>CAJNDT010006032.1:0-258855 GCA_905221615.1 Symbiodinium sp. CCMP2592 | reverse complement strand
GCCTCCAGGGACTTTCGGAACTTCTCGACCAAGAGTATTCACTTTTGACAGCAAATCCTCTCAAGGATTCCAAACTCCTGCAAGATCCGAAAATCAGATCACTTGTTGCTAGAGTAAATTCCTTATCGAGTAAAACTGAATTACCATTGCATCATTTCAAACCATCACCGTCCCTTGATGCCTTGGTGTCAGACATTACTCGCCTTAGATCAAGACTCTTACCAGGGTCTGGTTTCGAACAGTGTACTCTATACAGAGGTACATTTGGAACAGTCAAAGCACTCACAAGTGTAACTGATGGCGTTCTTGTTTTCTGGAACAAGAAGAAGCCTAATTCGACCATGACGTGTTGCTTGCCGCACCAGGTTTCCTGGAACAAAGTACACCCATCAACTTTCTCGGGGGTGCTATTCCAGATGACAGGCGGCAAGACTTCACCGTCCGTGCGGACACCGCCGGATGTAATCATGTCGGACGAAGAGGTTTCGCCGTCAGACCCGTCGGAACCGATGAGCACCAATCGCTCACGGATTACATCTGACGATGTTTCTATGCCGGAACCAGATCAGCCGATGCCTCCCGGCACGCCTCCGTCGCGTCCTCCTCCTCCCGTACCTCCACCGCGACTACCGGCCGTTTCCTCCGATGAGCCCGTGGCTCCTGCTCGGGCTAAGCCTCGCGTGCATCCGCCTCCTCGCGTTCCGTCTCCTCGGCGTCTGGGGGGTGATGTGTCGCCAAGGTTTTCATCGGAAAGGAAAGTTTCGCCACATAAACAGAAATCACCTTCACAGGTGCCGACACCAAAACCTAAACCGAAGGCACATCCACAGGGACCCATTCTTCCGTTACAACAAGATGAAGAAGACACTGAAGAAGAACTGGTCCAAGACGACCCCGGACAACCGTCCGCTCCTCCTCACACTTCTGGTTCACCAGAACCGGAGAGCGATGCCGAGTCAGAGAACACAAGGTATTACTCTGATGAGGAAGGTGACTTGGTCGTAGATGAGAAGGACTGGGTCCTTCTCACAGAAGAACAGAAACTGTGTAGTAACACAGGTTCTTTCTCCATGCCTCGGTACATGCATGGCGGACCCGTGGACATCAGAGAGGTAACATCAAGAGTGAGGTCAGACCGAACACGGTATCAACCCACTAAAAGGTTTCGATCTGACATCCGTGAAGAGTATGATCTTCTCACGGAAGAGGACAAGGCTTTATCTCTAAGTTCCTCCAGGAACTCAGCGAACTTAACTCAGAAGGCACAGCGGAAGGAGGCAACCGCCAAGGAAAAGCGTGAGATGAAGAAACAGTTTGATGAAGCGACAGCAGCAGAATATCAGAGCTGGCTAGACAATGATGTCTTTGAGCTCGTCGATACACGGAAACTCGGAAACATCCGAAATTATGTCACTGGTCGATGGGTCCTGACTCTAAAAAGAGACAAGGACGGAAACGTCCTTAAGTGCAAGGCCCGATGGGTCCTGAGAGGTTTCCAGGATCGACAGAAGGACATTCAGCAAACTGATAGTCCTGCTGCGAGTCGCCCAGGTTTCCGCTTAGCGATTCAACTAGCAGCTAACAAGCTGTGGAATCTGACACACATCGACTTAAAGACTGCTTTCCTACAGGGTGAAGCCTATGATGAGTCGAGAGATATAATCTGTCAGATTCCTCCTGAAGCAGGTTATCCTTCCTACATTGCAGCAAGGATGAAGAAACCCGCTTATGGACTTAACGATGCACCTCGAAGATGGTGGAACATCGTTGATAAGGCACTCCTGTCTTATGGCCTGGTGCCAACCCCTGCGGATCGCTGTACATATGTTTTGTATGGTAAGAAGTCTGCAACAGCAGATGCTGAGCTCAAGAAGTCTCAGCCAAAGACCATGGAATCAGCGATTGACTATCTCCTAGATCCCATAGCAGGCAACAATGCCAAGGGTAGACAGGTACATGGAGTAGTCTGTTTGCATGTAGATGACATGTGCATGGCCGGTGATGACACCTTTCGTAAGGCCGTGATTGAATCGATCAAAAAGGAATTTGCAGTAGGTTCTGAAGACACGAATGATATCATGTTTGTAGGACAGAGATTAGTCTGGAAGGATGCTACAGCATCAGTGCCAGCACATATCTCAGTAAATCAGAACCTAGCTGTTGAAGCTTTAGAAGAAATTGTTTTTGATAAGAAGCTCAACAATGAGCAACAATGCACACCACAGCAGCACACTGCTTATAGAAGTGTTTTAGGACAGATCAACTGGCTACAAAGCCGGACTCAAGCTCACATCTGTTATCGCTTCAGTAGGTGTGCGAGCAAGGCTGCCAAGCCTACTATTGGTGATATTCGAGAATTGAACAAACTTGTTAGGATTTTGAAGTCTACCGAAGTAGAATTGCGTTTTTGGCCGCTGAAAGGAAATCTCAGAATCCTCGGTTACCCTGATGCTTCCTACAGGAACAATGATGACAAATCATCTCAGAGAGCACATGTTATTTTCCTTGCTGAAGATCGAAATCCGAAACTAAAAGGAATGAAACAATCAGCAGCAGCTGCTTCTTCCAAGAAGAATGATTTCTCTGAATCCTCCATCAAGGAAACATCCTCGAGAGGTAGCCTGGTGGACTATGAGTCTCACAAGATTACGACAACCACAATGTCCACAACAGTGGCAGAGCTTAACGCACTGATGCGTTGCTTTTGTACCTGCCTGTTTCTCAAAGGACTTTGGGCAGATCTCTCATCAGAGACGGTACCTATACATATCAGAACAGATGCGAACAATCTTGTGACAACAGCAGGCACGACACACCTTCCAGAGCAAAAGGAAACTCACCATCTTATACAGATGCTTCGTAAGGAATCCAACTCTGGATCTCTAGATGATCTAGCTCATGTAAGCTCGAAGTACTGCCTAGCTGATGCATTAACAAAGCATTCGGCACAACCTGATGAGCTTATCACGGCTCTGGAAACAGGAAACTTACCAGAAACAGACATTCATCCACCCTTCCGTGAACTCCTTCAACATAAAGCTTTCACTGTTCGGTGGATTATAGACAACCTTAGGAATGCCGCTACAGCGGTAGCTTTCCTTGGAATTGATGTCTCAACAGAGATGTACCGATTATTTTACTGCCAAGGAACATGGTGGTAGTCTTGTTTGCTGGTAGCACAACCATGTGCTGGATTTTCTATTTAGACTGTTTTTCGTCTAAAAGAAAATTTGTGTCTGCAAGCTGCGTTTTCCTTAAGATCAGACATGTTTATGAGAACTCTATGTTCCATACCATCCGCAGCCGCTTTCAGCCTCGAGCCTCACAGCAACTAGCCTTTTGAGCTAACCAAGCATTCCTGATCCCGTTTGGTCATTGTGCCGTAATGAGCACACGATCAAATTTCCGTAGCCGTGATGGATACGCCCTACCAAGGGCAGAACAGGCGTACAATGAGCGACATCCACACATGGATAGCTCTTATCCCGAGTCTCGTCGGGACGCATCACGTCGATACACCGAACACGGTGGACACCGATTTCACAAACGTGAGAAAAATAACGAGCCTCCGTACATTTACATGGGTCACCAACAGGTGTTCAATCCGCGTCCAAGAGATCTTGCTGACCTGATCTTACGATGTGGCCATGCGAGTCGAGCAAAGATCACTCCAATCTCCAAACATGGAGTCAGGCTCTACGAAGGAGTCCTCCAAGGACCATGGGACAACAGTCCCCTTTTATACTGGGATAACAACGTGGGCAATCACGCTCGTGATCCACGCCAGTTTTGTACGATGCTTGAACATCACCTTCAGACTGGCCTCCCACAGGAGGTAAAACAATGTGTGAGTCTTGATGCATCTGGAGAATATGACTATTCCTCCTCAGTGCCAAGACTGGTAGAGGTAACCGGTCTCTCACCAGAGATGTGCTTCCACATTCTCTCCAAGACCAACAAGGTCGGAAGGTGGTTAGCACACTCAACGAGACACCTTCAGAATCAGCGCCAGGATCTCTTTTCTGGCCAACACAATTATCTTCTGGACATGTCCAAGTTGGCCGATGCACAGCTCGCACAATATTCACCACAAGAGATCGCGCTTGGTGTTTTACTTAACACTAAGTCCAGGTTCGTGGTCACTATGGTTTATGACCAAGATGGCAGGGCTGAAACAACAATTGCTGCCGTTACCATCCCACAGGATGCAAATGTGATGACCATGACCAAGCTTTACCTCTCGGCAGTAGGAGGACACGGTTCACGAAGAACTCTACCAAGAGCTGAAGAACCAGATCCTGAAGAAGAGAGGCCAAGGTCACACATGACCATCTCAGACTTCATGGCAACGGGGAGCAATCCTGTGCAGTCTCATGCGCAGCGTCTCTCCACTAATGCGCCAAGGCCCGTAGGCATGGAAGATTTTGTTCGACAGAACAACCCTTGTTACATCATGCATGCCACGGACCTGCATGCACTATCCTCAATCCTGAGGCATGGTCTGGTACCATCAAACCTCTTATCTCAGGTGGTGACCTCACCAGGTCTTCAAGCTCTCGTGAATGAAAACAGTCGTTCCAACAGGGACACTGTTCAGTTTTCATCGCTAACCCTGGCGAGTCCTAATCCTACGTTGCTGCGTGCCAACAAGGCACTGCTCCTAGTATTCGACGCAAATAACGTAGTGAACGAAGTCACAAACATGTGGCAGTCGCAAGCGGGGATGTTTGCTACACCAGATGTAGTGCATGCCCGTACTCTTAGCGCAGTATTTGCACCCTCTGAAACACTCTGGGTATCATCGCAATACGATGAGCTCAAGAGCATCGGACCATGGTGGGCAGACCACTGCTCCGAACAAATGCCGTCAGCGACTTACGAGTCGAAGAAATGGTGCTCAAATTACGGCAAGGAGATCGAATCGACACTTCGCAAGATGTCAAGGCGAAATCTGCCTCCAGAGCCTCCCAAGGCTAGATCTTCTCACAAGAAGTCTTTCTCTTTGCCAAATACAGAGACTGATACAGCTCCTAACCAGGAGCAAACCACTTCTGCAGGTGAAGTACCTCCGAACACGGAAACTACTGCAAAGGAGATCCACCCGAGATCCAAGCTCGCCCGGCAGGCCGAGGCCGACAAGGATCCGGACAGTCTTATGGGACAGCTCTGGAACTCCGACGGCACCAGAAGCGCCACTGAAGTTCTTAAGATAACGACAGGTCACAAACCTCCAGAACATGTTCAGGATACTTCTGCCAACGTAGTTCCTCCCAAGGAAGAATCTTCTGGAACAGAGACGGAACCTGAGGAACCAGATCCTAACCAGGATTGTGACGAAGAATCAGACGCTGAGACGGCGTCAAGCGAAAAGAGCGAGAAGAGCGAGAAGAGCTCAAAATCTTCGTCATCCTCAGAACTCCGAGTTGATGTTAATCCGTCTCACAAGACGAACTCTGCACCTGCAGCATCAGAGGAGAAGAAAGAATCTACCACGAAAGAGATCACAGAGAAACTTGAGAAGGTCAAACTTGACCAACCAAAGCCTGAAACAGAATATGTTCAGAGTTCAGACGAAGAGCCAAGAAAACCAAAATCTCCTAAAAAAGAGAAGGAAAAATTCCTAGTTCTCTTCGATCCTGAAACAGAAACCTATTATCGAGTCAACAGAAGCAAGCTCAACCTCGAATACGAGGAACCTGCTGATGAGGAAGATCTCGTAAGAGAACATGAGCGCATCAGCGCTCGGATTCGAGAAAATACTAAGCACCGAATCTCGAAGTCACCGTCTAACCCGGCTATGCAACAAGAAATGCAAGAAAGAATCTGGGTTAGTCGATGGAATCGAAAAATCCGAAGTCCACTCATGATCAAAGATTCTGAGGCTCCTGACGAAGAGGAGTGGGACAGACCCAGAGAGTCAGCATCTTCCTCCTCTGCGCCTCCTAACAAGGAGAGATTTGTAGGAGTACGCAGAACAGCCATGAGCCTTAATCAAAGGATACGAATGTTGCCTCGACCAGACAATCCTCTCTGCGATCTCTGCAAACAGCCTACAGGCTATTTTTGCTATTCCTGTGGAACGATTGTATGTGCAGACTGTCGACTTACCCCACAGGGTAAACAACGGATGTGCGAGGGCGTCTTGCCAATCGATTGCCTTGAGACCTCCAAAGTGAGAGCAGGAATGACCTCAGACGAGCGTCAGTTTTTATACGAGGCCATCCTCACACATGAGGACGTAGATTTGGCAGTCCAGAAAATCAACATGTATTGCGAACACGCAAGAAGCATGTTCGAAAAGGACCATCCAGGCGTAGATCCATACAGCCTTGATGATATCAGGAACAATCATCCGAATACGTATGACAGCTCCACAGAGGCTCCAACCTTGGAGGAATATAAGAGCGTTAACAAGAGTCACATCAACATCAAGGACTCTAGAACAAGCCACCCGGCTTCTTTTCTCACTCTCACTGGCCACGAAGACAAACTGGTGCTCGATGCACATTACGAGATAGTTCGCAATAGGATGGCCGGTGTCAATGAGAAGAGAGAATACATTGAAGGCTCGAACCCAGATAGCGTATCGCTAAATCTAGTGGTATTCAACTGGGGAAATATGGATCGAGAGCCGGTGCCCGCAGGGAATCCCAAAAAGAAGCTCAAACCTGAGAAGGGATTCGACTATCACCCTCTTATTGACATGTGCTTCAACAATTCAGCTCATATTACCCTCGTACTCGAGGCAGGAGCACTTGCGTCAGAGTATTCGATCGCAACCATGCGAAAACACGAATACAGAGGGATGCTAATCCATTCTCCTCCCAAGGAGCCTGAGGCACCCTCAATGTACATCGGAGTCAAGGGTGACCCAACAACAGACATTGCTCTCGTCCATCACTTTTATCGTCATCGAACAATGAAGCCTAAGAATGGTGGTACCAAGAAGCGACTGTGGGCATGCCACGGTGCGGTGTGCCGCCTCACATTCGGGTACCACAGTACCATACCAGAGGCAAAAGAATGGGTCCACCCAAATTCTGGCCAAAGGATGACGAGAGACGAGTTCATGAAGATTATCGGTGTGGACCGCTCAGGGCAAACATTCCGACAAGGATGTACCCATGTGGCTCTTACTCTAAACCAGAGGCGTGTCGACATTGTCGACTTAATTTTTTTTTTTGTATCCTCTTTTTTTTTTTTTTTTTCTTTCTGTTTTTTCTTGTTTTTTCTTTTTATCTTTTTTTTTTTCTTTTCTTTGTTGTTCTTTTTTTTTTTTTTTTTTTTTTTCTTTTCTTTTTTTTTTTTTTTTTTTTTTTTTTTTTTTTTTTTTTTTTTTCTTTTTCTTTTTTTTTTTTTTTTTTTTTTTTTTTTTTTTTTTTTTTTTTTTTTTTTTTTTTTTTTTTTTTTTTTTTTTTTTTTTTTTGTTTTTTTTTTTTTTTTTTTTTTTTTTTTTTTTTTTTTTTTTTTTTTTTTTTCCTTTCTTTTTTTTTTTCTTTTAATCCTTTTTTTTTCCCTTTTTCTTTCTTCCTCCTTTAAATTCCCTTCCTTTTTTTTTTTGTCTTTTTAATCACGAGACGATCTCTGTGAATTGAACGGCCATGTCGAGGGTGATGAGCCACCAGAGGAAGACTTTGAGACATACGCAGAGATCTTCTCACAAGAAGCATCTAATGATCTTGACGAGATGTGGTGTACAAAAGGGCCTTACAAGGTCATCACCATTGCGATCGTTCATTTCAACTCGTTCATGACTCATAAGGAAGAACAGAGACGCGAACTGGTGAACGCGTTCCTCAACGAGGTTCTCCCTTTTAAACCGGATGTGATAGCGGGAGATCTCAATAATATTGCGTCGAGGCTCACCTTAAAAGGTGGAGACGTTCACCCGCGAAACAGTTTGTTTTCTCTATACCTGGAGAAGAAACTTGCAGCATTCAACAGAATAGCAGGAAAGCACTCACAAGTGCGACATCTTTGCTTGAACAACTCCGACCAGCACAGACTGGCACGTGCAGATCGTCTACCGGCGGACCCGGCGAAGAAAGGTGCTGACCTTGACTGTATCAACAGTTATATCCTTGACTGGAGTAAAACGCCGCACACGGCGTCACCTAGTCCAAGAGAGGTCACACCTGCCGCTGAAAGAACATACTGGGAACGAATCTCAGATATGTGGCAGGACACGAACAACAACAGGGATATTGATATCCGTCTGTTTGTTTCAGTCAAGCAGTACTATTCAACTTTCTCTAATCTTGACCTATGGTTGGGTCCCACTGACAAAGATTGGCATAGCCCACTGGGCTTCACGATACAACCAATCCTTACAAAAGGGAAACACAACCGGTCAGATGCCCAGGTCCAGACAATCGCTGACAAGCGAAAGGCTTACAAGCAGCGTAATGCTGAATACTGGGGTTACAACGATTCATTCGTTTACTCATCCGGCAACAGCTGGTACGACAAATCGCAACCATAAGGTAGCCATCACAGATATGGAAGATTCTGGGAGTGGCCACAGCCTGAACGTCCCAGCGAGCCTGAAGGTCCTCCTCCAAGAAGGAACCAGGAATCATCGTCCTCTTCAGAACAAGATCTACCAAGATCAAGGTCCAGGCCTCAAAGAACCAATATTGTTGACAAGCTCAACATGTCTTTGGAAGAGCTGGATGGACTAGAAGAAGAACCGTCACCGACAAAAAGTGACATCGAAGAACACGAAAGAGAAACATCAAACTTGATGTCTGATCAGAGAGATGAAGAGGAACAAGAGGACGAATCCTCCAGCCGGAGAAGAAGAAGGAAGGCATCGCGACCACCGTCTGCTCCGAGCGGCAAGGCACTCAGAACAGCTGCTACAGCAGCGGGGTTGTCGGGCTGGTTCGGACACCGCAACCGAGGTGGAGCAAATGCAGAGTCTACCAAGACTGACGAGACTTCACTTCCAGACTCACTAACCAGTGAGCAAGACTTCTCTGTCTTCAGCATCACGTGGAATGTGTTCCTGCTGCTAATGGGCTTACACTGGATGTGGAAGCAGATTACCAGGCCTCCTATCAGATGTATGGAGCGCCAACAACCAAAATCAAAAGCAGCAGCGAACCAAAGAGTTCCATTCCTCGAACCCGAGGATGAACCGCAGACGCGTGAACATTTAGGACCCAACAGGGTCAATTCCGGAGAAACAACTGATCTGCGACCTATCTGGCATACTTCCCGAAGCGAAGTCTACCATCTCTCAGACAGCTGTTACCAGCTCAAGCAAGCAAGAGATGTCTGCAGGAAGGTGCTGTGCAAAAACTGCCTTCATGCAGTACAAGTTGCGGAGATTCGCAGGAATGATCCTTTCCAAAGAGGTGATACACGGCCACGTGGCACCGAAAGAGATATTGAGCGCTTCCAGACTTACGATGATGCAAGTAACACTCCTCACATGACACAATTATTCCAGGATGCCTTGCATGCACAAATGGCCGAGGAAGCCATGCAGATTACCTACACATCGATCCCTAAGGGATCCACGGCAAAGGCCAGAGGTACATCTGCACTTCCAAGTGCCGCATCGTCATCAGCGCCCAAGGTAATGCCACCAGGGCCTAACAAGGCTAACATATCACCTCCACCTAAGAGTCCTCCGCCGAAGGCGAAAGGAACAGTACCTTCTGATCCTCCAAGACCAAAAGGTCCTACCAGAAGAGGAGGTCAAAATCGGCGTATTCAACGAAAAGCAGCTAGAGAAGCCCACAACAGTGGACTCTGCACCTATGCAGACGCTGCACTTGATCAAGCCAATCAAGGCCAGGCAATTAACGTTACGTGTCGAAACATAGTATCAAGACACATCAGCTCTATCGATGCAACGGTAGAAGCATCCGGCCAGTTTACACAACGCGTGCTACAGCACGTAGAAACATATGATGAAGAGGAACCGTGGAGCACGGAGTTCCTACCAATCGTGGAAGTGCTATTCAGGAACTTAAGCGGCGATGAAACAACTGTCATACATGACAATCAAACGGTAACTATGCCTCTTGCGAAATACACAGACCTCCTCAGAATCGCACAAGCACTGCGAGGCTCTATCCAGAGAGACAAGGAGGAAAGAAAGGAACATCTTGACACCATCCAAGATACTCTCTCCAGAGTAGAAATCCTCCTCACAGCACTGAAGGACTCAAGGACAGTCTTTAATCAATTGGTCAATTCCTCACTAGAGATAGAGCGAAGAAATAACAATCTCAAAAATGTCCTCGAGACACTCTTTGATGACCAAAGCTCTGAGGAAGACCAATCAGAATCTAACAATGAAGAAGTCCTAACTCCTTCTGCACCACAGTACTGGAATAACCTTTATGCCCACGCCTTATCTCCCTCAGGAGATGAAAGTGAAAGATCATGGGCGTCCTCAGACGGACAGCTTGAAAGAAGAAGGGCTGAACGGGCAAAGGCTAAGCAGCCACAACCGGCTAAAGCCAAGGCACCTCCAGTCAGCTCACAAGCTGCGCCAAAGGCCGAGCCAAAGGCGACAACATCCAACCATGGATATGATACTGCAGACGCCGCCTTCACCAGGGCTGAGAACAGATTATTCGGAATCTTTTCAAGTTCCGAAGAAGACCACTCAGACCCGGATGAGCCACATCCGAATGTCTACGCTCGAGCCTATGATCCAAACCTGGATCCGAATCTGAGATAAGAAAATTCTCAGAGTTTCACAACAGTGAATCACAAGGCTCTAACAAGAGCACAATGAGTGGCTGCATAATTCGGTAGTAGAACATCACCAGACCTGATCTTGTACAGATGATCTCTCTGACAAATATGCATGAGTGTGTGCGCAAAAGGAGTGGAGTTTCCTCAGCAGTGTACTTCAGTGCTATACCTAGCATAAATAATATGCTGTTTTTATAATGAGTCCAAACTCCGCAACTGTGACAGTGGGCATAATAGTATATGTGTGAATGTGCGGCCATGCTTTCGGTAAAAGAAAATTAGTGTCTGTTTGAAACCATAAACCTCTAAAGGGGTAGCTCTAACACGTACCTACAGCAATGGCTGCATGCTCATACATATACATTCCGCTGCCCATTGGCTCAAGTGGTTTTACCATATTGAGACAAGACAAGCTCTCCTTGCGTAGCAAGACAAAACAACTACTGTCCGTGTGCAGGGCGCTGCCCTTTGATCCTTAGGGAATAAACTGGTCATACACCTCCTTACAAGGAGTATCCCTTGGGGGTGTATCGGCACAAGGGGGAGAGGGAGGGGGAGGGGGAGGGGGAGAGGGAGAGGGAGAGGGAGAGGGAGAGGGAGAGGGAGAGGGAGAGGGAGAGGGAGCAGGGAGGGAGTTAGGAGAGGGGGAGGGAGAGGAGAGGGAGAGGGAGAGGGAGAGGGAGAGGGAGCGGGAGAGGGAGAGGGAGAGGGAGAGGGAGAGGGAGAGGGAGAGGGAGAGGGAGAGGGAGAGGGAGCCGAGGCGAGGGCGAGGGCGAGGGAGAGGGAGCGGGAGAGGGAGAGGAGAGGAGGGAGGAGGAGGGAGCGGGGGAGAGGAGGGGGAGGGAGGGGGAGGGAGGGGGAGGGAGGGAGAGGGCGGGAGAGGGAGGGAGAGGGAGGGAGAGAGGGAGGGAGGGGGAGGAGGGCGGGGGAGGGAGGGAGGGAGGGGGAGAGAGGGAGAGGGAGGGGGGGGAGAGGGAGGGAGAGGGAGGGAAAGGGAGGGAGAGGGAGGGAGGGCGAGGGAGGGCGAGGGAGATGGAGGGAGAGGGAGGGAGAGGGAGAGAGACTGCCTGATCGACTGGTCTGGCGACACAACACGGCGCGACTCCCCTCTCCGCGCTGCTTTCACACCCATGTGTCGTACTGTAAGTGTCCAGCGCAATCAACGCACCGACAACCACGGGCCATCATTGGTTTCCTCCTGAAATGAGCCTCTACTAAGGAGCTCCATGGCTTCCAGAAGGATGACAACCAAACGGGATTGGGCGATCTTCGGCTAGTTGTGGCGTTTGTCTCTGCGGTCAACCGTGTGCAAACGGGTTGGATCCATCTTCTTCGCCTTTGCTTTGGTCATGTGCAATCCTCCAGCGACGAACAATGAACAGTACCGCGTTGAACAGCTCGGAATACCAAGGAAGACCGGAAGACCTGCTTGAATCGCTGCTTGACGTTGCAGCCAAATGTGCCTCCAAGGCAGCGCGGGCCCCTGTAGTAGCTGCAACAGCAACTTCCCACTGGCCAGTCTCAGAGAAACCGATGGTCTGTACGACAAGGTGCGGTCAGGGATGCGCACGCACTACAGCGCCCATAGCTAGCACTGATTCGCAAAGGGTAGTGGGATGTAGTGGCAGTAGAAGCCAAAGGAGAGACAGCAGTGAGTAACGTAAGCGGCAACCCTTGCAGAAATTGTTCGGCGAGGAGATGCAAAGCCTTTGGCAAACGGAGCGCGATGATAAGGAACATATCGCTTTTGCGGACTCTAAGCTGTATCTCTTCTTCAGCCTCGACAAAGCAACTCTGCGGCCTCTGACCTGATGCCGGCCGAAAATCACGCGCACAGAGACACTCGCAGCCGGCGTGTCAACACCGCGTATCAGCAGCACCCAACTTTTTAATGTGCATGTGAATGTGTCTATCAACGTATCACCTTGTCTCAAGGACCTGCATTCGCCAGGTTGCAGCGAGCAACACCCAAAGCTTTCGTGCAGCGACTAAGATTGCAGGCCGGGCGCTGAACTCGGGCAACATCGTGCCAGGGTGACCCCCCCTGTGCCCAACGGATTGGACGGATTGAGATCTGCTTCAAATCGCCTCGAGGGACCAACGCAGTCAACAGTCCTGCAAGCCTCTTCCTGCCAAGCTTTGGACCCTCGAAGGAAGAACTCAGCGAAGAGAGGAGCATGCGCCAGGGACTGCAAAGCAGCATTAAGGAAGCACCTCGCATCATGGAGGCAGCACCCCACTGCACAAAGATCTGAAGAGCTGTCACAGCCAAGGCACGTATTGCCAAGATTTCGTAGGCCCACCGGCTCCGAACATGTAGCCGCTGTAGCCCTGCAAAGCAAGTCTCGAACTCCGTCCACTGGCATTTCACGGGGGGGGTTTCCCGCCGCCCGACGAGGCTTCAGGATGCTTTGATTGGCCTCCGGCAAACCCCAGATAACCCCAGGTTCAGCAGCCATCGTCTCATGAGCCATGATGCGTGTGCGATGCACATTGCAAAGGCCTTCGATGTTGTGGAGAAGTCTGGCAAGATCTGCCACGTGATGCAAGCAAGCTGAACTATGCGATGTAAGTCACGTTTGCCCGAGCATGCCCGTTTACAAGAGGTAAGCTCGGAGAGCTAAACTACCGCTGATGGACTCCGGCTGAAACCGAGCAGAGAGCACGCGGGGGCCGAGCCGGAGGAACTGCAGGAACCCTGCGGCAGGCTGGGCGGGCACGTGGAAGGACAGCAATCTACAGCACACCTTGGTTCTGCTGTACCCTGCACGTCCAAGCTCTCTGTCACTCAGGTCGGCCTTCCAGATTCACAGATTTGGTTAGAGAGTGCATCACACCAGACGACAAACTTCGCCCACTTGATGCCTTGCTGTCATGCCGGGGGTCGGTCAGAGGAGGCTCCGAAGAGACGCGCTTCTGCCTGACTTGACACGGACGGCTGGCTCATGCCTCCTGAGCCTACTGCCAACTTTTGCTATGGCACTACTGCTTGCTTGGACTTAGCAAACATCAGCGTCGTCGTGGTCATGGTGGGAACACCAGAAGAAAAATGCAGCTCGAAGGCGGCTCTAAGCGAAGGCACCTGAAGGCCGTGCGGCAACTTCCCCTAACATCAAATAAGTCAATATGTATATCCCCGGCGAAGGAGGAAAGGCATCTCGATCATTGACGAGTAGGCTCCATCTTACAAAATGCAGAAAGGCTGAAGGCAGAATCCTCACCACCAGTCCCAAGATGAGGCAGTCTTACCGGGCATATTTACACACTACACACAGACAGACGAACGCACGGACTGACAGACAGACGATAGACAGACAAAAACGAGACCCCGCAAAGTATTGCACTTCAACATGTTACAAGGTTTGGTCGTCATCCTATCTCATACTGCACACATGGGCACATGATCATCCACATTCAGAACAAAGACTTGATGAAACTAGCTTGTTCCCGTCGTCAACATCACGAACCTCAAATGACAATAGTATGTTTGCTTCGAAAGCAAACACGGCTGCATTGCGATGCAATATGTTTCTTAAGCCGTGCAACCTAGATATTGATACGTAGATAGGCGAACATTGTATGCCCATCGTGCTACCTGTGTCTGCGCTCAGCCGCTGACAGCTTTAAGTATGGCACCTTTTCGGCAGCTGTAACTGCAGAGTCGTTCCACGTATCCGTCTGGGGCAGGTCCCCCGCTGCCAAACAGATGGGTCATGTGCGGGGCTGCTAGTTATTCTTAGAGCGTTGGCATGTGTCACACTGCGTGCTGAGCAGAAGAGAGCATCTGCCCCAGCTACAACCTACTGGAAGCCAGGGCCGTTCGCAGTCTGCGCTGACTCCCAGCGGACAGGCTTTGCCAGCGGAGTCAACGCCAAGCTCGCTGAGCTCAGATTTTAGGACGTGCGAACTTTCGGCATGTACCACTTCCAGACTAAAACCGATGGCAGTTTAAACTGACGCCTACGAATCTCCTACCTATGTGCATGTGGTGGTGTACACATGCCAGTTTGCCAGCGGCATTAGCTTCTCTGCAGGACAAACGAACGTTTTTTTGCAATACAATGCAATACAAATCTGTTGAAAATTTTGCTGGCAAAGGGCAGCTGCACTCCACACTTGTCTGGCCGATCCGAGAATCAACGTGCCGTACTGCGTTGCCCATGGAAATTATACCAGGTTGATACTCGGACTGGAAGCTTAACTACTGTCAAAGATATGTATAAAGCGCAGCTGATGCACGTGCTCGCAGCAGTGCATCAGCCACGCTTACATCGACATTTATGCCTCTCAAAATAGCACCTGAAGCAGCGAATGCCTGTCCTGACCTGGGTTCCACTTCAGAATCATCACCCACAAAATTCGATTGAGGCACGGAGGCGTGGTACGTCCTCGGAAAACTGAGCCACGTGCGGCCATCTTTGCACAGACCCTGCAGGTGCTGGACCCATGTGGGTGCGTCTTGCAAGTACTCCAGACCCTCGTGCAGAGAACTCGGACCTACCCATAGCACCGGGTGCTTTGTCCGGATCCAGAAATCCGACACCTCGCTGACCTGCACAACAAGACCGGTGTCAGAGGCAGTCCGCAAACACAGGAGTGGTGTACGAACCTGCATCCGCTGCTTCCTTTCGGCACTTGCGGCAAGTTCCGAGACATGCCAAGCCATCTACACCAAGTGCGGGAAACGTCCTCTTGGGACTCAGATTCGGAGGCTTTCCCAGCGCTTTCTGAATCAGACTCGCTGCTCGAGCTTGACCCACCTTCAAGCACGAGGAGAGGGAGTCCAAGCTTCACGCTAGCCCTAGCAGCCCTAGCAGCCCTAGCAACGTGCAAGCGCGCCGGGTTGACTGGACGTGGCTGGCGGAGGTGAACTTGCTTGTGCTGTGCCTTCTGGCTGCACGCCGTCGGCCTCGAAGTGACGGTGACAGTCAAGGACAGTCGAAACACACGGGCTGGGTACAGAGAAGCTGGGTGTAGAGAACCTGAAGCTACCAACTCCACGTGGAAGGTCCAGATAGGAGCTCCGCCTAAGGGCCTAAGCCTTTCCTTCTACCGCTATTGGCTCAACGTCAAAGCCGACACGTGCTGCTGCACATGAACCATCTGTTCCGCACCCTGCCTCTGCAGTCTCTGTGGCAGGGGTGACTTTCTTCTGTTTGTTCGGCGAAGTGTCACTGCCACTTTGTGCGTGCCCGTTGGACGTCGCCTTTGACGGCAGCCAAAAAGCCAAGATACGAGCATGTCGCGACCCGCCTGCCCGGACTTGAATGATCTCATCCTGCCAGTGCATGCTAGAGCAAACACAAACGCAACTGCAGAATGTTCCACGGACCCTACGAGCACACACAATAGGCTGGACCGTGAATGCTGTGCAAAACGCGAAGGGTCGGCCCAAGCTGTGCAGCGTTGAATTGACTGATAACCCAACATAACATCAGCATTGGCCTGCGATACCAGTCGTCTCGAAAAGTCATGACCTGCCAGAGTGAACGGACGCTGTCACTCCGAAAGAAAATCTATTCAATGGTGCCTCCTCTTTTCCTTTCCCGTCTGCCAGCATGACATAGCAGGCCCGCGCAACGACCTCTGCCGCATGCTTGGACCCACAACCTCAGAGTCGAGATCACTGGAATGGTCCGGTGCCGATTGCCAGTCCTGGATCATCCCTGGTTCGACGGGTTCAATGTGCGGCTTCACCCCTTTTTGCTTCTTACATGCGATATATTTTGGTCTGGTCATTGGAACTCTTGCCGGCATTTCGGACTGGTTTTCTGTATGCTACCTGTTCTAACTTTCGGACTCATGAAGATGGTAGGTTTGCAGGAGGCACTTTATTTCTGTTGACAATGCACCCGGAATCATGAACGAGTTGCGGCGCTTTCTTGTAATTATCCGTGACCTCGCAACACTTGGACGTCTTGCAGCTCCTTGGAATCAAACCGACTTCAGCCGGAACACAAAACTCTTCAGGAATCCTGCCAACTGCGACACTCTCCGGAAAGCTTCCTGTGTGCGCTGTCTCTCCCTTCCCCCCTTGCAAAGCCTGGAACCGTGCATAAATTTATGTTTCACATTGCGGCTGCGGTTTTTGAAGATGCGCGGCACAATCCTGCAATGACGACAAGCGGTTTGCAAACGCTCAACCACCCGGCCCTGAAACCCCGAACAAGGTAAACAAAGTTGCATGCACCAAAAAGCAAAACCACGCAACAAAGCTGCAAGGGCCAAAGCCAAAACCGCAACAATCCGCACTAACTTATACCTAACGAACCCGTCCCCACCCAAACTCTCGACGCCCGAAGGAAGCGCACTAACAATAGCAGATAGGTTGAACATGCTGACTTCGAACAGATGTGGGAAGCCGGCTCGTCACGGCAACGCTTGCTCTTTTCATGTTGGGAAACTAAACGCACGGGTAGACCCGAAGATGCAAATTGATCAACAAACGAAAATGGCTGCCGGCCTTTGTTCTTCTAGTCAGTTGCTCAACCCAAACACGGCAGACGTAGCTTATAACTATATACTGGTCAAAACCGCATCTGAGAAACATTCTGAATGTGATCGTCTACCACCATGGAGAATGTAGTGTCGATAATCAATCTGCAACTTTTTCTCCATTTGCACCTGTGGGTGCCTATTTTGCTGTGCCTTCGCGCTCTTGCCCTCTACATTGACAAGGCTTCGCGCGACCTGTGGCTTGGTGTAATTAGACTCAGGCTGGCTTGGTGTACCTGGGATCGCCTTCGACGCAGGAACATGTAGTGAAAGCCACAAGTACGATCCGACGACTGCTCTCCTGCAGCCAGAATTGAAGTGAGGAATGGAAAGCCAGATGTGGTGCCCTGCAGACGAGAAGGTCACGCAACCAAACCATTCCGACCTAGAAACCCACGCATCCTACCCGTTGAAGTCTGATGCCGGGCTTCAGAACAAGCCGAAGTTGCCTCGCCTGACCTACCTGCCCTTACCTAATCCGATGCAACCCGCCCTATCCACCGAGGCTAACCTGACATGTTCTACACTGACCTAGCCGAAGATGGAACCGAACCGAACCGAACCGCACCTAACCTCACCGAACCTCAGCTAACCTGCCTTACCTAACCTAACCTAACCGTTACCTAGAAGCTTGGAACCTTGACCCCGTTCCCGGTCTCCATAACGGTCGCCTTCACCTGGACGCATATGTGCACCTTCACCGCAACCTCGGGCTTGAATTTATCTTGAACCCAAGCCAAAACCTTCGTCTTGGTCTTGGCCTTGAACCAGGAACCGCCTGCGCTGCTTCCAAGTCCGAGTCTGGTTGTCCTCAAAGCATCCAGGAGATCGGCAGTGCATGATACAGAAACGAAAAAACAACGAGAGAGTCAACAATAGCAGCGCTGAGATGCGGTCGGTCTGGAGGGGGTGGACAGAAGTGGGGCCATAGCAGAGGAGCCCCGAGCTTCAAGCACAACAACACATCAATAAGAAAGTGATACGAACGAGAATGCCGCCAGGCCGCAGTCCACAAGAAAGGCAACTGCAGCGAAGCAAAGAGCAGAACGAAAGCCAAGCAGAACAAGGAAGAAAAGCACCCGAGAACCCATTGATGGCGTGCGACCCACTCGTACTCAACCTCGCCGGACGTGAACGGCAACGCTGAGCGAAGCCGCGGTGCACAAGCACTCCAAAAGTTGCGACCGGGCGGCTGTTCGTCGCTTTAGAAAGCCTCCAAGTCGCACTCATGCCCTGCCTTGAACCGTTCAGCCTTCTCCCTTAAGCCAATAACACTCAACCTTCAGATACAAACAAACCTAAGCTTTACAACCTTAAACCTTGGACTTGAAACCATAAACCTCAGCCTTTTTAACCCGTACACCTTAAAATCCTTAAATCTTAAACCTTAAACCTGCACCCTGTTTTTACTACCATAGTTTGCAGCAAAAGCAACAAGTCGTTGGCGCTAACCTGCTTCCTGCTAGTTTACTACGGTCCCGGCGTCACTGCTGCAATGAATGCTCATATACACTAATTTTACACTTCTTTGATTCCTATAGACGGCTTTCACACTGAGTTACTTCACACAGAGAGACTTCACACTGAGCTTCACTCTGAGCTTCTTCACATAGAGACTTCACATCGAGCTGCTTCACAAAGACAGACTTCACAACGATTTGTTTGTAATAGCTGAAACCAACCAACCAACCAACCAACCAACCAACCAACCAACCTGCGACCTTCCATAAATGCATGATCAATGGAAAGGTGGTTGGTATCTTCTGGCATGGTCAATAATCGTCTCTCGTATTGCTCGGTCGTGTTTATTGAAAGGCACCTTCGGCACCGAGACGTCATTTGATGTGATTATGTTCCAAGCTTCTTCCAAATTCGTGGTAGTCCAAAATTGTCTTGGACGGCCTGCTCTCCGTTGTTCTGTTTCTCTTGGCATAGCAGACTGCGTTTTAAAAGCGGCTTGATGCAACAGATGTTGGCGGTCCCGATGTAGCACATGTCCTAAAAGCTTCAGTCATCGTTCTCCGAGAACTTCTGTGAGGGGCTTGATTTTTCTGTGTATGCCTGCGCTTGGGGCATTCGTGACTTCGTTAGCTCTTTTGCACAAGCACTCGTTTGTGTTGCTGCGATTGATAAACGTAGTGTGCAACTGCAGAATTTTTCGCAATCCTTTCAGCTGAAAAGTATTGAGCAATTTTCCCGCCGATTCTGTGGGTTCCGGAGCTTCCAACTTCCAACCCATAGAGAAGTTTGCTTGTACTGACGGCGTTGTAGACCAACAACTTCCATTTCTTGTTACAACTCGTTTCAAGCCAAAAGATGTCCAGCTTTTTAAAATGAGCATTGTAGCAGAGATTCGTCTACGGATTTCCTGACTGGGGTCACCTCGTTTTGAGACCGACGCCCTTAAAACCTTAAACCCTAAACCCAGAGCCTCCAACCTTCAACTTTTACATCTCAAGCTTCACTCTTGATCCTTGAACCTGAAACCTCGCGCCTTTTCTCTTAACCCTTTACCTTTAAGCCTTAAGATTTAAACCGTTAAACCCTAAACCTTACAGAAAACCCCAACCCTTTCCTTAAGCCTCCCTCAAACTTCAAACCTGAAGAAGCTCTAGGCCCTAAGCCTTAAACCCTAAACCCGCTACCCGCCTTCACTCCTGTTCGGGTGAGCGAGACCATGCGAGCCTACACGAAAACAAAATCCGCTCTCACCACAATGTCTGCTCGACTCACCTTCGTTTAGCTAACGGGTGTCGCCAAAGCCCGGAGCGCCAATAGCCTAAATTGACAGGACAATTAATTGGACTTCTGGCCATTCGTCCCCAATGTGAAACCTTGAAATATACTGTTCCCTTGCACTCAAGAAGCAGGAACTCACTTGCCTGGTTTTGGTGCGGCTGGCTGGCATTTATTGGCTGCGAATACAGTATGACTGTATGGGTGGTCGTGGGGTGGGCATCTGCACTAACACGCGCCACCCTAACACACCCTAATCCCTAAACCTGAAACCACACGTTAAACCGCAGAACCTTCGACCTCAAACCTAAACCTTTAAACCGTCAAACGTCAGATTTAAACCTTACACTGTAATCCTTATCTGTTGCGCCTTCTCCTTAAGCCAATGACGCTCGACCTTCAGTTTTAACCAACCTTAAGCCTTACAACCTTAAGCCTTCAAGCCTTACAGCCTTACACCTTCGGCTTGAAGCCACAAAGCTCGGCTTTTTTACCCATAAACCTTAAACCTTCACCCTTAAGGCTTAAACCCTACACCCCCGAGCCTCCAACCTTCAACCTCTACATCTCTTCAACCTTAATCCTTGAACCATACACCTCGTGCCTTTTCTCTTAACCCTTTACTTTTAAGCCTTGAAGCCTAAACTTTTAAAAACTAAGCCTTACAGAAAACCACAACTTCAAGCCTGAAGAAGCTCTAGGCCCTAAGCCTTAAGCCCTAAACCCGCTACCCGCCTGCACTCCTGTTCGGGTGAGCGAGACCACGCGAGCCTACGCGAAGCCGATATCCGCTCTCGCCATAATGTCTGCTCGACTCACCTGTGTGTGGCTAACGTGTGTCCCCAAAACCCGGGCCGCCAATAGCACAGTCCCCCCACCCATGCAAGCCTAAGTTGACAGGCCAATTGGACTTCCCGCCATTCGTCCCCAATGCGAAACCTTGAAATATACTGTTCCCTGGAACTCAAGAAGCAGGAACTCACTTGCTTGGTTTTGGTTCGGCTGGCTGGCATTTATTGGCTGTGAATGCAGTATGACTGTATGGGTGGTCGTGGGGTGGGAATCTGCATTGCTACCCGCCACCCGACCACACCCTAAACCCTAAACCTTGAACCACACGTTAAACCGCAGAACCTTCGACCTTAAACCTAAACCATTAAGCCGTCAAACATCAGATTTAAACCTTACACTGTAATTAATCCTTATCCGTTGCGCCTTCTCCCTTAAGCCAATGACGCTTAACCTTCAGTTTTAACCAACCTTAAGCCTTACAACCTTAAACCTTCGGCTTGAAGCCACAAACCTCAGCCTTTTTACCCATAAACCTTAAACCTTCACCCTCAAGCCTCAAACCCTAAACCCCAGAGCCTCCAACCTTCAACCTTTACATCTCAACCTGCAATCTTAATCCTTGAACCTTACACATCGCGCCTTTTCTCATAACCCTTTACCTTTAAGCCTTGAAACCTAAGCTTGTAAAGACTAAGCCTTACAGAAAACCACAACCCTTTGAACTTTTAAACCCCCGTCAAACTTCAAGCCTGAAGAAGCTCTAGGCCCTAAGCCTTAAACCCCAAACCCGCTACCCGCGCGTCTTCACTCCTTCTCGGGTGAGCGAGACCACACGAGCCTACGCGAAGCCAAAATCTGCTCTCACCAGAGTGTCTGTCTGACACCACGCTTGGTGACAACTATACCGGAACTGCATAACTATTGAAACTCCTCCTACACCGATCCCTCCTTTGCCAGGCTTCCATGCTGCTGTTGCAGCAGCAGGGAGGGAGTGGGATGCAAGTGACCCGCTTCGCCTGCCCTGTAAATATGTCACACAGGTACGGAAGATTACTGCAACAAGCCCCTAAACCCTAAATCCTCGCACAGCAGTCCCTTACGGCATCGGAGATGCACCCACCAAGGACGCGGAATCCGTCCCCAATGTGAAACCTTGATATATTCTGTTTCCTGGAACTCAAGAATCAGGAATTCAGTTGCTTGGTTCTGGTTCGGCTGGCTGGCTGGCATTTATTGGCTGTGAATACAGCATGACTTTATGGGTGGTCGTGGGGTGGGCATCTGCACTAATACGCGCTAACCAGCGTGCGACCCGAACACACCCTAAACCCTAAACCACCTTAAACCACCGCAAAACCTTAGACCTTCAGCCTAAAACTTTAAGCCGTCAACCGTAAACCTAAAACGTTACATGTTCGGCGTTAACCCTTATATCGTAGCCCTTATTTCACCTTTAACCTTATCTGCTTACTGTCGTTGACCCTTAATCTCAACCTCCCCTCAACCTCCGTTTCAGCCCCGGGCCCCGCTAAACCTTTTACCCTACACATCCTCACTCCAGAACCGAAACCATCCTTAACTAGGCTTTTCCTCCGCCGCCTGACCTGAGCCCTGGCCGCTTAACCTTACCTCAGCCGCAACCTTATTGTCCTAGCTAGACCTACGGCTAACTCTAAACTTGAACTTGCACCTGCTACTTACACCCACCTACACCTACCTAATTGCGCCTGCACCTGCATTACACCGACATTGACACCGATACACCTATGCAACTACACAAGATGCAAAAGAACCAGCAACAGCGCTGGATTGCCGAGTGCCCCAGTACCGCTTTGGCACGTCGTGAGCCCTAGGTATGGCATGCACGAGTCGGCAAAGCCCATAGTTGCCTTGAAGTGCGGCATGAATCATGAGCGTCACGACACGAAAATGCAGAATACGGAGGACGTTCTGCTGACACGTTTTCCAATAGCGTGGCCTGCCATGAACAAATATGGTGCTTTATGTCTGAGATCTGGAAAGGTGCTTGGGAGTGATTTCAGAGAAGACGTAAAGACTCGCCGGCAGCGGCACTTGAAGTGGCTGATTACACGATAATTTGCGTGGGAATCGTGACCTCACGATCTGCTTTCCAATTCTCGACAGCGACATCTGTTTCTGTCTTCCTGTGGTTTCTGCTGAAGCCGGCGGCCTCTCAGGTGATGGACAACACCCCCGATATGGCTCCGAGAAGTTACTCTGTCTCAAGCGTGACTTGCAGCCGGATGGACTGCTGCCTGCGGACAACGCGACCTTAGTAGCCACGTGCCCCGATCCGTGATGGTACGTGGATGATTTGTGCAAAAGGACATACCGAGAGTTTTCCGTTCAGATGGCCCATGACACCACGGTCCGACCCAGCTTTGCCGATCGGCGCAATCAAAGCTCACGGATCTTGTGCCGCACCCCTGCCGTCAAGCCTGCAATAGGCTGCGGCAGTTTGTCAGGCCTGAGTTTGCTATAGTTTGCTAGCTTACAACTGAATACTTCGGCAGCGTGTTAGGCACCGCCGCTCTGCACAGTATGCCCTGGCGCATACTTGCATCCGCTGCCAGATTCCTGAATGGGGCTTGCAGCGTTCAATGTCGGATTCATCGTGCTACAAGGGCGGCCACCCTTGGCTTTCTTTAAAGAAAATATACACCTTCACAGTTATACACACCTATATACCTACACACCTACAGCCTGAGTCGTGGCCGCAGCCCGCACGGGTAACAATAGCTTCAGAACTAGCCCTAACCCCAGCCATGGCCTCAGCCTGTCCACATGCACATGTCCGTCGGATGATGATGGATCGAAACAACTGCGCGTGGCCACCTTCCTCAGCCAGGGTTAAAATCAAGGGCAGGGTCAAGGTCACCGCCAAGATCAAGGCCAAGGTGCGACGCAGTTAAAGCTATTTCAAGGCTAATTAACGCTACCTTGACTTTGACGAGCCGAGCCTACCCTAACTAGCCTAGCCAGGCATAGCGGCATAACTCCTTTCCAAAATACCAGGCAAGCGCCTCTTCAAAGCCTTGTCAGGTTGCTAAAATCGCGAATTTATTCGGAGATGCCGGTCCTTCTGTTGAAAGTCACTCTAACGCAACCTGACACAATGCAACCAAACCTTGATGGAAACATAGCCACACGCAACCTTGTTGACATTGCAACAGCCGGTGAGAATCCAGGCTCTTCACTCCCAGAACTCAGACTGGTCCCACGGCTCTCTTGCTGTACACCCACGCACGATAGGTTCAGACAGGAGACCTTGCACCAACTTGGCTGCATCCGGGTTGCCACAAACTTTATACTGAAACACGGTGGGTCAATTCCTTGCTGGTCGGAAGACGAGACTTCGTGACGAAGGCTTAGAATTAAGCGGGTCAAAGGCACCGAAGATTCAGGATCGTCGAAGGAAGCTTGTGTTCCGTTTTGTCGCCGGGACAGTTTGAGAGGGCAGATTCTGAATGTGCTCGATGGGGCAGAGAAACATCGCCGCCAGTTCCAGATCGACATCATCGGATCATGCAAAATAGAGTTGTGGCTTCTGTGTCTGGCCTGGCAAGGACATGCATGGCTGCTCACGTCGGATGTCACCTACATCCAGGTTGCACAAAGCCCTTATGATCCAAGACGCACCTGCAGGCACCGTAGCAGCTTCTTCGCGCCGGGTTGTGTTGCTTCGGTGGTGCTGTTCTTTTGGTGCAGGAAGCTGGTGCATGATTCGTTCGTGTCTTCGCGCTAGATTGCTGCTGCGGGTGCTGGCTCAGGCTGGCTCCGAACCCTCGGTAGCTCCAAGCTTGGGGGGTGACCACCACCACCACCACACGCCCCCACATCTTCCTCCAGATCGCACGACCCGCCCCACCGCCCCACATCTTTTTCCAGATCCCACCCCCATCCTCACTTCCCACTTTCCAGGGGTGTTTCGGCCGGCCGTGGTTGTACGTCCCACGCCCCTGCTTGGAGTGCGCTTGGGGGGGTGAAGGAAGGGAGGCTCCCAGCTGCATTGCGGAGAACTACCTTATCCGGCCCCTTTGCATCCAGGCTAGCTGCGGCTAGCTAGTATACTAGCTGGCTGAAAACGGCCTCTACGTCTTTTTGGTACGTCTGACCCCCAATGCGGACTGTTTTCGCATTGCAATCTCAGACAGCAAAAGTTCAAAGGCTCCAGACCTCCGACAACCCCAATCCGCTTCACATCCCGACACACGATACAAGATTGGCGTTTCGAAAGCTTGACTCACCGCCTGTCGGCTGCAACTTTCGAGATGGCAATGACCACGTGACACAAGATGCAAAATTGCAAACAAGCGCGGGGCCGAACTGAGTGGTCTGAATGCGCATGCCACGGAATTGAAACAAGGCCTGGCATTGACTTGTATTATCCACATCCGGGACATATCTTGACTCGCCGGCACACCCGATTGTGAGATGGCTCCCACTTCACAACTCGCCATGCATCGTGTCCATCAGGAGCATCCTCGGGCTGCAAGGTCTGGCTTCCCTTCATGGCAGACAGGCCGCCACGGCAATGGCAGGCAATCACTGCGTGGCCGTGTGTCCTGGGGCAGCTCTTTCAGCGCTTCCAGTGGCAGCTCATCAGCGGTCATCTGTTGGCCGAGCCATTTCCTGCACTTGGCTCGAATCGCGTCTCGAGTCCAGGCTCAAGCTTTCTCGGCCTGTCGCGAATCTTGCTGCTTGATTCTTTCCTCTCGACTTTGCTACGTTTTTCCGCTGCTTTCGTGCTTCGCTTCTGGACATTCGCTTCTGCGGCCTGGGCCTCCGCTGCACAGCCCAATTCACAGATCAGCTCCAGTCGTACTCTTCCAGCCTCCAGAATGGACGGATCCGCCTCCTGAACTCGTAGTCCAGGGACCTCAGTGCTGAAATCAATGGCATGCCGGTCTCGATTCGCATTACACACTCAAGGCGCGCGCTTCTGCGTACTTCTCACCGTCGTAGACCTGCGGCCGATGCAATGCTCCAGAGCTGCTGAGCTGCTGAGCTGATTCAAAAAGTTCTGAATTTGCTACGTGATTTGGGGCCTGCATTCTGACAGCCTGCTGGTTAGCTTGGCACGATGCTGTTTTGGCACACCGAAGTTGCAGCGTGAACATTGGTGCGTTGCTCCATCTGGGGCCATTTGCTTAGTTTCCGTTCAGCGGAATGCCTGGTGGAGCTTCGGTTCTCAAGCTTTGGTCTCGAAGTGAATGAAAAGGGATAACTGCGTTGCTCCGGGAACTGGCCTTCCAAGGCTTCTTCAGCAGCCAGGGCAGCTGACCCTTGTCCTTCACAGGAGATGGTCCGTAACTTGCGAAGTAGGTTCGACGGCTGTCGGCCTTGACGTGTGCAAAGTCACCTGTCATCAAGCATGCCCTTCGGCGCAATCCGGAGCACTTCTAACTAATCGCTACAAATTCAAACTCAGAGCTAGTGTTGCCCTTGTCTTCCAACGATTTGGCGATCTTCCACCTCTCCTCGCCAAGTTCACGCATTTCCCACACAGAACGCTGTTATTCACCCGTTTAGATTGTTTTACCAATGAGTCACGGGCTCAGCCTAAGTAGCCTAAGTTTGCGCTGCTGCCACTTGGCCGGTTCTTGTCGTCTCCTTCTGAGCATCGAAGTACAAGAAGCTGGGCTTCGCCTGGCGTTACGGGAAGCTCAGCAACGGTCAGGCCGATGCGAGGTGTGGCCTCGTTCATCTTCTTGAACACCGGCTGCTCTGAGTGCTGCATTGCCTGAAGTTGCAGCTCTCACCAGCTCTTACTCTTACCAAAACCTTGCAAATGCACTTCCATGGGCCTGCTCGACATACACACCCATCACGCGGCTCGCATTTTTTATGGAGTTGTCTAAGCCTTCAGTCTTGCACGTCAAGAGCTTGCCATTTCGAAGTTCACCCCCGCACTTGAGGCCCATGCCGAGAATCTTCACAACTTGCGGGTTCGGCTTGGCATCCCCTGTCTAACCGGAAAAGGCCGAACTGCATGACCCGGCATGCAGAGCAGCGCTTAGCCCGATGCCCGCATTGGAAGACGGCTGACTTTCTGCCTGAGGTGGTCTTGGCCTTCGGGAACCGGACTGCAATGTACTGCACTGCAGGTGTTGACTTGCCGGCCTTTTTGATGAGGACGAGGTGCCCATCTGGCCTCGTCAAAACTGCAACTTCCTCAATAGCAGCGCGTGGACAAACACTGTAGGCCGTTGCTTCTGAATGTACAACCAATGTGCGCTGAAAGTGCGAAAGCACCCCTTCGAAATCACTTACCAGACCTGCATCACCACAATAGTGGCATTCCATGTGCAAGATAGTCCTCCTTTCTGCGAGTCGCAGATCTGCTACTGCTGTTGCTCAGACAGACATGCTGAGCGAGACCGCCGTAACCTCCGAAGGGGTGCTGCGGCGGTTGAGCCCGAGAAGCATGTAGTTTGGGTGTAGTCCAGAGTGCCGGCACGAGCGAGCCAGAAGGCGGATTCTACCCGTTGCGATGGGTTCAAATCCGGTGATGCAACCAAGATCCCAAGCACGAATAAGGCAATGTTGGGTGGATCACGGAAGCCAGAAGCGGCGCTTGGCGGAAAGTGGTCGCTTTGCCCGAAAAGTTCTGCTGACGCTTCGAAGCCTTTCTCCAGATTTGCGACCTGAACATGGAGGCAGAGAGCATGCTTGAGTGGTGGTTCATTCAGAGGCAATCTGTTGCTTCACAAGGGCAGCATACGAAATTCAAATGGCTCGGCAACGAAATCTTGCTCTTCTCTAGCCTGGACCTCGCCGGCGACCTTTCACCTAAAATCAATCCACTGGAAAGTGAAAGTGCGGCTCGGCTTGCATCACAGTGCCGTGTGTCAGGCCTGCTACATTCAACAAGCACGCGTTCAGATGGGCTGTACGGGGTGGTGGAGCCTGTGGAGGCATGGAGCGGAACGAGATTGGTCCGGTCTATCCCGAGCAACGGGCACGACAACCCACCAGAAGCTACGAGATTACACAGTCTCGCCGCCACCAGCTGCATGAACCGCCCATGTGCTGGCAGTCGCACACACACACACACACAAGTTCGTGGAGCGAGACCTTCACTGGATGAACACACGGCCTCCTTGCCCTGTCAGAAACAAGCGACGCCGTCACCTCGCCTGCTGGAGGCCACATTGGAAGGCACACCTCGTCGCGGACCGACGGAGAAAGCCTCTGTGGTCCATGCCCCGGTCCCCGGTGCTCCGGCCTCAACTTCCAGATCTGGCGCCGGCTTCTCTGGATCCAGGAAGTCACAGCGGAGGGAAGTGTCCTCACCCGAGACCTATCCCTGTAAGGAAGTTTACACGAATGCAAAATCCCATGCCTTGAAACTGATCTCGAAACACCTCTCAAACCCGATCCGGAAGTGCAGAAACTGGTCATCCATAGATTCTGGATGCGTTCGCAGACCCTTTCTCAATAACCACATATAGTTACGATTGTGCAGTTGTGGAGTGCAAAACTTCAGGCATCCCACTGCGTGTGCTGTATGACTGTATGCCCTTTGCTCGAGTGACTCGTGCGGCTATGATTCTTGCGGATTCCCTTGCTAACTGTATGCTGGAATTCGCAGCTCGACAGCCCCTGGCACCTTATCAGAACAGGCAACAGCAAGCGAGTCCTCTTCATAACTTCCGTCTCCGTTGAAGACTTTCCAGGGCCTGGAAACTTGCCAAGGGAGATCCGCAGGCTCCTCCAAGAAGAAGCATTCAGATTCAGCATAGTCTGTTTCGTTGGCATGCGAGAGACTCTTTGCAAAGTTCTGAGATGTGCTGAGACTTCTGGCCTTGACCTTTGCAAAGTCTCCCTGGGAAGTCAGTGAAACAGACATTCGCCAAGTTTTCTTGTCTCCGACATAGGAGATATAGGTCTTCCTCAGCTGCCACATGCATTGGGAGATGCTCGCAGCATGAAACAAAGTTGACATAGAAACTGGAAAGCCTGAAATTTACCTGTGTGTGCTGAAAAACGAACACTTCTCAACCGGCACACTGCTGGACGTGAGTGGACGGTCGCACTCAAACCTTGACAAGTCTCTTCTCGTGATCCACTTTCTCGAAGGCAGGACGCCCATCCTTCGTCTCCCCCTGAAGAGGAATCGGATGAGAGTTGTAAAACATCGGCGGGCTACACGGCCTCTCCTCAAGCTGCTCAAGATCCCCTGAACTTACAAGGCAACAGGCTGTCCAGCTCCGTGTACACGCCGTGCACGCGCGAGGTCCTCAGGATGCTTGGGTCAGAGATGCGGAGAACGGAAGACTGCTACTTCCAAGGGTTCCGGGCATCATTTTCGCCGGATCGCGGCCGTGGACAAAGAGAACTCGGGGCCGACTCGGCGGCCCGCTCTGCGGGTCAGAGGACCTGGAAGCTCTGAGCTCTGAGTGTGACGCCGCAAACTGCTGGAAGACTTTCTCAGAGCTCGGCCTCTGCGCTGCGTCGACACTTCCCAACCTCAAGGTGCCGCTCTGAATCGGTGGACAAACGCGATCTCAAACGGTCGGAAGGATAGCTGATCCATGACATGATAAGGGCCGCGCAGGTCGAAGACCTGGTCGAGCTTCACAACCTTCCTCACAGCTGTATACCACATCCGTGCACATATTGATAGAGAGAGAGAGAGAGAGACGGAGAGAAGAGATGTATATATATATATATATATGCACACACACACACACACATACACATACACTCGCTCGCTCTCTCTCTCTCTCTCTCTCTCTCTCTCTCTCTCTCTCTCTCTCTCTCTCTCTCTCTCTCGACAATGATATCGCAACATCGGCCAACCTCTCCACCACAGGTGCCGAAGCCTCCCAGCATCCGAAATGGCAAAAGACTCACACCGGATACCACAACTTGCTGTTGCAAGGGGCCTCCTGAGGCATATCGTTGCTTGCATCCTCGACGCGAAGTGCTACACGGCTCCCGATGCCGACCTCTCTACGAGCTTCAGCCTCAGTCCCCTTTAAGCCCTTCCCACTCTGCCGGACCTGCGGCTGCTCGTGAGGATGTTTCTGCGACCTTGGCAGCAGTGCAAAGGCATCCAAGCTTCTATCCCGTTCTTATCGAGCAAACTGCCTTTCACGCACGAACTGCACGGGAATTGCTTTCGTGTACTTCCATGCTCGATCTGTCATCAAATCCAGACTCGGCAGTTCTTGCCAAGATCTGTCTCTGCATGCGCCCAGGCCGCTCACAGGTCCTCCCAGGCCCGGGTGTGCCAACTAGCGGATCTGCAAATTTGAGTCCGTAGTTGTACCGGGAAGCAAGAGCTGTTTGGAACACGTAGTGGAAGTGAAGCTGGAGTGCAGCATGACATTAAATCCAAAAGTCCCATGGATGGAAGCGCTGTTGTTGTGCTTGGCTAATTTGCTAGCAACCCAGCATGCCCATATCTGAGTAGCAAACCTGCCGTTTTCGGCCTCAGACAGACAAGGAGAGCACGAAGCATGTGGACACCGTTGTTTCTTCACTCAGGCAACGGCCGCGCCCTCAACATCCTGCCCCAGGCAAGGATAGAGGAGATGCAGCGGCAGAGTGAACTATACTGAACTGTAGCCACAAGCACAAGTTGTGTTTCATCTCAGACGAAGTACGGCACAAAGGATCGTAGCCTTGTCCTCGTCGCGAGGCTCACGCTTGCGCTTCTTGACAGTCCTGGGCGCTTCAGGTGTCTCTGAAATCCGGCAAAGGTCGGGCGACCCTTTTGAAGCTTGAGGTGGGGGCTTGCCGTTCTCGGCCTCTACGGAGCAAGGGAGAGCAAGAGACAGAGAGAGAAAGAGGAAAAAATGATAGAAGAAGATATCGCGAGAGAGAGAGAGAGGGAGAAAGAGAGGGGAATGAAGGGATGCACCTCTGCGACAGGGCCGTTGCTCTCCTTCGCCTGAGAAGGAGAATGTTCCAGAGTATTCGGGAGTCACGTCTTGTGCTTGGCGTCCAGCCTTCGCTGCCTGTGACTCTGGCTCTTTCCTCTTAGGCGGTCGGGCTTTGACCATTCCAGGCAAACTGACCTTCGAGCTGTCAAGCGTCTACATCAAAGCAAAAACACTAGCAGGACTGCACGGGTCGTACCTGACAGAATTTGATGGTCTCGTCCGGCCGCTCAAGCTTTGAGACATCTCCCTCGAGTAGCGTTCCAGCTGAAGCAATGTACGAGTCGTTGCACGCTCGACGGCCTGAATGCTGTCGTAGAACTTACGGAAAGCGGCAACGGAAGCAGCACGCTGGCCGTTCCTTGGGGTCTCTTGAAATCAGGATGAGTCCGTTGCACAGCACTCTTGTACAGTGCCCTGAGCCCGCAACCCACTCTTGTTCTTAGGCGATGCCTTGGGGGATAATGGACGACCAAAAAATATCGAAGGTCACCAGAGCGGCAATTTTTCGTTCGCATGCCACGCCACGTTTCGTTTACAGGTATTGCACTTTTACCCCGGGTTGTTGTCATGGGGGTTGAGGCAAGCACGGCAAAGGTGGCTCAGAATGACCCTGGACTCTAGGCTGTAAGTTCGTCGGTATTTACAGCACTCTCGGTGCCTTTCTGTACGATGTGCTACTCAGGAGTTGTTTAATCTCGGGACCAACTTCTAGATCTTTGAGTCGAAAGAAGAATTCGGTATGCACAACCTTTTGCAGAAACATCCTGGTGCAAAAACACCACGATTTCCCACACTTGCAGACGAGGCAATAGAGCGCCTTCTAGTTGAGTCGTTTTGGTTTAGTCATGTTACTTTACACGCACCGGCTCGTGCAGCAAGCCTTCGTGAGTTCGAAGAACTCCTGCGTGGCCATCTCACTGGGAGCCTGACAGGACAGCACAAGTCGCTGCATGTACACATGGACCACATCGTTGCCCAGAGTCTTGTGCCTTCCGCTCCTCTTCGAAAAGCCGGACAAAGGTACGAGCGTAGTTTTTTGCCGTCTCCTTTGCCCAAATAGACCCGTGCGAGAACCCAGGAACAGAATCCTAAAAGTCTGTTTATCTAAGGACGACACCTCTTTGCGGCCTTCGGAGAGCATTGCCCTGGAAGGTGCAAAAGAAGATGAAAAAGGTGTCACAGGTTGTCTAGGGTAGGCATCTGCGCCAAGGGGCCGCCAGGCGGAGTATGCCCAGCTAGGCACCAAGGCTGCCTTAGTCTGCATGAAAATTCACACGCCCATTGCTTCCACACCCATCACATTCGACACGTCGAAGCCTCCTCATCTGTAGCATCTCTGAATCTTTCCATTCAGCGGCGAGCCCTCAGACGGCAGCCGAGGCATGTCCGGGAACACCACAGCAACTGGGCTACCCACAGAGACCCACAGGATTGCCGGACTCATGCGCTGAGCTTACGACCACCCAGCACGCCAGACAGAAATTGCTATGATCTTATACAACTGTGACGTGGCAGATGCTCTGCTTCTGCATGCGCATGTGTGTGTGTGTGTGATCTTAGGCTCTCCGGGGCGCTTTATGCGCGCTCTCAACGCGAAAAGAAAACAAGAGTTTCTGTGTGTTGATGGATGTAATCGGTCTACGGAGTAGGCCCAGCCAGAAATGGAGAGAGACTCTTGTAATGTCGACCAGGGGTCTGAGGATGGCAGCAGGTCAAGTCTTCGCTGTCTTGCAGCGCATGTCCAGCTGTGAGTGAAGAGCTGCGGAGTCATGGATCCTATGCGTCAGCCGAGACAGCTTAGTTTGCACCTGCATAGAAAGGCACAGGTCACAAATACAACTGATGCTGGCCTGCTGCTTTGTCTTACCTTCGCAAGAGAGCTAGAGAGAGTCAGGCCGCCAAACGGAGGCCTGGCGCTGCAGCCTCGAGCTGGCTTCTACACGGTAAACCTCCGCCAACATCCGCCATTGCATGAGATCTCCCTGCATTCCGGGTGCAAACTCAAGACGCGGTAGACGCTTGGGCACTGGCGGTCGACTGGCGGCAACGGTGGCGGTTGCGCCATGTGCTTTGGCAGCCTATGGGCCAGATTGCATTGCAGAATGCCACCGAGCGGAAAGTCCACCGGGGTCGCAGCGTGACCGGTGGCATCGTCTGGATTCTGCTTCCGATCCCAGCATCCTTTGTCGGCTTTTGCTGAAAGGCCAGAGGTGTCGACTAGGAACTTCGGGACTCCGGCTCCCAGCTTTTGTCCTCGAGAACCCGACGAGAGACGTCTTCAGACAGGACGGTCGGACCTCGTTCGCCTCCAAGAACTTTTCGTCGACCGGAACAGGAAAGTGCGCGAAGTCCGGCGAGTGTGGGCGTTCTGGCACAGAACACCAACGGCTGCTACTCTAGCAGCGTCCAAGCAGGCATTGATCTAAGACCCACTCGATGAGGCTTAACTGGGGCCTGGCACCACCCAAGTGCGATGACCTTTCTGGACCTTCGGCGAAACTGAAAAGCTCATGTCGATCTTCGCCGATCTTCGAAGTTCTTCTTCGAAGCTACCCTGGCCATGGCCTCCCAAGGTCCGCTGGGCGGGCTCGGCCTTTGAAGGCGCTTGCAAGCGAGGACTTAGGTTTTCTGAGGTGTACTGGGAGTGGGGAGTGGCACGGCTGTCTGGATTCTGGCGACCATGGATGCCCCTTCTTCAGGAGCACTGCAGGCATCCGTTCTTTTCTTTCTCAGTCTCGGGACGCTCCAGCACGAATCCGCTGTACCTTGCACACGGAAAACTCGCGACTTTGGTTCTATGTCTATGTCTCGGCATCACGAACAGCACAGGCAACTCCAGCGACTGGCCCTTGCCAGCTTCCGGCATGGCACAGCTTGAAGACCTGTTCTTCGTCACAACTCATAGTTTCGTTTCTTCTGTCCTAAGATCCAATGAGCTCCAAACTGCAGCCCGATTGCACGGGTATTCACAGCGAAACAGTGGCAGCTTCACTAGGGCCAAGCTGTACCAAGGCTCTTTGGAAAAAACGTCATTGAAGAACTTCGACCTTAGGAACACTGCGTGAGGGCAATAAACACCTGCTGTCATCTGAGCTTTCCATGCATGTCTTGCCCCCAGGGGCTTTGGTGCAATGCGGGTTACCGTCTTACGACTCGTGTCTAGGTTAGTGGGGATTCAGACCTGCGGCTCCCCGCGCCGAAATATGCCCGCAATCAGAGCAGATGTAGGGGCCGCACTTCTCCTTCAACAAGCTGAAGAGATCCGGGAAGGAGGCATCCGCCATCACACTTGGATCATGGCTGTAAGGCCGAGACGGTCTACCATAGCCTACTGTAAATTGCGCAGCTAAGTTCACACAACATAAATTCGCACAACATGGTGCTGCATCTGCAACCAAAGAGGCCTGAAGCCTGTGGATTCGGCAAGCTTCTCAAAGGCTTCCCAGGGCAGAAGATACTCCTGCTGCAAGCCAAGTGCTGACCAAGACGTGACGCATGTCCGGGCCTCAGCACAGACAGCCCCCTTCAGCCAGAAGAGGTAGGGCAAACCCCAGCGACATTGGAAGACCTGTCTTCCACGGCCCCAAGTCTTGATGAGCATCTGAGTACGAGGGCCTCATCCAGGCTCTGACCGCCAGTGTCCAAGTGTTGCCAGGCTTCTCCTTCAAAGCGAACCTCTGCACACACCCGGCATCCCTGCATCCCTGCACCACAGGCCGCAGGCCGTCACATCCGAGCCACCTGAAACAAGCTTTGATGCAGCTCGCGTTCGCGACTCCTGGCGAACCAGTTTCAAGCTCGAAGATGCAGTTTGCTAGCTTCTCAAAGCGCATCCGTCCTGCCACTGTCAGTGAAAGGGGTTGCCTGCTCGTACAGGTCTGCTAGTACCTCACACGAAGGTACCTGTCAAAGAAGTGGATATTTCTCGTGGTTGGATCACTCAACTCCGCATGCTGGATGCCTCTTCTGCAAAAGATGTTCCTTCTGAGGCTCGGGCCGTGGCAATGAAGCGACCCCCGGGCCGAAGAAGCGCGAAGATTCGCTGCAGGAAACGAGTCGCATCCTCATCCCGTCCCGCCGTCCCGGTGGCGGCAAAGCGGCGAAGCTGAGACTCGGATCGCTCCCGAGGCCTCCTCTGCTCCCAAGAGATAGTGGAGGCCAAACTGGCACACGACGACATCAAACCTCTGCACTGCGTGATTCCAGTCAGAAGGAACAGCCAGTCTGTGCTCAGTGTGCTCTCCAGGATCATTATGCTGTCCGGCGAGGTTTTAAACCCATTCTGTACTGGTAGACTTTCTTGCAAGAAAGCTCAGCCCGAACATGAAGAATGGCTACCTGCGCGGAAAATTGATGCTCCGAGTATCATTTGGGCCTTTAAGCTGCAAGCGCATCTACTTGCAGTAGATTCCGAACGAACTGTGACAGCCACGCCGCTCTGAAAAACCATCCTGAGCCAACTCGTTGAAGACTTCGGCGCTGCTACAGTCACCAGTGTAGAACGACGCCGCGAAGTCGGGTCGCCCAGCTTTGTGACCCCTTGCTGCCAATTCGCCTCCGTGTTGGCTGAACCGACTGCCTCTGAGTTTACTATCTTCTCTTCGTCACGTCACAGAAAGCGCTGTGACAAAGTACTCATCCTATCTCATTGGAGAGGGGGAACTGAATCCGGCTACAAGTTCTCAAGCAAAGTGACTGTGGCGACGCCTGGCTTCTGCGACAGCTTCTGCCACAAAGTCCACACAAACCAACGAGGAAACGTTGCAGGTGCGATGCTCTCGAGAGTACCTTAGTTGGCATGTGTAGCATCAAGGACACAGAGCCAGAAGATAAACCGCTCGATGCAAGTGATCACCGTGATTGCAAGCTGCTTGTTCAGGTCCTGCCCTCGGCCGCAGCAGAGGTCCAGGATTTGGAGATCTCCGGCCATGTCGTCCACAAAGCCTCGGCTTTGACCAGCCCCCAGAAAGTTCTCACATTCCCTCAACCACGAGATCCTGATCAGCTGGTTTTACGGCCTCGGAGTTCCCTCGATCTGGTCACGTCTCAAGCATGTTCATCAGCAAGCCAGCAGCTGGCATTGCCCGGCTCGAACAGCCAAAGACGACCACCTATGCTGATCCGATGTCGTGAGACGAAGCCTCTGCAGCCACGACCAGGCATTGCGTGGACAATGCGGCAAGAAAGCCCACAAACCGAAACATGCTGGTGACGCAAAACGATTGAATAGGCGGGCAACCTGTTGGGTTCGACAGAAGGCTTTCGCATGCTTTCACGCTCTTTCCCGCAAATGATACATCTGGTCGAATCTCGACATGGGTTTTGCAGTTGCAGTGTGCCAAATGTTCGGTCAACTCGCAGACTCCAAACCTTCTGCTTTCCAGATGAGCCTTATCTCCAAAGCATAAACTCACCCACGGTATCAGACAGGTGCATCGAGTGAGTGGTCCGCTGTTGTTGTGACGACAAATCCCGTTTACTGGCACTGATCCCCCACACGCACACGCACGCACAAACACACACACACACACACACAGACACACACACACACACACTCACACAGAGAGACACACACACACAGACACACACACACACACACACAGAGACAAGTTTTCACACTGATGGATTCGGCCAAGAGAGCAAGAAGAGGAGAGTATGTTGTATGTTGTTGTCTAATCTGGACACCACAGGGGGCCTGTCCTTGAGCTAATCTTGGCACCACAGGGGGCTGCCGAAAGTTGCGCAGGTATGCTTGTGGTGTGCATATGAAAAGTTCGTCGTCGTTGTCCTCGTCCTCGTTGTCTTTCCACTCCTCATCCACCAGCTGGCACGACCGCCCCAGGTGCAATGAAGGTGGCAAAAGCAGGTACGTTTTCACAGGCTTTCCGGGAAGGTCTTCGTTGACCACCGCTCCCCGGAGGCCTCGGTGGTCCCCTGCAAACTTTCATGTGTTTAAGTGAAAATGTATTGCAAGAATGTGTCAGATCCAACGGAAAGGAGTGACCCTCTGCTCCCATGTGCTAGGGAGGTTCACACACACAGCCCCAGCTTGGGGCGGCTGTGTGCAGTGGAATAAAGCCGCGCCAGGGCTCCAAGATCTAAACGAACCCAAACTAAACCACAAAACCCTGTGGGCTGCAATGCCCGCTTGCAAAGCTTGTCGATGTAGTCCAGAATGTAGTAATGTTGTGGTAGTCCAAGATGTGGCGAGGCGTAAAATTTAGGGTTCAGGACTGTCCTTCAGCTGGGCACGCAAGCCCCCAGAAGCGACAGAGGGGAAGGAAGGCTGATCAGCTGCCCTTGCAAGGGCCCAGATCCAGCCGGGGACTGTTCCTCAGCTGGGCGCGACGGCCCCCAAAAGCAACAGTAATGAGGGTTAATGGAGAAAACTGCTACCCAGCTACCCTCGAAGGGGTCCAGGGCTAGCAGCTTCTGACCAATGTGTTGCACATGTGGTTGTATGTTGTAATTAGGGTGGTGAGAATAGGGTGAGGACACTCCTTCCAGCTGTCACCAAAGACCCAGGAACGGAGTGACTACTGCCCGGCTACCCGAGCAGGGTCCAAGGCCAGTAGCAGGATTAGGGTATTCCACCCTCCAGCTGTGTAGCAAAAGACACCCAAGAGCGGTGGACCATCCTCCAGCTGTGCAGAAAAGCACCCAGGAGCAATGGAACGAGAGGTACCACGTCCTGCGTGGTCCTCAACTTAAGGTGTGGGGTTGAGGGGAGAGAGAAGCGAGAGGCCGATTACTTCCCGGAGGAAGCGCCGCTTCACTTGCACTAGACGAAGGTTACCACACCTGCCCTCATGTCAGTTGCACATGCCCTTGCAGTCCCTGAGAAATAAAGAAGCGGTCGAATAGAGGACAGACTAGCGAGGTAGCACCTGCTCACTAGACGCACTTTACTGCATTAGCCGTCCATTACTGCACCTGCACTCATGTCAGACTCACATGCCGGCATCAGAGAGAGAGATAAAGTAGCATCGGGAGATTCTGAACAGTCTGAACGAAGGCTGAACACCCGGTTCATCACCGGTCTCCCCGGAGGGTCACCACGGCGCCATGACGGAAAGCCGTTGCTCTGGAGTCTCAAGACCCACGCTGGTCACACTGATGGATTCGGCCAAGAGAGCAAGAAGAGGAGAGTATGTTGTATGTTGTTGTCTAATCTGGACACCACAGGGGGCCTGTCCTTGAGCTAATCTTGGCACCACAGGGGGCTGCCGAAAGTTGCGCAGGTATGCTTGTGGTGTGCATATGAAAAGTTCGTCGTCGTTGTCCTCGTCCTCGTTGTCTTTCCACTCCTCATCCACCAGCTGGCACGACCGCCCCAGGTGCAATGAAGGTGGCAAAAGCAGGTACGTTTTCACAGGCTTTCCGGGAAGGTCTTCGTTGACCACCGCTCCCCGGAGGCCTCGGTGGTCCCCTGCAAACTTTCATGTGTTTAAGTGAAAATGTATTGCAAGAATGTGTCAGATCCAACGGAAAGGAGTGACCCTCAGCTCCCATGTGCTAGGGAGGTTCACACACACACACACACACACAAACACCCGCGCGCATGCACGAATCAAGTAAGATGTATTCCATAGGAAGAAACCGTGCAAAACCGATATCCCTAGTGGGTGAGGGTCTGCATGCTAGTTGCCTATGATCCGTATGTGAGATGATCCTTACAAGTCAGATTCGAATTCCGATACATGCCCAAACAGTCATGACCAACCATGCAGGAGCTACGAGTATGTATCCTCGCCCTTTTCGCGCGTGTTGGCCGAGGGGCTCTCCAGGAGAAGAGTTTTGACGCAGTTGTTGAAACTTCTGAGTCTGGCCGTTGCATCTACGCCTGCAACTGTGCTCCAAACTGGGCATTCATGCACATGCACATAAAACTTTGCAATGCAAGCTGGCCTTTAGCGTCCACCTGCCCTCGCGTCCGTCTGTCATAGAACTCTTGAACCTGAGAGGCCATGTCAAAGATGCCAGGGTAGAAGAGCCTCCTGCCGCCATCACCTGCGGCACGAGTAACATCGTGAAACCATACCCAAATGCCAGCGCAAAGCAAGAAAGTGCGAAGTGACGGGGCCTGATGAATGCGGGTCAATACCCTCGAGGACCTTCTGCAATGCTTGCGCGTTTCTGCGAAAATCTCTGCAAAGCCGGCCTAATTTCACGACGCAATCAAAGGTTCTGTGCACGCACTGAAATCGTGCAGTACTTCATGTTCAGATTCCACCAAGCGTCTGAAACAGTGCTGCTGCGACGCGAGCATTCGGTCCCGATGGCTGAAAAGAAAGGCCTCCAAGCGACGTGGGACATGGGGATAGGGCTGCCAATTCAAATCCAGGTCCTGTGGCCTCGTTCATGCGAACCTCTGTCCAGATCTGCTCTGCTTCTTGAACGATAGACACCGTCCATGTTGGGTCTTGGCCACCAGGCACCTTTGCAATCCCTCGTGCTGATTAAAACCGGCACCCCCTTTTAATTTGACTTTGCAAAATCCGGGTCGGAAAGCTGCAGCACACGAAACTGAAAGAGGGAAGGAGAGGGGGAGTAAAAAAAGGTTAGAGGCAGCTAGAACTAGTGAGATCGAGGCCTGCACTGCTCCTTCTCACTTTTTCCTTGCCCTCTTCCTCCCCCCACACCCTTCCCCATCCTACTTCAAGAATAACATCACCAAGCTGGACACAAATTTGTTTGGCCTATAGAAAGCGGGGGATGGCAGACGCGAGCAGATCGCTTCTCACAGCTGATGCCAGAGCCTTCTGGAAGACCAAATTGAATTCCTTCCGGTCTTTGCGAGCTCCTCCGACCAGCTTAGCCCACTAGTCCCGATGCATACAGGCTTGCCAGGGGTCCTTCGGTCGACTGCGGCTCGCGGATCCTTGGCAGCCACTCGAAGCTTACAAGGACAACAAACAAAGCAGCACCTGCCCCCACCTGAGCTGATAGTGCCATTTGCTCCCCGGGCAGTAGAAAGTCGCCACAGATCTCCATTTACATATGACTGCATTCCTGAGAAAACTGTGCGACGCACTCTTACTGACGATCACCTACAATACGAAGCTTGCAGTTGCACCAGCAGATGAATAGCGTGCCTTTGCTCCAGGCTGACACTTGCCCATCGCCGTTCATTCGGCGGCTTTCCCTGCACATTGAATCAGGCTGCAGCATGACTTTGGCGGAGTCTTGACATTCGGAATACGCATTCGCGAGCATGCCTTGTGGGCCACCACACGGTTGTCCAGGAAGGCTCGCAACTTTGAGACCTGCGTCTCAGAGAGATCCGGCAGGAAGCCGTGTCCAGGCCCTTCCTGGCGACAGACGGCAAGGCCATTGAGGGCTCAAAGGGGCCCGTTCTTTGTCGAGACGCACGTCACCGCAAGTGACAGACCCCTCCAAAATGCTGCAATGGCCAAAGAGGCAAAAGGAGACCAAGGCACCCGAAAACTACACCAGAAAGGGTCTTCGCTGTTTCGGACTCTGTTTCCTGGTGTCCATGATTATTCACCTGCAAACACTGCCTGCCGGTTTCATGCATTCCTTTATCTCCAGCCGCCCGGCAAATCCGGCGTGCAACGCCCAGAGAAGTTCTGCTACATCTAAGGAACCAGCGAGACAGCTTGGCATGAGACTCAGCCTGCTTGCTCGCGTGCCTGCTGTAGCTTGCATTATCAGGCCCTTAGAATTGCTCAGTTGACAACGGTTCAATGATGTGCAAACATGCAAGCCCAAGAAGACAAATCCTCAGAGGCTGCATATTGCACGATGCCTCCATGAGCACCTCGGATGCCACCGGCAGCACGATGTCTTGCAGCTTGCCTTTGCCACCGACGACACCTCACGCAAACTTTCCCACCCCGTCTTGCTTGCCTCGCTGTTCTCGATTATTCCTGCTTCCCCAGTGTCATTGCAACGACTCCGAGCAGCGACAGGCTGAAAGGAAGTGGCCAAGGCAGAAGCTCTGAGTGGCCGACGGCCAATGACCAAGGCCACTCCTGGCGATGCATTGGACGAACCGCCGGGAAAAGGCTTCGCCTGAGATCTGCAGGCGTCCACTTCACAAGCTCAGATTTTCAGAGCCGGAGCAACCCAAAAATGCAAGTAGAAGCACAATTCTGTAGAATGCAGACGGAGAGAGGAGGAAGAGAGAAGTGAAAGGGAGGGAGAGGGAGCGCGCAGGTGAAGCTTGGTGTGGCCGTGTAGCCACCCTACCTGCGGCTAAATGAATCGAACTTTCCCTTACTCCAGAAACTGAGAGCTGAGAGCATCACTTCGACCAGGGGTGCTGCGTCCCTGAGGAAGTTGCGAAAGCGGCTCTCGAGGTCCGACTCAAACTTCCTGTTGAGGCATTGCCTGGACGCGTCTAGCCAGAAGCAGATTGGTGCATGGCACGGGTCGTACGGCCTCCGCGGATGAGGAAGGTCATCCTTGAAGGATGGAACGGCACGTGACTCGATCACTCTGGGTCCGTGCAAATTCCGGTGGCAAAGCAAGGCCTGCGGTTCAAACCGGCGCTTTTGCGAGGGCGGAGGCATACTTTGGATTTCTTTCGTGCCAGGTGCCATGGCTCTCAACGCCGGCGACGCTGGCGTGCGTGCTTATGAAAAGAACTTGAAAACTCTGGCTTGTAGTACTGTACTGTTGGCGGCTTCGAGCGCTTGCTGTCGTGGCATTTGTCAAAGTACGAGTGTATCATCCCGTGTCAATGCAATAAACTGTAAGTTAACAATTTCGACTCTGTTGGCACACGGTGTATGACGATCTGGTTCTCAAATCAGCAGAGGCAGGTTATGGCAGGTTACAGAAACGACTCCAACGTAGAGCTGTGAAGAGGCCCAAGCTGAAGTCTCCGATCCGTCTTGGCCTGGCTGCGGCGGCCTTTCAAGAGCTCTTGAACGGCAGCAAGCTGCCCGAAGCACAACTGCAACTACCTCTTTTGCCTGCCATTCAAGGCCTCGGGCTGCGAAGTCTGAGCACCTTCGAATCTTCGTACAGTCCCAGAGGCAAGGCACTTGGGCATGCCGCGGATTGCCGAGATGGGGGCCTGTCCGTGAACGATCATCCTGTGCAAGCGTTGAAACAGAGGAATACCGAGCACGGCTTCATCCGACTGTCCTCCTTCGGGAGCAGCAGCCGGCGCGCAGCTCGTGGTAAGGACGGCAGCGGTGGTCTCGGCCTAATACTAGGCGAGGATTAGACATTGCACTGCGCAGAATGAATCAAGCACCTGCCTTGAGTGCACCCTCGGGGACCGCAGACGCGACGGTGAGCCCTCCCATGTTCTGGAAGCACAGAAGTTATTGTCCAGGCATTGCCCAAGCCCTCTCAGTGCCTCTTGACTCAGCGCCTGTCTACACAGTGTACTCGATTGGATGCAGCCGCCGACCCCGCCCGCACATCATCAGAAACAGGCCCGTATTCAGTACAGGGGTGCTACCTGCACCGGCTGCAACGGCTGCGTCGGCTGCGCGGAGTGGAGGCTGCTGGACCTGCTCCGAACGAGTGACTCGAGTGACTCGCCATGCTGTGTAACAGTGTAACTCTGCACACATCAAGTAGCTCCTTCGCAAGCAGCGCAGCGGCGATGGTAGCTTCGAGCCGATGCTGTATCCTGAGCACCAATTTCATAGACATGCACAGGATGCCTGACATGGCTGGCATTCAGGTAAAAGCAAGTGGCCACTGTACAGCGCGGCTGGTTGAAGTTCGGCAAGGGATTCCTTGATTGATACACTCAAACCCAAAATGAACCTCTACCAGGTGCTAATTGTGACGATGACAATTCGTAAGGTTTAGGCAACTTTGGCTGCCTGTCGACTAGGCGACTCTGCAGCGCCGCTTGGAAAGCCTGACAAGATCCCTGGACGCTCTGGGATTGGTTGAGACTCCGTCTGCTGGACAAATGAGTCGCTGGCGGCCTTCCATTGCTGGACGTTTTAAATCATTGTAAAACCGTGAACGGATTTGTTTGTGCTGTTGTCGTTGACACATTCTGCACTGCCTCTTTGTCGACATGTCCACTAACTACATAGCTGGACACTCGCCAAAGGCTTGAGCAGCACAGCCCTCCGGTGACCGCAACACTGGAAGCATGGATCCTTCACGAATGGAATCTTGAAAGGCATTTTTTCCGTCATTCAGCCGTTCGTCAGCGTCAAGCCTAAGCATCCAATCGCGCTTTAGCAGAGCGTGCAGGAATGCAGTCGTGCACCTTCAAGAAGCGCACCGAGACCCTCGCCTTTGCACCCGACAGCGTCGACTTTGCTTGCTGCAAGGCTTCCATCTCGTCGTCTCGCGCTGACTGCCTCGAATTTGGTGGGCGCAGCTACAGCTCTCGCTCCAGTCTTGCCAGCTCTGAGGCAGCCACCGAGCATCAAAGTTTTTTAGCATGTAGTCACACTCGTCCTCGAAGCTGAGAGTCCCAAGTTGAAAGTCCCCTCGCAAAGCTCAGAGCTCAGGGTGCTGCGTGCAACTCTGCAACGGCGGCGGCGAGGTTCTCCAACTCCGCCGTAAGGCCTTCTTTGGACTGCCGAGCCTGCAAGTCCCGCTGGAGATTTTAGACGACGAGCGGAACGAGGAGCTTTCTCTGTCTCCCTGCCTCCACGAGGGAAGCCTCAGTGGCCCCCTTGTCCGCATCTTTGTCCGTTATGTCCTTCGTCTTCGCTTCCACAGATGCCTGATGTGCGCGTTGATGTGCTGCGAACGCCGTTGTCTGCAGCCTGCACTTGCTGACTAGCCACGGTGGTCCCTTTGGTAAACGCCTTAGCAACCAAAGCAACTCAAGAACTCTGCCATGCACCGCATCGCCTACCTCGTAGTCCTCTTGCGCTGTACTTTCGGCATGTGTCGCCTGGTCAAAGCGTCAATTCTGGTCAGCTTGAGTCCTGAGGGGTCACGGCGCCGGGGCCCGGCCGGGGCCCGGGGCCTCAACTTCCATCGCCTTCGAGTCCCCGATCAACTGTTGCAGCATGCTAAGCACCTGAAAGGGGTCGTCTGCCGCTACAAAGCTATAAACACGTGTTTGCACTCGTCCGAAAGTGAGCTTGCTGCGCCATAGCTGCCAGACTGCTGCTTGAAGTCCTCCCAACCGTTCGAACTGAAGCTAAGGAAGCCTGGCCCCTTGGCTCGTCTTGTCTCCCTCCAATCACTAAAATCTTCCAGGCCTTGAACTCAGGCTCCTCCCCATAGGCCCCTGCGACTTTCGATGTGGATTCCTGCAGGAAAGCGGCCTCCCAAGAGAAAGGCTGCACCGGCTGTAGACGGAACGCCTGGTTTTCAAACCCCACCTCTTTGGCATAAACAGTCTTCAGAGATGCCATTGCTTCCTTCAGAAGGACTTGGGTCGTGCGCTGCTCTCCCACGACCCTCTGGAACTCCTGCTGTGGCATGAACTGCTAAGAAATCTTCGTGTCTGTGGGCATCATCACATCTAAGCATCTAACGGCTTCCTCCGGCACTTCGGTCCTTGTTTTCCTTCTCGCGGTTTTGGCCTGCTACCTGAAGCTGCTTGTTCATTTCGGAGACCTCAAGAAGACGCGATGTGGGAGCACGCCGTGGGAGCTGTGTCATCAGAGTCTCGATTCGTGTCTCGACTGCTCGCCTCGTCCTCCAAGAGCCTCGGCAATACAATTTCCTGTTGCCATATAGCACTGACCATTCCAGGGCTGAGCAACAGGCTTGATGTCCCCAGCCAACTGTGAGACAGAGCTCTGAAGGCTTTCCATCTCAGCAATCTTGGTCTGCTCTTCGTGAGTTTTCTCCTGTCACTGCGAGAGAGGGCATACGCGTTGTGATGCAGGCACAACCTGTCCTGTGTTTCCAACTTCTTCTTCTGAAACTCGGACGTGCACCAATCCTCCGGCTCACTAGTAAATCAAGCCATATTACACTACTACACACCAGCCTATATCTGAACAGTTTTCATCTTGGAAATCGTGGTGACACCCTGGGCTTGCTTGAGTGGACAATGGACAAGGCAGCACAAGGGCTCTTTACGATCCAACAAGTTTATCTGCACTCCCTTCGCAGCAACTTCTGCTAGCACGACGCTCCACCTCAAGCAGGAGGGTTCGCAACAAAACAGGCTCGCAGCAGACGATGTCTTCTTCCATACTTCTTGATGACAACAGCCATGTCCAACATGCGGGTGGCGGTGGTGGTGCTGCTGGTCGTGGTGGTGGCGGCGGCGGGCGTGGAGGTGGTCATGGTGGCGGTGGTTGTTCACGGTGGCGGTGGCGGCTGCGGCGGCGGTGGTGGTGGTGGGATGGTAGTGGTATGTAGTGGTGGTATGTGGTGGTATGTGGTGGTAGTGGCCCTGCTCCTGCTGTTTCGCCGCTCCCGCTCCAGCGCTTCCGCTCCTGCTACCGCTCCCGCTCCCGCTCCCGCTACCACTCCTGCTGTTTCTGCTCCTGCTGGTACTTCTTCTTGTGCCGCTACTGAAACTGCTGCTGACCACGACAAGGCAGCAGTAGGCAAAGAGCAAAAGCAGTAACGCATAAACCAGAAACTCCTAACCACGACAATGCCGCAGTAGGCAGAGAAGACAGCAGCAGCTCCCGCTGCTACCATATCAACAAAGCTGGCATACGACCTTAACAATCTTGCCATCCTCTGCCGAAGTGACGCAGAGCAAAATTGGTTTTAGCTGTCCGAGCGAGCTTGAACAGGAAGACTCGCAGACGAACCGGTGCCTTCTTCTTCTTCTCTGCCTCCTGCTCCTTCTTGAGGGCTGCCCTCATTTCGTCAATCGCCTTTTTGACCTTCTCAAAGGTGTCCAACTTCCTGATGCATGTGTGCCCGTGTCGGGCTAAGAGCTTATGCCTGCTCGCAGCTGCGACTCAATCTACGCAAAAGAACCAGAGATGTTTCGACAGGATGCATGGTGAGCGCCAATGTGGCCAAGCGAGCCTGGGAGCGACATGAGCCAGGGAAAGGAGAAACTGGGATATAGCAGCATTGGTTCTAAGCCCCGGTCGTCTCTCTTTTTCTCGCCAACCTCCGCCAACAATGACAGGGCACTCGCCTTGGCAGCCCCTTCGGTGTCTTTGCCAACCTCTCGGATCACCCCCGACACTCGTGTCCACAGCTAAAAGAACAACACGCAGTATCAAGCATCAAGCATCTGCCTGCAGGAAAGACAGCGTCTTGCCGAAAACGTCGTGAGCCTGGTGCTAAGACGTGACATCAAGAGTGCATCCGATCGTGAGAACTGAGGAGCAAATCCTTTTTCTCTTGGCGACTTCGTGGGAATCTCCTACGATTTTCGGGGTGTTGAATGCCTAGGATTTCGTGAGATCTGCTTCGACAAGTTGGATGGGCTTCCTCGAATCGGAATGCGCTCACGTCCAGTGCCAAGATCCTGCCAAGACCTTTCTGCCCACGCCTCGAGCACTTGTGAACGCTGGCAAACACTGACCAGCCATGTTCAGTACGCTTGTGCGACGCATTCGACAAAGACACCTCTGTAAAAACCGAAGCTGGGTATAGACAAGACCACAAGCGGTTCAGATTCAGAAGTGAAGGAAGATCATACTGTCACCAACCATCCGACGTTCAGGCCTCTCGTGTAAAACCCACGGCTCAAACCATGTTAGCTCGGCATGTATATAATCTATACCTCAGTACATGTTTCACACATAAATATATACATATACATATACATGCACATAAACATAGACATGTACATTACATAAACCTATATAATACTCAAACCTGCCCCCGCCCAGTGACCTACCCCGACATACTTTGCACTGCGCATGCCGTGTGGAACGTGTCGTGGAGGGTAATCGTGCCCCGCATATTGTTTGTTCTACTATGGCCTGAACTCATAACTTCGCAACTGCTGCCGAACAATCCTAGCCCCCAAATCCTGCACACTCGTGTCTGCCGAAATATTGATATGTGTACAACTCAGAGCGAAGGACATTTTTAACAGAGCATACGACGGCCCAAACCAAGAAGAACTCCTAATCCAAAAAGTTTTGGGGCTTCGCCAATGTGTTTGTGGTTTGCCCTAGGTTGTTTTGGGTGTGCTCTCGGGTTCGCCATCACAAACACATGAAAGGCTTTGAATTTCAGTGAGGAAACCTGCAACGCCTGCAGATGCTTGTGGGCTTTAACAACCCTAAGAAGTCTGTGGATTCGTGTGGTAAAATCATACATCTATGAATACAACAAAAAACAATAAAGACCAACTAATCCAAAACAAAAGCTTCCGAGCTGGCACAAAAACACTGGATCTTTGGCTTTTTGGGTGTTCTAATTTTTTCTTTGCTAAACTATCTAGATCGCAGAACGTGCAAGGAACGTAGAACGACAAGGACTCCAAGGGCACTGCAGGCTGCAGTAGCCGCAAGACAGTAAAGCCTGCGAAGACCGCACGCAATGTAAACTGAAGAGTCCAAAACACGGCTGCTGGTTTGGTGATCGGGCTTTTCATGTGTAAGATTCGGAGTTTGTAGTCTTCGCCAGGTATCCTGTCTTCAATGTGGTTTGGCGGAAACCAGTCCCTATCCGAAATACTGCTCGTGCTTCACATACCCCCCTTGATATTGAACACTCCCTGGCAAGGATAGGCCGGTTCGCGGCTTGCAGTTGAAGCTTGAACACAAGCACTAGGAAGTGGCCACTGACGGCAACAGTAGCTTGCCTAAGGAAAAGCTGTCGTCGTAATCCCAGCGGGATGCGGAATAAATAAGAACCAAAAACCAGTAGCGGTGCTATCAGCAGCTGGGAGAAATGTGTTTGTGAAATTCACGGGGCAGTAGTGCTAAGTAACAAGTGCTAATCAGCACCGGTATTGGGGCCTGCAGTGCCTACAGTATTGACTGTGCTTTGAAGCCTAGTATGCCATGAACTATCTAATCGAGAAGTGTTTTCAGCCTCATGGGCACGCTTGGCCAGGGGCCTTGCAATTCCTAGGTGGCTTATACGCGCAGCCATGTGGCTTCGTGATATTACGGAAGCTCAAGGGCGGAAAAACGCTTTTGTAATAGCGGTCAAGCAAGCCTTAAATTATGGACTACAGGTTCTAAGAGGCCTATATGTGCAGCTGTGTGAGACTCACCGAATAGAAGAGGGACATCGGGGCAGAGGCATGTTTTGCACAAGAAACTGAGCGAAGAAATATTCGTACGCGGCATTTGTCGGGTGTGCGATGTACTGCTGCAGTTATGAGAAAATCTGATCACATGCATTCGAGGCCTCGGGGCAAACGAATATTCATATTATGATTTGGGCCGAGGTTGCAGTTGTGTTATGCAGGCGTCGTGCATGAGACGCCTGCGGCCGAGGACATATCAACTTAGACATTTTGGGAGTGTGTGATGAAGTACTGGGACGCTCTTGATGCAGTTGCGTGACAGAAAGGTTTGCGCTTGAAACCTCCCTACCTTCTCCGCAAAACATGCTATGCTACCGTTATATAAGAATCTCTGCAGGCTACGGCAGGACTTGCAGTTGGAATTTCCAACCAGGGTCAGGGCATGTTGACTTGCATTTATTTTGCATTTGCGGTTTGCGTTTTTTTTGCATTTCAAACGCCTTGCGTTTTTTTTGCATTTGCGGTTTGCGTTTTTTTTGCATTTCAAAATCGCCTTGCGTTTTTTTGCATTTGCTGTTTGCTTTTGTTTGCAGCTTGCGTTTTTTGCTACTTAGACGAGGTATACCAGTGTATATGCTCTACGTATGTGTTTTCGCAGTAGCACTAGATTCTTTACGTACATGTGCAACTACAAACATAATCAAAGGAATCATTCGGAAGGGTATGGCCCGGGTGCAATGCATGGTTTAGATGCTAGTTGAGGCCGCAGAGGCCCGGCGATGGAACTTCAGACTCATGGCTATGCAGCGCAGTCTATAGAGTGGGATAGTTTTAGGAAACGTGCAAAGCCAACGCTTGGCCTTGAGTGCAGACACATGTCAAGACATATATTTCTCACATATGCAAACACAGGGTGCCAGTGCTCCGCGGGAACTTGCCAACCAATTCGGACCAACAAAAACGCTCAGGCGCAGGAGCAGGTGCACAATTAATGCCAGCACGCTACACGGCGCCGGGGAGATGCAACCAAAATGCAAAGAAAACGCCAGGCACCGGGGAGATGCAAAAAAAATGCAAGCAAAATGCAAGGCGCAAACGCCAGTGCAAGGAAAATGCAAAAAAAATGCAAAAAAACATTGAAAAAGCAAGAAAAACGGCCCAGCACCAGGACCACGCTTCGGCCCCGCCCACCCCGGCGCGGGGGGCCAGGCGGGGTCAGGGCCCGGCTTGGGGCCGGGCCTGGTCAGGGCCAATTTGGGGGGGGGAGGGGGGGGAGGGGGCGGAGGAGGGGTAAGGGGGTGGGTGGGGGGCCATCCCATGATCCGCAGTTGCCTACAGGCCTAGTGTCCTCGTAAGATAGTGTCTGAGTCTCAGTAGCGAACCCAGAACCTAGTGACCATGGCACGTCGTCTAGTTGCAAAACCTCACAACTGTCAATTTCGAAACACTGTGGAATGACGTATTGGCTGAACACACAAAGCAAGTCAGCAACGACCAGGGACAAATCTGGATTGCTTGAGGAAAGCCGGAGAATGCAGCCAAGATTCAGGTTCATCTTCAAAGCCACAAGGAAGATTTGAGGCAGCAGGCAAGCATTGTAGCGGGATTACCCACACATGCAAACCAGGAACACCAAGAACACATAGACGCCAAAAGAATGCAAACCGGGAACACAAAACAAATGCAGACTCCAAAAGCATGAAAACCCGGAACACAAAAAAAATGCAAAGACAGAATAAATGCAAACACAAAACACAAAGAAAATGCAAACCCGGAACACAAAAAAATGCAAAGACAGAAAAAATGCAAACACAAAACACAAAGAAAATGCATAGGCCAGAAAAACGCAAACCCGCAACACAAAATAAATGCAAACATAATGCAAAACATAATTCTGGACACCCACCCAGTCTGTAGCCCAAAGATTCTTATAATTAGCTGCTACCGTCTCTGAGCAGTTTGCGAGCTTCACCAAATAAGTCCGGAGCGCACCGGCCCCTCGGTGCCTCGTCGGAGCTCAAGACCTGGATCGCTTTGGCCACGGCGGTCTCCTCTTCGCTTCTGAGTTTGCCTTTCGAGTCACACGAATCACACCAGGCAACAGCAACTCTACCACCAACCTGACACATGACAAAACTCCGACTCAAAATCGAACTGTATCTGCCGATCACCGAAACGGATCTTGTTTGCACAGCTGTTTGCTGCTAGGACGCTCCGCTTGTCATAGTCCACATCCATAGCGGCACACTTCTCCTGGTCAAGGTTATGCGATGTTATACGGATCCGCAGGGGTTAGCTTTATCAGACAGGCACAGTGCTTTCCGTACTCCATGCTGCTACTACTACAAGGAAAGTCCTTCACCACGGTGCTCAGCGATCCGTCCGCTTCCAAGGCGGCTGTGGTGTCTTTGATGTCCTCCGGAACTTCTCTCAGGAAAAGGGCGAGTCCACCCAAGTACCCTGGCCCTGCCTGCTTGGCTTGAGCACGCTCCAGGTCCGCAGCTGCCTTCTGCTCCTTCTTTGCCTTGCAGTACAGTACAGCAGAACAGCGAAAGTGCGAGAGAATGCAAGAAGCGCTTTCTCACCTCCAGCTGCTTCTTGCCGGCCGTGATTTCCTCGCTCTTGGCCTTGACCAGCCCCTCGTGGGCCTCCAGAAGCTGAGATCGGATATCGTGCGTCTGCGCGGCGGCCCATCGGCCTTCTTGTCCTTCTCCTCTTGCTCCTTGGCTTCAGCGAGGTCCTTCTCGAAGCCGTCCTCACATGGCCAAATTCTCTTTTAACTCTGTCGGTAAAGCGATGGCACCGACACTCCTTGAGGGTTGACAGGGTTCCAACCACCACGCTGGTTGTATCAGGAGCCCTTTGCAGGAAAGCTGACCTGGCAATAATCACAGCGCGCCACCTGAAGTGGCTAGCTCCGCCTCTGGCCTTGCTTTCGAAGGGTTCTTGATCAACTCTTCAACCTGGCAGGAGCTTCAGTTTCTTGTGCTTTCTCGCGCATTGCAGGCGCCTTCTCGCGTTGAGTCTTGGTGAGAAGCCTCATGTGCTTGGACACGATGGTCCGCAGCTGCGACAGGGCACTCATGAGGCGTGCCTGTCAACAGAAACGGGGTTTCAGCAACTGCCCTTGCGGTCTGAAATGCGGCCTGGACAGTGCGGAACGAATTATACATGAAGCAATTGTCTGCAGAACGAACCTAAAGTGCTTTTGCCGAAGGCTCTCGGCGCCTTTGGCATCTGCAAGAATGAAGACTTGTCAGAGCCTGAAGCGTTGCACATCGTAAGCCTGTTTCTCCTAAAGATTCCGACTCAGTATTCCCTCATTGCATCCATTCGTGACCCCGCGGCTCCCACACCACGCGACATTGAGTTGTGGACTGAGGGCATCCAGTGCTTGGTTCACGGATGTGGCGGACTGCGTCAAGTCCTGGCAAATCTTACCCTAGTGCGTCACTCACTTCACGTAGGCATGCAGCTTCTGCACTTCTCCAGGTTGTAGCTTTCAGTCCTTCTCGTCATCGTGGAACTCTGCAAGCTGTTGCTCTCGCAATGCCACCGCAGTGTCCAAGGCTTTTTCGTTGTGCACGACCTCATCCTGCAGCTTGTCTTGACTCCTCCCTAGGCTTGTTCTCGGAACATTTGCACCCACCCCCAAATCGCGGGAGGGGCCGTCCACAAAAGCTCCGTGCACACACGACCCGACTTGGCTTGCACTGCGCTGGCAATGGGTGGTGGGACATACAAGCCTTGACAACCTCAGAGGCTCCAAACTACTGCCGGAGTAGAGCTCACCTCGGTCCTTGCTGCATGTCTCCGCCCAGCACGTGTGGTTCAAAGCCTTTGCTCACCATCATCTTGCCGGACCAGGAAGACAGGAAGACGGATGCAGACTCCCTGGGCTCAATGCCTGAGAAGTGCTGAAGCACTGGAGTGCACCGGCTCCCCCCAAAAGAAGACTTCCAACACGAATGTTGTTGACTCAGCAGGGACAGTCTCGTCGACACGCTGAAGCGAATCCGCATTGAAGTGTCTCTTCTCGATCTTATTCGCCGCGGGTTTGCCACTCAACATCTCATTTCTTTGGGACTTGCCACGCATTGGCTCCTTTGGAGTTTTTTAGGGCAGAGCCGCCACATTTGCAGCAGTGCGTGTGGCAAGGCAAGGCATTGCCTACACGACCTTTGAAAAACATTTGGATAAAGGCTCCTTGGCTGCAGGACCTCCTTTGAACTGGGAGAACCGACCCGATTGCAAGCTAGAAACTCCACTTTGCTGACCTACAGGCTGCTCTGCACACGGCAGAATGGCACACGTTGATCTGCATGTGCTGGCAGATTGGGGCATGAAGGTCACGACTTTCGCTTGCCTGGGATTCGCACGCGTGCGCACCGGAGCACTGTGCTTTGAGCAGCGCATGCCATGCAGAACACCAGGTAGTGCTTTCACACGAACCTTCCCTGAAGTCCATGAACCGACTAGAGACCCTGAACCTTAAGACGCTTGGGAGCAAAGATTAAAGATCCTCAACCCCACAAAAGAAGCCCTAACCCTGAAAACCCTAAGCCGAACCGACCTTACAGTAATGAAACCCTAAACCTTAAACATCGCGAACCCTCAGAACCGCAATCACCTGACGCATGAAATCCTGAACCCCAGAAGCATTAAACTCAGAACAAGCCTGCACCTTGAACCTTAAACCGTCAAACTTTGAACCCCAACACCCCAAGGCACAAAAAGGCATTTCCTGTTGACGCAATCATGGTCGACCTTTGACAGTGGGTTGGATTTCGCGCCTGTCGCGATCCCCCTCATTCCGTGTTTCGCTTCTCTTCCTTCTTCACTGCATCCCGATGTGTTCTCGCCTGGGAGCCGATAAAAAGGCAAGTTGACAACACATTACGAGAAGAAATGCGAACGGGTGCTCCAAGTTCGTGCTAGGGCATTCACCTCCACAAGTCTTGGCATGCGGATGTCGAGACAACTGCCCACAGCAAGGAGCTTAATAACAGATACTGCCGCGACGTAGAGATAGCGAGCCCCGGCCCCACCATCAAACGAAAACCAAAGGAAGAGGCATCTAGTCACCGGCTTCTCCTTCCAGCCTACATAGGGAGAAGAACGTCACATGCCTGTGGTCTCGAATTCAACTCGACATGGCCTCGACATGTCCCCGCGAATGTCCTCGGAGGTTGCAATTTCGGAGGCCAGGCGTGAGCTCGTTGCAGCCAACTCCTCGGTGCGTGCCTCCAGACCCTGGCGCAACTGCGTGCGCGAAGGGAACGGCTGAACAGTTGCTGCACTGCTGCATGCTTGGTGGCTTCGGTTCCCTGCCTTGATGCGAGCCTCGGCCGACTCGATGCTCTTTGCCTTGTCCTCGCCGTTGCTCTTGCACCAGCACTGCATCTTCTCGTAGGTATCCTGGCAATGCAGTCCATGTCCACCGTCCTGCGTGCTCCCCTACGGCTTTTGGATCCTCATCTTCTTTCGCTTCTGCTTCCAGAGAGCTCTCCATGTCCTCTGCCACCGATCTTCCACCAGACTCATGGCTGCGCAGGAGGCACGGACCTTCAGAAGGTTGATGACCTTCGTCGTCGGCCTTCCGGGCGCAAAGGCACTGAACTTTCGCCCCCCCGCGAGCAGGAGCCGAGCAGAGGAGCCGAGGCCTGGCGGAACTTCCGCTTCGATCCTTTGACAGCTTTGGAAGGAGGAAGGAGCGCCCGGGGCCATGCTGGGCCGTGCGGTGCGCTGGGCCGTGCCCTGGTGCTGAGACCACAGCCAAAGCCAGGCCATTGCCAGCAGCGAAGCCAACTGCGGACAGCGTAAGCACCTTCCATCATGGAGGCTTGCCGCACGTCGCAAGAGATAACTGACACCTTGCAGTGCCCGGCCTGTCGTAAAGCAACCATCGGTGCACGTGCTACAATACTTCCAGCTGGAAGACGGATCTAAGCTCCGAGTCCAAAGCCGTTCGCAGTCAGGTATCGCCGCTCATGACTCACAATGCTGACCGAGCTGACTGGAGCACAGCGAGACTTCGCTTGTTTCAGCTAAGACTGGCGGTTGGACTGTTGCAAAGTTTTCAAATGCGAGTGTGGGAAGTTGGATAGAATGCACAAGAAGCATCCTGACAGGTAGGCTCGGATCCAATCAACACTGATTGCTCCGTCAACAGGTCTTGCAGTACGCCTGCAGCAGTAGTGTGAACTAGTTCTTGGAGCATGCTCCGCAACTCTACCTGATCCATGGAAAGAGACACTCGGTCAATCTGTACATGGGATGTCCAGAGCGAAAATCACCTCTCGCGAATTAGCCTGAATCTCTGCATGGATTTTCACTTCACACCCAACACACTGTCAATGACAGGATGCCAGGCATTGATACCATGCTGTGACCGAGCCTGTCCCCAAACATCGGGGAAACATGGGGAAACTGTAGACACCTGTCAACCTGAAGCTTTCGACTTACCTTCCAACGTTCAGCAATCGCATTCAAATGGCTCGATGCATCATGATCTGCACACGACCTTGCAGTCCATAACATGCATATCTTCCTGCGCGTCCTCTCGCAAGTGGCAGCTTGCCGGTGAGACAAGATGAGGATCAAATGTAAAAAGCTCTCGCAACAGGACTGCACCTCCAGCGCAGTTCGCGAGCGTGAGTCAGATGCCACGTAACAATGGAAGGCTTCTGGCAACATGTGTTGCTGCGACCAGCGCGCTGACTCAAACTGCGCATTGCCCAAACTCCAACGACGGATGGGCTGGAAAATAACAGCAACCATATGCTGTTCCTAGCGCATGGGATGGGATTTGCCGCATCAAGTTTACAGATTACACGAAACTCGCCGTAGGCACCAAGGGTTGTTGCCGCTCGGGATGCCACCAGTATATGGAAGCCATGCAGCCATGCAAAAGGCGCCATGAGGAGCACCGAGATGGTTGGCATAGCAAATCGATGTAAAATTTGCATCGGTACAAGTCGGTGAGCTGGCTCTGCCTTCACAGAGGCTCAGACTCATGCAGCGATTGATCACGAAACCGGACGGGATGTGGGTCTACACGGGCTCGGCTAGGCTGCAGGTTGAGGGCACAGAACCCCGTACAAGTTACTTCTTCGCAGACCCTAAAACCGAGTTATACTGCACTGCATGGCGTTTGGCTTTGGAGCTGCCAAGACGGTTTAATGCATCCGTAACACCAAGGTCTGTCTGGGCTGTCGCACCACTGCTTCTCTTTGATACGGAAACAATTCCCGTCTGTAATTTCTGCGACACTGTGAAAGCAAATCCATGAAAGAACAGCTGATGGGTCCGCACTCTCGGCCAAAGGGCCGGCGGATGTTTCGGTGACTCTCAGTCTCTCAGCTTGCGTGAAGATTGCGGGAGGTCTCTGTGGCAGTCCGCTCGTGTTGTGATGGACCATGTCGTTCTGCGGCACTTAGCCAAAGGCGAGATGGCACTTGTCCGAGGTAGAAGGTGTAGAAGAAAGGCAAGATTTTCGGCGCTGAGGGCGAGTGTGCTTCACTGGCAGGCTACTCGGGGTCTTTGGGATCTTTTGTTCTCTGTCAGTCCAGTGTGGTTAAGTGCTCGCCGGGCTCAAAGGCCCAAGAGAGCTGACGCAATGTTGCTGGTACTGATGCGCGTATGCTCGGATTCCAAGAATTTGAAAGCTGAAGATCGAGCATGCCGGGACCAATCAGTATAAAATGCTAGCGCTTGGGCGCAACCCATTCTCATCCCTGCCTACAGTTGTGTGCGAAGTAAGTGCAAATCATGTTACCTCGATGGGCAGTTGCGCCGGTCACTTGTGCATTCTGCAGACAAAACGTGTCTTCGCCACAAAAGAAAGCCACACGTCCACGACCAGACCGTTCTGCATCCGTGGCCCCAGGGCCCAAGGCCGATGGGAACTTGAATCTGGAGCAATGGAAAGCTTGCTTTCCGTCTCCGCCCAAAGAATCGCCCCAAAAACTCCCAACAAGCATAAGATGGCAAAAGCTTAGGGCTTGGAGCGGTTTCTGGGGTCCTGAACCCTCTGCTGTTCGGGATCCGGTATAGTATAGTTGCATTGGTGCCTGATCAATACACTGGCCACACCCTTGTCCACGGTTCTCTGAACCGTGGACAGTTCAAGAGTCTTCGTTGCAGGAATCGCGAGCAGGCGCATCAAAAGAGGCCAAACCTCGACAAATCTTCGGCTGCACTTGCACCCGCCCCTAGGATTCGAGGGCTAAACTGCTCAAGCTCTGTAGGAGTCCCGCATGCGTGATGGCTTCCCTGCCGGAAGCTGTTGAAGTCGGTCGACACACTCCTGTGCCGAAGGCCTGGCACTGGTTGCTCTTCAGAAGGAACGACTAAAGTCTAAAGGCTGCGCTGTTCTGTGCTGCTCTGCCTGTCTTCCGCTTTCACGGCCCAGGCCTGAATTTTCCAGTTATGCGGTACGCGTACCGTGAGACAAAGCATGACAAAGCACACAACAACAGCGCGGTAAATGAAGGAGATCGTGTGCCACATCCGACATGTTGCATACATCCCGAGTCTGGAAACGCGACGTCGAATCTCTGGTGTCCAAAGGTCACCAAGACCAGACTGAAGCTACTAGTAGAAGGGTAAAACAAGGTTACCATGATCGAACCTAACCAGTTTAGAAGACAATCCTAAGACACTACAAAGCTCGAATGCTGAGCCATGCAACATCCGAGACTCCCTAAAACCCATTGCAAAGATAACATAGCACGTTTCATCCATCATCGAATACCACATCTGCAGCGATGTGATTTGATATGACTTGATGCACAACCCGATTTGGGATGTGCGTCACTCGAAGTTTTCCGAACCCAGCTGTCCCACCAAACATCGACCCAAGCTGTTCTTGTACTGCTCCCCTGCGTCTTTCATGTGCGTTCATGGCATCACGAACATCGATCCTTTCTTTATCTTTCCTTGTGGTCCTTGGCTCATGTTGGCATCTTCGTCGTTGTCCCTTTGTCAATTCCTGCTACGAGGTGTAACTTACGCGATCTTTGCTCCGAGAAAGCCTGACCGCTCAGCCGAGAGACATCCTGCATGAGGCTGCGCAGCCTGAGGCGCACAAGAGAGTTTCTCCATGATTTCTGTAAAAGGGGGCCACAAGCGAGAGACACTGAACTTTAAGGGTTTGGCTCTGGCGTGCCATATGACGAGGACATGGATGGTCTGGGCTCCTGCCCCTTTAGGTAGGCCTCGAGGGCGCAAGGAGGATGCAAAGAGAACTCCTATCCGAAGGAGCCGCGGAACCACGGCTCAGGGGCCGGGCACGAAGCACCTTCTCCGGATCGTCGCCACCTGACAGAAAAACGAGACCAGTTGGATTTTTTGGCCTAGGGCGCTGAATCTGCAATCCGCTCAACGCCAACGCCAAGGCACAGAAATCATAGAAAGGCATCTTTCCTGCCAAGTGCTGAGGTGAGACCGCTCAAGCACTTGAAGCTTCATCACGCCAGAGCCCCCCCCCCACGGTCAAATCCTGCAGCTATGTAGTACATGATGAGGGCAAAGGCAAAGATATCGATTTTGTCCTCACCAACAAAATCTGTGCAGGATGTGCTGGCAAGTAAGTATAGCAGTGGCACCAGGAAGCATTTCAGTTGAGAGGCTGTGTATTGCTCATATCGCACAACTTCTGGAGCCATGTACCGGTATGTGCCAACACCTGACTGAGCATGAAAGGCTCGGATTTGCATCGAGCATCTTCTGGGCAGCTCGCTGAAGCTGATGCCACTCGAGATCGGAAAGCACAGCAAATGAGCACCGCGCCACCAGACATCATCGGTGCAGGCGACGTGTCCCTCCTTTCAGCACCAGGGCTGTTTTGTTCAGCCCACTGGTTTCGGAGACTCTGTGCTTTGATTCCAATTTCCAAGTCGCCCAGAAAGATCCAGGAGCTTCGGCCGCATAATTTTGCTCAAGCCAAAATCCGTCACCTGGATCCGCTTACATGAGCTCTCAGAGCAAAATGTATTGTGCAGCCCTCAGCTGCCTTCAAGTCCAATCCTTTCGTCAGCAGGAGGTTGAGAGGCTTCAGGTCCCGATGAATGATGGGTCCTTGAAATGCCCGAACATTTTGAACTTCTAGGTGTCGGGAACTTTGCAAGGCTTTGGGATACCGGCTTGCACAACCATGCAAGAATGCCAAAGCCCGAGCTGTTGAGAGGAACCAAGACAATGCGACCTGCTTCGAGAATTTGGCCCGCTTTCGGGTGTCAGACATCACAAGGGCATTCGGGGTCCCGACATGGTATGGAGGCTTGAACTCCTTGTTGCTGGCTTTGATCCGATTGGATCGCATGTATGTCTCCACATCTCCACCCTGGATCTCCAGTGACACAATAGCAATGGCACGAGCTACAAAAGCCAATGGGGGCCTCCATGTACTCCGTGAGGAAGAAGCAGGTATCAGTGTCCAAGCCTAGGCCAAGCCGCTCAACGGACTTACTGTCTCTTTCCGCGGCATAAGCGCCCTATCAAAGACAGCCACCCCTGAATGGCGCCCCGCTTGTAGGGTTTTTGGAGGCATGTCGGAGTTAACAAGAGCCTGCGTACAGTAGACGGCACAGGCAGTCCCCGTACCTGCGCGCCCATCCACGATTTTCTGCGGAGGGGCTCGGCTGCAGAACGTTCAGAACTCCAAGGACTGTTCCCGGTGTGGGGATTTGTTTGCTCGCAACGGTGAGTGCTCGAGAGACAGCAGGCAAGCTGTATCGGCAACACACACACACACAGAGGAGGGCGAAACCTGCTTAGATTATCGGGCCCGCAAGCCTGTTGCCTGCGGCAGGCACACAACTCTGTTGGTAACGTTCGTTGAGTTTGTGCCCTCCTGACACTCACTGATTTTGCCAGATTGTCGTGCAGTGGCCGGCCTTCCACAGAAGCCTCACTCGGGTCACTTTTTGGATGGCTCATGATGGCTCGCGACGCGGAGTTACCCCCGTCAACTTGCAACTTGACTTTGCTGTTTGTTCTGCTCATGCGAGCAGGCTCTTGTCAAGCCCGCTCTGCGGTCTTGGCGTGCTGGTAGGGCTGATTCTGCAACCTTAGTGCGGCCCAGTACCCACGCTCCTAGTTGGTCGCGTCCCCGGTCGGCTTCCTGTCTCTGTTGGATCGGCGTGGCTGGCACCGAAGAGCTCGCTGCGCAGGTGTTCACCACTGGGTCATATGCATGTGTCAGACTCTTGTTGGCGCCCTCTGGAGCAAGGGATGTGCCTCCGTGCTTTGGTCTGTGGTGTGCACTGCTGCTTTGTACCGGTCCACCTTCTCTTTCTGTTGTCTACGCTTAAGAAGGAGGACGACGAGGCACGGTGTTGAGTCAATGCAAGAGCTGCCTTCGAATGCGCCCAGTAGGCGTCCAGCTTGCACCAAGGAAGAGCACGAGATCGGGATGCCGGAGAGTGGACAGGGTCCTGCCGGCGTCAGCATGACATGGGGATGATGGCGTTGAAGCAATGCAATGCCATAAGAATACCACATGTTCATGCATTGTTTCGGGCCTGATCTCATGCAGCAGCTCGTCCCGTGCAATTTGGACCTCAGCTTCGCAAGTAGAATTACGTGTCGTGTCACTGTACTTCGAAGCTGATGAAATTTGAAAGACTGAATGCAACGACCCATACGACACCAATTCTTCGTGCTGACGGAGCGGCTGTAGAGTCGCTAGCTTCTTGCGCACGGCGTGGATTGAGGCCGGAAGCCCTTGGTGACTTGAAAGCGCTTCCACTGCTGCTAGCTGTCCACCTCACTTGTAAGTGCCAGCCTCACATCCTTAACAGTTTTTGCCACCACCTGCCACTTCAAGAGACAAGCATGCTACAGCAAAGCTTCACGCTGCCCAGCCTTCAACCCACGCCACGTGGCCAAGTAAACTGCACTCTTGATGGTTGTGGACAAACACTTTCCGAACTGTACCTTCATCCAAGATACGCGTCAAATGGATCAAGCATGCTGAGGGTAGCTGTCCGATTCATCAATGTACCCAACACGGACTGTTCTGCATTCACTTCACCTCCGAGGCGACAATCGACCAGTGCTCAGACGCTGCCATGGTCTTGAGCGCCTGCTTTTTCACAATGTAGCACACTCATAATACGAGTAGCAGGCATGCGACGGCAGGGCCTCGAAGTCTGTGTTTTTCTGACCAGCAGCCTCATCCAAAATGTTAGTTCCTGCTGCTCCCAGCGCCCTGATCACCTTGTGTGTCAGCAGCGGAGCGCAAGAACGCCAAGACTGAGATCCCCCCAAAGAAACAGAATACGCTCGTCCGAGCGACCGCTGCATCGTTGTGCTGGAAAGCCTGGCAGGGAAGGCCAGGAGCCCACAGAGAAGACCCGCAACTGAACACCTCGTCCACTGGCGTCTTGCCGAAGGAATCGTGAGCTGTCGGATTAGCCTGCATGGTACCATCAACAGCGCAGACACGATGCTGACGTTGGTGGGTGACAGAAGTTCGTTTGTGAGGAGAACCGCTTGTATCGGCGAGTGGGCTAGAGAAGCAGCATGGCAATCTGTCGTCCTTCGCACGAAGCAGCATGCTGACCACCTGCTGGCAGCTCGGAAACTCACATCCATCAATCAGCCGCGCATTCTTACATGCAAAGCCTCTGCGTGTCCACGGGCTGCAGCTATGTGCAGCGCTGTGCGACCATCGTAGTCGGGCGCCGAAGGGTTGGCCCCGCTCTTCAACAGCTTCCTGGAGCGACCAGACTCTACGGATAGTCGTCGCGATCGTCGAACCGTCGCACAATGGTTGTACCGAGTGTCTCAATCTGCGGCAGCCACCCAGTGGCAGCCTGCCCCCAAAGAGCTGGTCACAGAAGACGGCATGTTCAGCGCATGGCCCGGGCTCGTCCGAGGCTAGGACAGCAGCACAAAGCATGGCTGCGGTCTCCATGTCAGACCTGTGAGACATGAAGAGGTTGCCAGCTTCTGGGCCTGTATCCACAGCCCCTGACGTTTGTCTTTCAAAGTTGCCGGACGTGATCTCTGGAGTTTGTGCGTCGGCTGGTTTGAGCAATGCTGCCACCTGCCGAACAGCCGCTCGCGCATAGCGCAAATCCTTCAGTAACCCAGCCTTGCTGTGTCCAGCTCGGAGTGCCTCGTCCAAGGGCGTGTGGCCCCAGCCTTCAGTTTTCACATGAAGTCAGACATGGTGCTGGTGCTTCACTTGCCAGAAATCTGAGGCCAAGACGATCAACAACCGCCATGTCCTACAGAAAACTGGCTTTCCCAAGAGCATCTTGCACTGTAGCAGCGGTTGACAACTACGATTAAGCAGAGTCCCTGGCTGCTTTATGCGACAGCAGGAATGCAACGACCTCTCGACAGGCTGTGGCTTTGGTGCTGCGAACAATATTTCAATGCCGGCTCGTGATGCCCACCCTCTGCTTCGCCTCGTCTCGGCCTTCGGCAGCTGCGATGTGGATGGCCGTCCGCCGGTCATAGTCACCTCATTCGTGAAATCCGCGATACGAGGATGATACGGACTGCAAGAGGCAGCTGACCTGCGTTGACGTCATAGCCTGCTTCGAGGAGACTCTTCAGCTCGGGGATATCGCCTGGCTCACTACCGAAGGGTGCTTGTTGCGGATTCATCATTCCAAGCCTTCAATGGCTGCATTGCAGAGGTCTCCGGCCATATTCAATTTTGTCCGGCCCTGTGCAGGCTAGTGCAGCTGGCACAGCATCATGATTCCAGAACCGTCACAGGACACGACAGTTATCCGCACCTTCGACGGTGACAGTGATCCGCCTGGTCACGGAAGAGATGCTCCGAAGTCACACAGAGGCGCACGTCTCAGCACCCAGCCACGCGAAGTTTCAGCCTGGAGTCTGCTTACGAACCATGTTCGAACTTGCAGCGCATTCAAACCGCAAATGGTCGGCTCGGAGAATCTGAGATGCAAGCCAAGGCAGAGGCCAAATTGAAGGTCGGAGTTGCTTCCTCGAGGGTAATGCGAGAACGTGACACACCTTGTAGGTAGCATCCACGGTCCTGGTCTCCAACAGGATGCGCCATCGCATCCAGAGCAATCTGCGGTGGAGTGTCCTCGGAGGACCTCCTGCAAGACGCTCTACCAAACTAGCATTCCCGAAAGCTGCACAAGCTGAGTCGACGAGTGACTAGTCCGCCTGGGCTGAGCTGCCAATATGTCCAGCTCCAAGTGGCTCCCACTCGTCGTTAGCTTTACGGCTCCTCTCAAATCCAAATTCCATGCACCAGTCTACGTAAGCGCACGTCACACTGGGAAGCCACCAAGCAATGTCGCTGCGCTCCCGGTGCTGAATGATCTTCCACGGAACTCGGCTAATCCAAGTTTTCGATAGTCTAGCAAAAGGGTTTTCCGCAGCGTAGGACAACATCAGCAATGATAGCGATGAGTTCACATGTCACGTGCGGGGACACTTCGAAATCTCAGGCGGTGGCTTGCAGCTGCCCATAAGTCAGCCCCGACGTCTGCCGGGCTGCACGGGCTGCGAGGGAAGACCTCGGATCTCTACGAGATCCCACGCATCTCTTGCTTGCAATCGGACAAAGGAGCATGCAAGCGCCCCCCGCGCCCGAAGGCGCACCGGTCTCACAGTCTCTCTCTCTCTCTCTCTCTCTCTCTCTCTGAACCCGCTAGGCTGTCCAAGGCTCAGGCTTTTCCAGTTCTACCTAAATACCATCCAAACACTAAACTACTTGCTCTAGAGCTCGAGATGCTGCGCAAAATTGCGTTGCATCAGTGGCAACGACCTTGCTGGCGATGATAACGACGCATTACACCCCAGTGCCGGAACCCGAATTTCGCACGGCACAGCTGTCGTCTGGCTGCTTGACCTCTTTGGGTCAATCGGCTTGGCCGCTGCTGTGCAGCTACAGGCCAGACCAGAAGTCCACCTGTGCTCGATGCCTGGCCTCAAAAACAAGGAAGTCTCGGCCTTTTGGATGCACAATTTTTCGGTTCCGTAAGGTCAGCGCATCATCAAGTTGCTGGAAGTGTGGCGTAGCCTTCAGGCTCACTTCGCAAATCTCGAAGTTGCAGTCTAACAGCAGCTGTCCGTCCGTTAAACCCTTGATAAGAGCAAACGAGAGTAGGGAGCGGAGAGTGAGTGAGAGCAGAGAGTGGGGAATGAGTGGGTCGGAGTAGAGAGTGGGATGAAGTGAGTGGGAGCGAGTGGGAGTGAAGAGAGTGGGGGGAGTGGGCAGCCATGACGACCCTGGACTTGGTATAACGGAGCGTGAGCACGGCCACTCCAGCTGCCAGCGGTGCAGCCTGGTTTCTCGCAACACCAGCTGCAGCGGCAGCCACTCTCAGGAGGGGCGGTGTGGCCTTGGCATGGTCGCTAAAACAAAGATATATGCGTGCCCTTCAACCGCGCAAAGCATTGGCACACCTTTCAGGTCGGCAATCAGCTCCAAACGACCACCGGCGTAGAAACTGCCCTGCACAAGGTGAGAGCTCGCTGTGTTCGGCGCGGGCTCAACTTTGGGTGTTGTTTCTTTGTCTGGCACGTTTCACTTTTAGCTGCAGGCCCGTTGTCTCAAGATTGGAAGACGGTGTGGCTGTTGATCGGCTTGGCGTGGCATCGTGCAACGATGTTCAGCGTGATTCCGGCTCATGACACGAAGACAGGTCTCGTGCCGCGATGCCGGTTCTCAACTCTCCTCTCGACGGTGACGACTCGAGCGGGCCTCGGGGATCCTGAAAGTGCCCTGGTCGGCTCTTGGTGAGTTCGACTGAGAGGCCTGTGACAAAGATGTGTTTGAAGCAACGACAACGTCAACCAACCCAAAGTGCGATAGGACCCTCCTTCGCGCCTGCACTGCTGTGAGACGAGTGGCTTACCAGTGGCCAAGGTTATTGAATGCTGATGCCTCGTGTCTGCGGCGGCGAAATCACAAGTTTCAGAAAGCCAACGGATCAGGCCTTGGCGGCGACACCGAACGGGCTTTGGTGTTGAAGATCTTGTAGCCTCCGCCATGCAAGGCGAAGCGACGTGTAGTTCGGTGTCTTCAAAAACTTGGGACACTGCTGCGGATGGGCGACTGGCATGGTTGGGTCGGCCTAGGGTGGTGGCATAAGGTGACATGCATCCATCCCTTCTGCGAACTGATTGAGCTACCGTGAGGGATTGACGAGAGGGAGACAGGCGACCGTTGTTGCCCTGCCCTTGCCTGGATCAAGACATGATGTGCTTCTGCCAACCTGATGCTCCCTGTGTGCAGCCTGGGAAAGATGCTGCAGCGCCTCGAGCCTGCCAAGTCAAAAACTCGCCGAGGTCTAGGGTCTCTAGGTTCCAATCGCAGCCCAGCTCGGCGAGCCTGTCGCGAAGTCTGGCCTTGGCACTCAAAGAAGGTGAAAGGTGAAGTCACGCGCACAGTCTCAAAACGACGCCACAGCAGAGCCACACCGTCGGCCGCAGAAGCTTCGATTGGTTCGGCTTTTTCGGACTGCTAAGAAGGCGCCGCTGTCGTGCCCATTGGCGGAACACTGGCAACGCACTCTCCTGGAGTAGCGGAAGACGTTGGGCTTTGCTCGAGCCCGCAGGTGGAAGAGACCCTCGCGGATAATCGGAAGGCTCGGGGCGTGAGACTGAAGTTTTGGGCTAGAGGTTCAGACCCGATTTTTGAGGGTATATGGTCAAGGTGCTGGGGTCACGGCTTTCGATTGGGATGCCTGGCATGGGACATAGTGTCTACATGCATTCTTCCGCCAGAGTTGGGCAATGTAGCCTGAGATCCGTCCGCGGCCTGATAACCCAACTGGCAAGGTCCGGCAGTCCTGCAATCTCATCCACTCCTCCCCCCGAACTCGTTGACTGCGACTCGCCGAACTGCTCCGCCAGCACAGCCTGCATCGCTCACACCCCCTCCTAACTTGAGCCCAGGGGGACTCGAACGGAAAACTGGACGGCTGCTAAGGGCTCAGGGGTTGGGGCACGAGAACGAGGGCAGGAGTTTCGATGTTTAGAGTTTTGGGGCGTCTATGGTCGAGAATGCTTTGGGCGAGGTGGTTGAGCGAGTAGCCAGGCTTGTCAGGATTACGGATCAGCGATCAGAACTGGCCACTCCGTAACTTTGAAGCGAAATCAACACTGGCCCAAGGCCGTCGTCGCGGTTCTGCAGTTTGTTTCTAGCCTGAAGAAAGGGCCGCTGGGGGAAGACGGGAGCGCACGGCGCAAACGGGCTGTCGCCTGTTGATCTCCACCGCGAGCTGCTGGAACCTCCGCATCCGCCGCATCACCGCACTCTGAAATTCTTCCTCGGCTCCGCGCTCCGGAGGCACGGCGTCTCCAGGGCCGCTCCAGGAAGGCAAGGGATCGAAAGGGACACTGACCAGAACCTGCTCTGCCGCGCTTTTGAAAAGCTCCTGGTTCTCTAAACTTGCAAGAGCCGAAAGCTGTCTGAAAGCAAGACAGAGGCTAATCACCACAATCTGTGTACATGTCCAAGCCGCCCAGTCCATGCGACTGCGTCGCAAGAACTCCGTCACCTCGACAGCTGTTCGCTGTCCACTATGCACAAGGCGCCAAAATCTCGAAACGGCCTCGTGGACTGCCACGTGGTAGCGGCCGTCTATGACACTCAGCAGCAATGGCCTTGCTCGCACATCCACACAGCAAAGGTACTGCCGCACATGCTCAGCTCCGCACGCACCAGGGCTCAGGACCTGAGCCCCCGAGCGATAGAGACCAGACCGGACCTCCTTAGCACTTGGCTGAGGACTGCACGTTGTCGGCAAGGATGCGGGCACTGGATCGAAGAGGCTCCAAGGCCAAGAGATCCTCGGAGAACTCTGTGAGGCAAGCCTTGCATGGAGGCTCTCCGAACTCCCAGCTCCTCGTGGTATCGAGCACCACTGTGATCAAGCACAACCACCTGCAAACGGCTCGCAAAGAAAGCTGCAACTTTCATGCCGGTTTAGGCTAGTTCTTCAGGTCCCCGCATCCGGACTGGCCAGCAAACCTGTCGCAATCCAGTCGGCCGCAAAACCAATCTTGACCTTCGCTCGGGACACATGGGATTCTCTCCGAAAGTCCCGTCAGAGGTTCCTCAGCTCCAAAAGGAAAAGAGCTGAAAGCAATGAACCCCAAGACGAGCATAAACCTGACATGAGCGATGGTTGCTTGAAACGGAGACGTGCTGGGGTTCAACCCTGCAGCCAAATTCATGTGCAGGCCTTTCAAGCCGCTACCTGCCGCATAACGATTTGGGTTCACTGGAAGGGCTGAGCCTCCAACTTGCAGTCAGCAAAACTGCTCACTCTGTGATCAACAGACAGACAGGGTGCAGTCTAGAATTCGATGTACGATCACGACCTGAAGTCACGATGCTATCAACAAAGCCAGCCAGCGCGAACTAACAGCGGAAGGCTCGAGAACAAGGCGAGGAAGGATGATGACAGGCTCAACCAACACAGTGCTCTTTCGGATGTGGTGAACCAAGACTCAGATTATGACACCAATGCCGGTTCACAAAGCTACTAGTAACTAGCACAGCCAGACCCCGCTGCTCCGAGCACTAGAGCCGTAGGGATGGGCCATGATGGGCCCATCAGCGTGGTCACATCGCTCTTGGGCTTCATCAAGCAAATGAGATGACTCAAAAATTGAAGCTGGCCGGTTTGGCAAAGAAGGCTGGCACCCAACCAGGTTTAGCAGTATCTCCAATTCAGCTACACATTACTCTCCAGGGGCCTCCACTTCCGCTTCAGCTCCAGCCCATTTGATGATGCGGCGTGCGATATGGGCACTGACCTCAAATGCGATTGGGCTCTCGTTGCTGCGCGCTCGACAGCCCTCCGCCAGGCGATGGGCCAGATTGAGCTCACACGAAACAACTCGGCCGCCACCACCAAGAATCCTTCCCAGCACAAGTCTTGGCATAAGGGTCACAGACGGAAGTGCGTTTGGAGCGGAGATATCCTGAGTCGCCGGGCTGCCAGTAGCGCAGAGAAGCCGACGAAGCATCCAAACCTGCAGCATAGATACTGGATGAACCGCTCTCTGTCCAACAGGTTTCAACGCAAATTCATGGATCTCTTCGCAATTCGCCAGTCTAGTCATGCGGCTCCAGGACAACATCACCAGGACGAAGAATCGCCTGCAAACCATGTCGCATGAGAATTCTCCAGACAAGCATGAGTCTCAGTTCTCAGCACTTCAGCTGCACTATGCTGCAGACCATGCTGCACTACAGCTTCAGACACACCCTTCAGCATCTTCAGCTTCGCCTCCAAGAGGCGGGACTTGTTCCCACCTGCGATCTTCAGCCACTCCCGGCGCCGCGCAAACTTCAGCATCTCGCAGAGCACTCCGTCCAAGTCCCCTCTGCGAGCACGGCGCTGCACGAAATCCAGCAGAGCAAATTGCTTGCGTCCCAAAGCTTCCATCTGAAGCGAAGGGAGCCCCAGACTCGACGTGCCAGCCACCTCGGACGTATGGCGGAAGGAGGGGTTTGCTACGAGCGAGACTTAGTATGAATCCGGGACACATCCAGAGCCCAGGCCACGCTGGACCACAGATCCAGGACGGAGTGCGGCGGCATCGGAAGCTGCAGAAGCTGGAGCGCTTGCTGCCAAGCGCGGCTGTGGCCCAGTGCGCGTGCCAGGCAGCTGAAGGCTCCAGGGCTAGGGATGAGTTTCAGCGACAGAGCCTCGTCCAGAAGGGAAATTGACAGAGCCCACTCCTGGTCTTTGCAGCAGGCTGCAATGACAGCACTGTAGCTGATGCCATCTGCACCATCGCCTTTCTCCCGATTTCCGTCGCTTCTCAGGAGATGCAGGCACCGCGACCATTCCGTCGAGCGCTCCAAGGCCGTCAAAGTGGAATTCAAGACGACGACTTTCGATTCGACGGTCCAGCTCTGTCTCTGACACTCGCTCCAGAGAAGCAAAGCACGTTGCCAGGCAAAGACTGTGCCACAGGCCACAATTGCAGAGCTGTATGCATGTGCTCCCGCTAGGCCGTGTTGTTGTGCGTCCGAGAGAAGTTCAAGCACTTTTTGCCATGAAGACACGCGCTCACAAGCTGTCATCGCCGCACTCAGTGCGACCATATTGGGAGACAAGCTTGCAGACCGTGGGGAATCCAGAAGGAGCCAGAGTGCAAGCTGCCACTTTCCGGCTGCAGAACATGCCGCACCGACAGCATTCCAAAACCCACGATCCGGAATGGCTCTTGAGTGAAGCCTCTCCAACAGTGTAAGCGCAGATTTCCAAGCCGAAGCTTGTGCACAGACACCCACCGTAGCAGTGAATGCCACTATGTCTGGGAGGACATGAGAGGATGCAAAAAGCAAAAACCACGCCTGTTCCCAGTCGCCCGTGCGCTTCAGTCGCATTATGGACGAAGTGGTTTCGCGCAAAGCTCTTAGATCTGATAGCGAGTCACGCCAGTGACAGCAGGAGCTGGAAATTAATCTCACAGCTAATTTGCGTGTATCTGCCACAGATTTGCACGACGAGGGACGTCTCTGGATGCATAAGGACATGCATAATGCAGTGCTGGTCTTGCACGGTGCACAGGGACTTCTTCTGGCCACTGGGCAGGCTTCACCTCGTCATCGTGACATTCGACAGCCCAAGACAACGAAAAGTCTTGTGACCGGCTCGCACATCTCTTCATACCAACATACAAGGACCCTTTTACTGAGGCAACCCAAGTTGCGCCAAGTGAAACGAATGCTTGACCGAAGAGCAAGCGACAATGCCATTGTGGCACCATGGCGGAAGTACCCTTCAAGCTGAAGAACTTTGCGATCACCATGTCAGCTCGGCTGCGTGGGAGCTCAACACTTGTGGCGACACCTCATCAGAGACACTGCGGCTGCGTCCAAGCTGTTTCGGCATAACGGCTCCAATGCACCTCAATGCTTCGACTTGGGACTTGTCTGCATCTCGTACATGGAGTTGTGTCACACTAGAGTCACTAGAGGAACTTGAGACTGCTTGCAATTTAGCTTTTGCAGTGAACTTACATCCTTGGGGGGATTCTTCAGCAAGTGACCAGCACGTCAGCACAGGACTGTGGAATTAAAATTCCTAGATGACAGATTGCCGATGTAGCGGGATGCCATCTCAGTCTCAGTGCCTTCAAGGGGCAGCCATGACAAGCAGACGGGTGCTGGACAAAAAGATGTCGAGCTGCTCGCGCAGACCATGGCAACAGAAACAGATCGAAGCTCCAATGAGCGCTGGTTCTGCTAGTTACCCACAGCGACACGCCTGAGGGACTTTCCGACATGCACAAACAGTCAAGCCTTCTCACTCCACGGAAGATTCGAAGGCTCCATATGCTAAGGCCATCACTTCAAGCAAGGATGCCTCCCACTTCATTGCACTGCTTGGTTTGGGCACGACCTTTCAGCTAGCACATGTCCACCTTCTCTTCCAGACGGCGCATTTCGGCCTGTGCTTGCACGGCGGATGGGCAAAGCAGAATGTCGTTTGCAGAGGACAGTGCCTCGCCGCCCGCTTCCACGGCCTCCAAGCATTTCAGATATGCTATGCCCACACAGGTACGGACGGTACAGTCCATCTGATCCCACAGGCAACAAGAACATGTCTAAACCATTGCCATGCTCTGCCTGCTCGAACTTGTCATTTCGAGCTTCCTCTATCCTGCATGGCCCAGCCAGTCTCAGAGTTTGGCAGCAACTCAACGTCACGCACTTCAAGTACTGACGACTCTCCAGTGGACTCAGTCGCGACTCGAAAACGCGCATGCAAATTGCTTGCACCTGAATTCCGCCTCAGCCGCACGTAGTTCTTGCTCAGCTGCGACTATCTCAGACCTGGCGATTTGCGTCACTTTGCACGCGTTGCAACGGCAACCCTGCCATATTCATCATCATGGCCGTGTACTTGCCTGAGCTCATCTCTCCTCTGCGCAGCAACCTGATGCAACATTGTAGTCAACATTGTAACGCGATACATGGCTTCGAGTACATGCCGACGCGTGAAAGACACGTCTTCGAAATGGACTTCTCATACAGAGTTTCAGTCAGACCACTTAGACGCTTGCCCCGTTCTCTATACAGGACTCTAGGCTGGTTTCGTCCTTGATGCTCTCGGTTTCAGAATTGGCCATGCAACGCTGAGCTACTTAATGCCACTTCGAAGTTGCGGAATCTGTTTCGACATCCTCATTCGCAGCCCGCACACGCTTCGGATATGCGCACGGCGCCAAAGACTCGGAGATTCGGACCGTACTGGGCTGCGGGCCGAAGGCGCTGAGCAGAGCCGCTCGGCTTTCAGGAGATCCAAAGGCGCTCCTCTCCCAAAATGCCAAACAATGACAAACACATTGCCGAGAAAAAGCACGCGTGTGTTTACTCAAGCTCGCGATCGAGAGCTTTGCTTTCTTCCTTCCAAGGCATTCGGCGACAGCTTGCCGGGGCTCTTCTCCTTCGCTGGGAAAAAAATCTTTCGAAAGTGCAGTCCTGGAATCCGTCAAAGCCTCTGCTTCCCGCGCGGCCGGCGCAGAAGGAGCAACATCCATCCTGACTGCCACGGCTCTGTGCGAGAGCGCACTCCGATGGTGGGCGCACGTTCTGTTCAGCCACGTCCTCGTTGGCAAGCTGCCCTGCTGCAGTAACAGCTGCTGGAGCTGCTGGTGCATCTGGCGACACATCTTCCAACATGACATGAAAAAATATTGCAGCCGGAAACCTAGCAGCAGTCTACACGGCACAGGTGGGATCGTGGCCGGGCTGCACACAAAATGCTCAACATGCGTCCAAGGTACCATTAAGCATTTCTGTGTCTGATCAGATAGCCGATCTGCATTCTCTTCCTCAGCAATGCTACAAGTAGAAGCAAAGTCCGTGTGCACCGGCAAGAATGTCTTGATTCTGACTTGACTTTTGCAATCTGTGCTCAGCCTGAGAAACCCACGAGCCATTCCCGAGCCTCAAAGAACCAATGTGGCACAGACTGGCACGTGAGCTCACATGCCCCCTTTGTTCAATTCACAGGCCGCCGCCTCGTCATTCAGCAAAGGAAAGGAATCCTGCCTGGGCAAAGCTTTTCGCGACATGAGTTCAGTTGGTACACGTCCTGACCTGGTACCTCATGGAAGCCTCGAGTGCTTTGCAAGTCTTGCCTTGCATCCGGAGATCTGGTGCTGCGAACCTAGGACTGGTCAAAATAGAAGGCCCAGGCCCAGTCCGAACGGGGCCGACGAGATTGCGCGACACAATGCCCTGCAGTGATAGGCCACATGAGATAACACTAGGAGCCAGAAACCAATCAGCCCAGACTGGGGTCAGCAGCAAAACAGCCGGGGTAACATGCATCATGCGAATAGCCCCCTGCGAAGCCGTTCCCCACAAGCAAAAGATTAGCGGACCAGTCAAGCTGATGTGAGCCATGAACCAAATCGGCACGAGGGCAAGCGGCTCCAAGGGAACCGGCAGCAGCGACACTCGACGACAAGCTCGAGAAAGATGAGTGGCTCTGTCTTGACTGGGGCAGCGACAACAGGCCAAGTATGGCCATGCACGAGGCGTCCACCATTTATGTCATATTGGGCAAGCACATGCAAGGACGACTATGACTATGACTGCCGCGAACGCATGTCAGGTGGCAATAGCAAGCTGCAGCTATCGTTCCTCTCGGCAGGCGGACGACGACGAGACGACGACGAGACGACAACGATGACCTCCTCCTCCTGCTACGATTTGTGCTGTTTTGCTTCGCATGGGCGACCGCGCGACCAATTGCATGAAGCCGGCAATGTATTCAAAGCAGCGGCTCCTGCGGGGAGCCCACTACACCCACAACCTAGAACAAGGAACGATTGTCAACACACCGTGCCAAAAGCACCGAGTGTGCCTGCTGTGACCGACGGTCCCGAGTGTTTTAGCGACTTTACAGCCGAGCGTGGCAGGAGGTTACATACAAGGACAGCATGGCTCGAACGAGCACAAGCTGCAGTCAGATCAAGGATGTTATGAAGTTCTCAGAACAACACTCTCCAAGTCACCTGCACCAGGCCCTATCCGTTCGCACAGCCTCGACGGAGCCTAAGATCCTTCGGTGTTGGAGTTATGTTGGGTTTGCTGGGGTGCGAACACAAGGTGCCTTTTCTGTTGCCATGGTGGTTGTACCTGCGATTGTCATCAGCAGACTCTTCGGAAGCACAAATGACCGTCCCAGCGACAGTTGAGCGCAAGTACAACCTGACAGCGTGGAATTTCTGCAGTTGTGATCAAGCTGCACTTTATTTTCGGCATGCAAAACACACGGAATGCATGAGCTGGCGATTCCTTGAAGTCCCACTTTATGGAAGGGAAAGATTGCCAGATAGCCACACCAAGTCTGTAATCGTGGTAGGTGGCATGTTGCACATGCCTTCGGCAGTGTGCAGTTTGCGAAACAACCACGAAACTCACCAATCTTTGCTGCAACACGACAATGCAAGTAGTGCGATGACGGGCTGATGTCAAAATCTTCTTTGCTGGTATTTTGCCGGAACCGGCAGACTACGATGCTACGCATGCATTGTGAGGCAGAGCAATCAACTCACGACTTGTTCGAGATGGTTTGGCTCGAACCTCAGGAAGAGCGGTTCTTCCGGACCCGGCGACATCGATACTGCTTCGGGCCGGATGCGCCAAAACTCAAATCTCCCGTTCGGCCAGGATTCCTGAAGCCTGCTTTGACAGCTTGTCCAGGATGTTGAGAAGCCTCGACTGGTTGTGCAGGTTCGTCGCCTCATGCGCAAATACGCATTTGGCAAACCACTGACTGTAGAATGGAGAGGCGATACATGAACTAAGCATCGTGCCTGAAACACATTCAACTTCTCACCAATGGTCTGCAGCGACATTTGTGCAGACACCTCGTCTTCCATCTGCTCATGGAGCGATTGTGACATGGTCTGCAGGGACAGCGGCAATATCAGATTTTTGCAGATCGCCTCGCAACCTCAGGACATTTCGATCGTTTCCGTGTCCCTTGACTTGCTGGGCCCGCCACCTCATGAGTCCAGACCTGAACGGTTGAGGAAAGCTCTGGGCTACTGACACAGCTATGACACTCAAATGCTGTTTACAGTGCGGCTGAGGCTTTCACACAAGCTCGGAGACGCCCAGGTGCCCATCCGCATCTGCCCCGAAGGCTTCGAAAATCCCTGGCCGAGCTTCGAGTTCAATATCCAAGTCCTGAGCTGCAGGACTTCTCACCACTCTGACTCCAGGCAAGGAGGAGCACAGGGCTTTCAGCCAAATCTCATCAAGAATGTTGCGGATCCTCGGATTTAGACGGAAGGCATCCAGAGACCATGGGACTGGCTTAAAACCAAGCCTTCGTGGCATCCCTGCGTTCCCAGGTGCTTGGAATTCTGCAGGACTTGGGTAAACTCCGTCTCCGAGAGAGTAAGTTCCCGATCCAGGTCCGAGTCACCTTGCAGTCCAAACAGGACAAAAAACCGAGAAGCTGAGAGCCTGGAGAAGAAGCACGGCAAAGCTTTGGCCCCGTGCTGATCTTTGCCGATCCTTTCCGAAGAAAGGACTTGAAGGACTTTCGCCAGTTGGTCTGCGAATCTTCGAACAAGTCAGCTTGTCTCATCTCCCTGGCAGCACACTGAGAACATGGTTGAACTGCGTGAAACTCAAACCTTGGCGCAACCATGTACAGACAGCCTCACAGTCTTGGACACTCGCACAACCTGGCAAAAATGACAGGCAAATATGCTGGAAGATGAAATGTCAAGGTTGCCGTGCAGCTTTGCAGACGAGCCACAAGTTCATTGAGCTTGCGAGTGACATAGTTGGTCTCATGCCTGAAGACGTTCGAGAAACGCGAAGACGTGCAAAAACGACTGTCTCAGCCAAGGACAGCTTAGCATGTTTTCGCTGCACCTCCCGGGCACACCGTGCATGAAAGATGCACCAAACCAGAGCCCCGACGGACACTCAGGACCGGACGTCATTGTATTTGAGCCCAGACAACGTAGCATCCACAAACATCGCCTCGACGAACAGGCTAGAACTACATCCACACAAATAAGACCTCAGCAACATCCAAGCCCAGTTCGGTAATGATGTTCGTCATTCCGAAAATCATCGTCACCATGCTCAGACCGTAGAACCTCACTGCAAGACTGCGTCAAGTCTGCAGCCGACCGAAACTGGGGACTAGGGCACCTGCCCTTGGAATGTCCATCCATAGTGGTCGCTCAGAACTGCAGCAAGCGGCCTACCGCCTGGGCGCAGCTTTCGGCTGCAGAAGTTACAGATGATGCCATAAAGAAGCTCACCATAAAAGGCACAGTCCGCACTACTTTGACAAGCAACGTTTCGTGATTTGTAGGTCATTCCCCGTCGTTGATGCACCACAGCATCCCCCCAGTTTCTGTGTTCCCCCACCCCGTCATTTCCCACCCCCCGGCCCCTCACAGTTCCTTCCTCCCTCCTCCCTCGGCATTGCCCTCTCCCTCCTCCCCTCGCACCACGATTCCTCTTACTCAGCCAATCTTCCCATCCAGCACTGGTCTTCTGAAACCTCCGAGATGTCCCCCTGAAGAGCCCCCGCCTTTCGAGTTGCAGTCGCCGATCAGGCATCTGAAGACCTAAGAAAGTCAGACTGTATGTGAGGCCCGGTGAAGAAGTGCGTAAAGGGAGGGGCCCAAAGTCCAAAGCATCCTCGGGCCGCCGACCGTGAACATGCACGTGAAGACTGTCCCGCAGTACTCCCCCAGGTAGAGATATGCCATTGTGCATCCGTCAGTAAAGGGCTCGCCAGGCAAAGGAAAGTCGTAGTTGTCACCGCTACCACACCTGCAGGGCACGACTTGTGAGCCGGCTCCAAAGGCTCGCGGGCGAGCCTGGCCTGTCGAACAAACTCATTGACTCGCCACTGACGGTGCTTCGGAGAACGATGGCGCAAACATACAGAACTCCACCTGGCGACAGGCAGCCACAGCCACACCCATGCCGCAGCTCACACAAACCAGCCGAGCCACAAAGAAGGATCGTTACCCAAAACAGCCATGGAACACCGATCACCATGGCCTCAGCTGCTGAGGTCTGCGTCAGCCGCCATCAGGGTTTCAGTGCCGAGTGTCCGAAATCATATTGGCTAGCTCCGCCAACAACGGCCAGTGCATCAACTGCACAACGAGCTTAGCAGCTTCACAACTGACTACTAAGATATGACGCTTCGATCGTCACATGCTCATCCTCTCAGCCTTATGAATGAGTGCCTTGGTGTTTTGTCCCGCCTTTATCAGCCTCGCCACTCGGGATAACCGCAAGCCGCGGAGGATCATACCTTTGCCCATGGCATCATCACTTGTGCTGGATGTGCCGCTGCTTTCCACCCTTCGCTCAAGTTCTAGACTGACGTGTTTTGGGCTCAGGAACTCATGCGTGCCGAACTTGCAGAAGAAGCCGTCGTGCTGATGACCACGTCTACAACGGCAACGAGCGTCAATATCAGGTCACCTCGACCAACAACTAACTACGTAGACTTGCGGCCCTCTACACCACCAGATATGATGTGCTCATCAAGCCCCGGCCTATGTTCCAGGCATAGTCCGTGCCTGTGAAGTAGACCCATGGGCTTAGCACCACCAGTTTTACCACCACCTCGATCACAAAGACCTTCGATCAGCACGGATGTACGCCCTGTCAACATTCCCCGCAGCCGGAGCATTCGGAGCATGAAGGGCATCGTCACGTGCACTTTCAGGCATGCGGCCAAGGCAAAGAAAGCCTCCAAGATCGTCCAGCCCATCCAGTCAGGATCGTAATCCATGCTGAATCCTAGCCCAGTCGTGTCCAATTTTGCTCATGCCGTGGCGCGAGTCTGGAAAAGTGTCAAGGTCCTAGTATGACCAAGCTCAAGAGGATCGAGGTCATTGCCTGAGCAACGGCGACAAGCAATGAAGTTCAAACCTCCCTGCGAGGCAGGCAGGCCTAGACACCGAAAACGATACTCCAGCTGCTCTAGCCGACTCCAGCCGAGTGTCAACGCCGTTGACAGTCGTAACAATTCGTTGTTGCAGCGTCTTCGTCTGCAGCAGGGATACCCGTGCGCCATCCAAAACGACAAACAATGCATCGTTGCTGAGAGGGGGAGGGCTCAGAACACGGCGGCCTTCGTTAATGGAAAGCTTGATCTCATCATTCGCATTCGAAAAACCTGCTGCATGCATGGCCATTCGGCCTCAGTTCGCCTGCGTCGTGCGCCAACTCACTTCCGTACCCTTGCCTCGTAGCCACTGAAGTGGACGACACGGTCATCGCGCAGCGTAGAATGAACGTTAAACAGGTCCTGCACTGTGAGATACCGCCGATTCACCACAACACGGGAGCCACTGCAGTTGGCCATGTGGCCTGGACCATCTCAGCTCTTGCCTCACCAGAAATCTAAGATGTGCTCTTGTCTACAAGAAGCCTCGCAGCCTGCGTAGGGAGGTCGGGAATGGCTACGAGCTCCACGAAGGATAGCCTATGGGAATTCGAAAGGCAGCTCTGCAATGCCCCTGGCCCTGAGCCGTTGTAAGAGCCAGACCATGAAATGACATGCTGCTGGCTTACGCTTCGCTTCGGCGAATCACCACGAAGCCTGGCTCGAAGCAAGCTGCCGCTTAAGGAAGGCTCCCTTCAGCTCCGTGTTCGCTGGTGCAGCTCCAGTTGGTGCATGAGGAGACCGTCATTCAACACAAGGTCAGCCCGGGAATCTGGGAACCCAAAAACCATCCACAAAGTAAATCTCCCGAGCAGTGACACGAGCATGTGATTCCAATGGTAGCGTACTTCAGCGGCATCAGATAGTGGAACCCGCGCGCGAATAGATGGAACCTCCCACGCCGCACCCCATATCCCAACCCCTGCCTGTTGCACCGGTGCAGCCTCCCGTGCCGCACCCCGTATCTCCCGCGCTGCAACCCGTATCGCGACCCTTACCGGTGGGACCTCTCGCACCACACCCCGTATCGCGACCCTCACCGGGCTCCTGTCCGCATGCCGTATCGCCACCCCCATGCACCAGTTCCCCACCGGTGACCGCACCCCATATCGCGACCGCGGGAACCTCCCGCATCTGCCGCACCCCGTATCGCAGCCCTACTGGCAGAACCTCCTGTATCGCACCTCGTATCGCGGCCCACAGCTCCCGCGCTCACCCCCACCGGTGGAACCTCCAACGTCGCGCACCCCGGAGACCCGTTGGACGCCGATGACTCTAAACGCCGCTTTCGCTGCCGCGCCGCACCCTGTATCGCGGCCCGCGCTGTTGGGAAACCTAACGGACAACCCAACCCTCGAGAGGGGGTTTTTGGGAACAAGGTCAAGCCGGGAACCCGAAAACCCAGGCGAAGAGAATACTGCCAGAATGGAAGTCTGCACGATTCTTCTCTCACGTCCAGCAATCTTCGAGTTGCGGCAGCAGCTGCGGTCGCCGCCCTCCCCCGCGCACCGTCCGCGCACCCGATATCGCGCTCCCACCCCTTGCAGCCCGCCCTCCCCCGCGCACCGTTCGCGCACCTAATATCGCGCTCCCGCCCCTTATCTCCGCCCTCCCCTGCGCACCGTCCGCGCACCCGATATCGTGCTCCCACCGCGCACCATCCGTACACCTGATCGATATCGCGCTCCCGCCCTTGTCCCGGCGCATCGTCAGGCCACCCTATATCGCGCTCACGCCCCTTGTCCACCTCCTCCCCCGCGCACCGTCCGCGCACCCGATTCAAGGCCCGTTTAGTCTGGTAGAGCCCTTCCGTGAAGACAGGGCCTCGCGTTGGAGCACTAAACGAGAACACAACCCCAGAGGGGTTTTCGGGAAAAACAGCAGAGCGATTCAAAGAGAAGTGGAAGGGCCTCAACAGTCACAAAACACGCTGTCTTTCCTTGCCTCAGCACACGGGCCTGTCTTCCTAAACCACACCTTGAGCTTAATTAAGCAGGCACTCTTCTTGGTTTCCGTTTCTTAGCAGACAAAGGAGAGCCAACCCGAGATCAGTGTTCAGAATATGTTCTTGTGCATGCTGCATATTGAGTGCACTGGTCGAGATTCGCAGACAGCACAGGCACCGGTTGTTCACCAAACATCGTGGAAGCTAATGCCGGATGTCCTGGCAGCGATGACCCTCATCTCGCGAATGATGTCTTCCATTCTCTCCTGGTGGAACTTGATCTAATGACGGCTCACAAAAAGGCTTGCAACGGAAGAATACGGTGCCTTGGTGAATTCCGATTTCTCCTTGCGCGGCGCAAATCGTCGATTCCTTGCTTTGACACTGCTCTTATGCTTCTCGCAAGATGCAAGAAGTATGTCAGGACTGATTACAAGGTGCCACATCTTACCACGACGATTGAATCTTGTTGTGGTCTGAACAAGCGCTTTTGCCGTAAAATAAAAACTCGCATAAGCCACGTCGCCGCTGCATCACCGCAGCTAGCTCTGCACCGGTGATGACCTTTGCAGTCAAACAGGACTTCACGCCGGTGTTTGGATGAAATTAGAACGCTTTCACGCCGAGCTGCCTTCGACTGTGGCTCCTTCAGTTGACGATGCGGAAGCATATCCCATAATCAAAGACTCACACATGCCCGTCGGTGCTCCTGCACAGCGAAGACCTTTTGAAGACGCTCGGTCAGCTGCTGTGACATGCTCAGGACCTCGCATGCAGCATGCAAGCATCACCTAGCAGCCACCGCACATGTTGTGGACCCACTTTGCAGAATCAATCTGCATGTGCTGGATCCAAATAGCCCGAAAAGAGTTCCGCATGGCAACACCTCTTGGTGACAATTGCCCTTTCAAGGGCTAAGCCACAAACCAGAATGCCAGTATGAAGACACAAAAGCAACCTGACGAAACTGTGGGCGACCTTCCTTGCAGCAAATCTGCATTCTGGCAAGTACCCCACGACATATTTACGTGACGGGGGTTCCAGTTACATGCGAACGCAGGGCCATGCATTGCCTTCATGCGATGGGTAAGGTGTTTGCTAACGTCAGAGGCCAAAACCCAAACCTTGAGATTCTGTCTCCGCCTCCGTAAACACATGTCCCATCCTTGCGGTGGCTCAGTGCCTTTTGAGACCAACTTGCAAAACAAACTCACAACAGCTTGCCTTTGAGCACAACACAGTGCTGTTCAAAGAACGCCTCTCGTCGTGTTTTGATCTGTTGCTGCATTCTCTGCTGCAGCTCAAAACCAAACAACAAAGCAGCTGCCAAGTCACGTTGCAGGCTTCCACTGTCGATACTCGTCTACCCGTAGGCGTGATTTTGACAGCGGAGTGCCCGGAGTCCTGACGTTCAAGTCTTTGCTAGACTGAAGGCGTGAAGTGAAGAGTGAAGCACGAATGAACATCGAATCGCAATTGTCCGTTGATCTGGTTCGTGGACGGCCAGTTTGCGGGCTTGCCAAGCGGTACTTGCTCCCGTGTTCTTCGATTTCCTTCACAGCAATTAAAACGAGCGCAGCAGCAGCTGTCAAAGCACAGTGCGCCTCCGTGTCACCGATCTTGACATGGCGACTTGGCTGCTTGGACACCACATCCGCTGCACTTGCAGCTCCTTTGTGATCATCCTCTCCTTGGCACTCAAAACAGCGAAATCGGCGGCGATCCCACCCTGACGAGACGGTTTGACTTTCTTGAGGCCAGCACCGAGAGAGTCTGGAATGGCAGGAAGGCTACCGAAAGCTCGATGATCCTGCCGCGGCGTGCTAGCCGGAGACGATGCAGGCGACACTCGTGAGGAGCCTCAGTCGTGTGGAACTTCATCAAGGGCTCTAAGCACGGAGTTGTGTTGCTCAGCTCTCTCCCGTCAACTCAACTCTGTAGCAGGGCTACTAGTCGAAGGTCTGCGATCCTCCCCTGGAAGCGCAAGTAGGTCGACCGTCGGAGGAGGCTTGACGTGCTCGAGGTCATGCCTGAATCTACGGATCTATGCGGTCTCGGCTGTCCAATTAGCACTAAACTTGTGGCATCCATCAGACCATGCCAGAAAGCAGATGCCTCTGCGGAACAGGCAATGCCAGTTGCCGGAGGCCTTCCTGGTCATGCCCATCCAGCCTGCGCAGAAGGACGATCCGCACGGACGTCTGTCAAAACTGTTGCAACGGCAGCTGGAAGCTTCTTGCTGGCGGTGCGCTCTTCTGCCGCTTTCTCGAGGCCAAGGGCCCTGTCCTTCCCAGAGCGCACAGCAGGTGTTCAGGTGCCTTGATTGTGTCGCGGTGCACCGAAGGCCTTAGAGCCAGGTCGATGACCTGTCAGCTGCTGGAGGAGCTTGTCATGTTCCTCCTGCGCCATTAGCACCGTCCCACTGCATGAATGGCTCAGCGTCTATTTCAATACATAACGAATCTGTCTCACTCTGTGGTGACTCATGAGCCCCAGACCCTAAGGATCCCTTACTAGACCCTGAAGTGTCTCACTTGCCAGTCGTAGGTTTCGGGTAGGCATAATCTGCTGGACTGCGGGCTAGCCGAAGTACTAAGAACTATGTTACAAGCCATAAACACATGACTGTCCAGCTAGAGTGGAGCGTCTAAGTTCGAAGCTCTTTTCAGTCTCAGCGGTGGCTTTGATGCAACTGATCCAGTACAACATCGCTTTCGAACGCACCGTATGCGACCTGAACCTGTGAATCGCTTGAGCGACACTTGTGACACTAGATACGCACCGCCTTCTGCCGATCATGTGGCTAGCTCACAATCTGCAGCACTCAGCTCGCATCATTTCGCTCCTTCCAGCAGCCTGAAAAAAACAGAAAGCGGAGCGGGTCGTCTGCTGCATCACCACAGACACAGGGCTCGAACACCGGCAACACTGTTTAAAGTTCAGGACAACACCAGGCTCATGTCTCAATGCTGCCAAATCTCGAATGGCACGGCGGTGCTCCTGGAACAAGGACATGTCAGTAAACTATGATGATCGCCATGCGGCGATTTTTGAAGAACCCCTCTTGCTTTCAAGCCTTCACAAGCTGGCCCTCTCTCCTCCGTCACGCAACCGTCCGTCCAAACGAGACGACAACAGGGAGGGATATGCAACTTGCGCAGAAAAGCCTTCCGAACAGAACCGCTGACTGAACTGCCTACTATTGCAGAACACGCTCCCTCAACTGCTCCTTGAAACTTCCCCAGTCCCCACGTGTCTCGTGACTGGCAGCATCCTTCTACGCCATTGAATTGAGCTGTGGTCTTGAAGATTGGCTAACAGCTGATGGCTGAGGATTGGGCTGCGGGGTCCGTACTTGGCTATTTTCGCTTTGCATCAATGCCACCGGTTCCAAAGTCCAGACAGGCATAACGGGGTTGCTACCAGTCCTGGCCCAGCTCCAGAAGTAGCTGCTCGAAGCGAGTTTCCATTCCCCGTGGGCTCTTGCAGTCTAGCTGCCTAGCGGCCAAAAGTGAGTAGTCCGTTGCGAATTTAGAAATATCCCTGCAACATCTGCTCTGTCTTTTTCAAGCCTATTAGCAGTGTGAGCATGTGCTGATATGATCGTAACTGTGTCTCGTCCATGTGCGCTCTATCCAGCTTCGAAGAATCGTAAAGCAGCGGCGATCTGCTTGTCGATTTCATGCTTAGGAGGCCGTCTTGTTTCCGTGCAAACACGTCGATCGGGCACTGTGGGAACCTCCAGTGCCACCATCATCCTGAACGGTGCGGTGTTCACGATGCAGCAACCAGCTGCCGACAGGTGCTGGTAACCGGAACATGCAAGTGGGACTGGCAGAGCCTCTGCAGGACTGAAGTTTGCAGCTGCTCGGCTTGCAGCTGGACCTGCAACAACCACAGATAGTGCCCACGTGCGCAAGACAATGCACAACTGCTCAAAGCGATCAGGTCGAAGGAAGCGGGCAGTCCGTGTACAGTGACAAAACACTTACTTCAGCCACATGAGCTTGCAACATGGCCTCGTTCGGGTCGCCTTGGCTCCTCGACTCAAGCAAGTGCAGAGCGTCGGTGGAGCACATGCCACAAACGGAGATTCTCGAGCGGGCATGGCTGAGAGGCGAACAATTCGAGAAGGCCTTCGTGCACATGATGCACATGGATGGGGCCAACGCTCAGCAATGTGGATCAGACCAAACCATGCGCCTGCTGTTCTGACTTCTTGAAGGCCGCAGCTCATCTGCCTGAGCCAACGTGGACACAACGAACAGACACACTCTGCTCCGACTCTGCTCCAGGCTCTTGCAGGCTTCCTTGGCACGGCCGATAGCCGCGAACTGACGCACAGCAGAGACGCTCTATGACTTTGTGCGTGGCTCGCGGGAACCAAAACCCAACCTGCGCTTTGGCGGGGTGCCCGACATCCTGCTAAACGTTGGCGACGCATGGTATGATGGCTTGCAGAAACACTTGCACTGTCCAGCTTCGCGGCGGTTGCGACAAAATGGCCTGGCTTCAAACAAAGTTTGGCAAGCAGACATGGATAAATGTGGGGGACCCCGGTTGACTCAGCATCCCACCATCTCACCGAGACCCTCTTGTAATCTGTGGATTGAATCACATGGCCCGAAAGGGAAAGTCTTCTAAATTAGTGGTGTTGAAGCTGTTGAAGATACCAATGTGATGTCGGGAAGCCGCTAAGTGCTGCGAAACAACAGGGAAGATCTGAAGCCCATTCATTTTCGCATGCTGAAGTTCAAGTGTGGGAAATTTTGATGTCTCCAGCCACAAACCACCTGTGACGATTCATCATGCGCCGTTAACTTGTTAGCTCTGAGCAAAAGCAAGAAGATGTTGCCCATAATATCCCCGAATATTAACTGAGCTATGTCACGCACAATGAATGTCAGCTTCACAACACTTCTTTAACCACTTCCCCGCAATAGTCTGTTCCCGTGCCTGCCGCAGCTTGAACCTTCCCTACAATCTTCGCAATCCTGCATTCCTGCTCAACACTTGACAACGGTTCCGCAACTACTCAAGCACTGCCAAGAAATGGCACTGTACAGATGAAACTGGATTTGGAAGTACCAACATTCTGGCAACGGGATCATGAAGGTTGTCGGGGTGGTTTTACATCTGCCAAAACGAAGGTGCGTTCGCAGCGCTGTGCATTTTCATTTTGGTCCGAATTCAACAAACCTCGCAATTTCTTTTCTGCAAATGTTTGACCACAGATTCGACGAGGTGAACAAGCAAGAACCACCGTGAAGGGTGACGTGTTGCTCGTCACCCCGCACCCCGTGCTGGGAGCTCAGGCTATCGTCGCGTCGTCAATAACATGGCAGAACAGGTTCATGGCTTCAGATTAGAAAGCTGGCGAAAGACCGCTTAAATTCGCAAAGAACATTTCAATTGCAAACTCTTCCCAACCACAACGCAAGATGTGTCCAATTCACGCTGCTCATCTTGCATGGGATCCATGATTGCATCTGATGCATCGGAGTGAAAGCGTTGAAATTACTTGCATGTTTGATGTGTTTTTCAGAATGCGATACCTGCCGTTTTCTGTATAATGACATAAAGTGAGAAAGTCGTTTTGCAGTTATTTTGTTGTTTTTTTGGTGTTTAATACTTCAGATGGACAAAAACAGCAAGCAACCGCAACCGACGAAGCTGTTCCACGCCTAATCCTTGTTCGTTCAACTTTTATCTCACACACATTTTGCTGTAACAAGCAAAAAATATCTATCAAAAGCGAGCATAGGTTTTTGCAGGGTGTTCGAATCCTGGCACCTGGGAAGAAAGTCTTCCGGAAGGAAGAGATTCGGAACATAAAATTTGAACTCAAGTTCAACTCTGAGCTCAAACATTTGGAAGAAGGTTGAACCCTATTTTAAATCTGCTCATTCTACTAACACCACGACTACTGTTACTGTTACTTACGACTGATACCAATTCTACTGCAACTTTTAGTGCTATTACACAAATAGGACTAATTTACTACTCCGCAACGAACACAAGAAGTACTATGACAGTAATCCGACGGCGTGCTCACACACACACACAAAACAAGAAGAAGAAGCCACACGACATCGTTTTATGGGAAATGAGAAAAATCAGATTTTATGAACAAACGCAATCACAACCACAACAGCAAAAAAAGAAGGCACACGAAACAAAACTAAAATTAAAAAACAATCACAAACAAACCAAACCAATCACGAACACAAAAGAACAAGAAGCCGCGAAATCGTTTTATGGGGTTTTGACGAAGAAAATATAAGAAGAATTAATGAACAAAACGCTTTTGCAACGCAAACTGCACAAAAATAACGTAACCATGCAAAACTTCTCTTGTCTTTTTTCTGGCCTCTGCTTGGGTCTTTCTCTGGACCGCGGATGTCCAACAGGAGAGCGAAGAATTGAAGACTTTGGCCTAGAGACAATGACTGCCGCTGTGCAGTGGCCGGCCAGTACGTACAAGCAATTCCTTGTCCAAGCCGCTGCATCGATGACGTTCCTCAAATGCAGCAGGCAGATGACGTATGTCAGCCGCTAAGCGAGCAGAGAGGCGGCTTCGAAGGTTTTTTTTTTTTTTTCGGAGCGTCTTCAAAGGGAACTTGAAGAAAAGGCTTGAAGGAAAGATTTGAAGAGGGCTTAAAGGGCTTGAAGAAGAGTTTGGGACTCTGTTCGAACTCGAGGTTCGGAAACTCTGTGGTTAAACTCTGGCTTGAAACTCTTCGTGTTCAAAGTTCAACTCCAGGTTCAATTCCAGTTCAAGAAGTTCGGCGTTGAGATCAACTTGCAGGTTCGGTTCCAGAATCTGGATTTGGAACTTTAAATTCCAAAACCTTGAACACCTCTCCAAAACCTATGTAGCGCGGACTGGAATGTCGTGAGTGTGTTGAGCATTGGCCTGGGAACTCGTGCTCTCCAAGTGTTTCAAGGGAACCGGCAGGCAGATGTCAGCACGCAGACTCAAAGCTGAATATGGATGCCGCTGGCAGAAGGAATACCTTCAAGGGCGCGAATCCTGCATTCTTTCTGGCGTGCTGGATATGCAGTTCAAGCTGAAGATTACTCGGAGAGAATTCAACGAGATTTCGAGTCCTGAGTTGGGGGCTGGTTGTGCAGGAATGAAGAAGGTTTAGTATCTCTGAATCTCGCAGTCTTCATCGGACGGGGTTCTCTCTGAGTAAGTAGGCTTGACCTGGCAAGTAATCGGAAAGAAGCCAAACTGTAGCTTTGAGCAGAGGAGAGAGGGGCCCTAGGACTCTAGGTTCTCTGGTTTGAACCAGGTTTTAGAACAAAAGCATCCTAGAGAACAGCTTCCGGAATTGGCGTAATTCGAGCGTTCTTTTGGCCCATGTGTTGCAACGATGTCCGACGTGGAAGCACCTCCTGTTCCTCCCCCTCAAAGAGTGGAGTTGCCGCAGGAGTGTAGAACGTCCTTCGTAAATAAATGGTCCTTCCTCGTCTGCCTGTTGCTAGGAGACTTTGTCCGCCCGTCTGGCCCGCCTGCGACAGGAGCGTCAGGATGCAAAGGTGTGGTATTGTCTGCGTGTCTACAAGATGTCTTGATTGTCTTTCGTCCAAAGCAGGTAGAAGCGCGCAGAGTCGCTAAGATCCTGAAAGCAGAGCAAAAACGACTTCGCAAGGCATGGTTCTGTCTGCTGCCCCGTCGAATGTAGATGTTTGAACTTGCCCAGGCCAAAACAGTAGCACGGCAGCTTTCTGAATCGCAGTAATTAACCCTTGTCGTTTCTCACACGATGGCGCGAATGTTTTAACGCGCATTGAGCCCGGCACTGAGAGTGATCAGCGGTCAGTGAGCTTCGCTGTCGCCTCTCTGGTGTTGAACTGTTGCCCCAGCAGCGAGTATCTGTTGAGCAGTGACTAAGCTCTGCCAGCTTTTAGTACGTGAGTCAGTGAGTGTGAATGAGTGAGCTTTGCTGCGACGAACGGCTGCCTGCAGCGCGTAAATTCTTCTTCGGTGTCGGGTGAGCAGTGACCAAGCTTCGCTCTTTCTTTTCCAAGGGAATGAATGTTTACGGCTTTGAGCCCGGCGTTGAGAGTGGTCAGCGGTGCGAGCCCTGCCGAAGCAGTGGGTGAGAGAGCTTGGCTGTGACCCGAACTGTTGCGTGGCAGCTAGTAACTTCTTCGTCTTCGGTTGAGCGTGAGCGGTTCAGCAGTGTGCAAGCCTTGTCTGAGGCAGGGCACGAATGTTTTACGGGCTTTGAGCCCGGCACTAAAAGCGATGATTCTGCGGAGTGGGGTTTGCCATCTGGCAATGAGGTCTGCCATCTGAGCCAGTGAATGTATGAGCATTGCCCAAACTGTTGCCTGAGCAGCTGGTAAACTTTCCGGCTAGTCAGTGACGAAGCCTTGCTTTGACGTAATCCCAGCCTTCTTTTCTGAAGGCCACAAAACGTGGTTGCGTTGCGGTGTAGGGTTTAGGATGAGTAAGTGAGCCTTGCTGTAGTCCATGTGGGCAGCCAAAACTCTTTGTTGACATCTAGCAGGTTTTTCCGAATGCACGAATGTGAGCCCGTCATATCATGCTCATTCGCTTCTGAAATGTTGAGCCTGTTGCAAGGTCGAAGCTGAGCGCCGTAGTCTTTTACGTAGAGCAACGCGCAGCATGGGAAATCTGGATCCGAAATTGTCCGCTTGCAGAAAGCTAGGACAGGCAGACTCTACTTGATCCGCCGCAGTTTGATTCGAGATTGTATGCTGCAGGGTGTGAGGATACAGACGAGGGAACCTGAACGAGCCCAGAGGTGGCGGGCAAATGATTTCACCCTTAGGACAAAGCCGGTGGTATAATACTCAGCTGCCAACTGAGTTTGATTGACTCCGGCATGTCTGGGACCTTCCACCGTTCTAATAGTGTTATACTACCCAAAGGGTGTGTAAGTGGGTTCCCTTGGTTTTTGCAGCAGATGGGGTGGGTTCCCGTGGGTTCCCTTGTTTTTTGCAGCACTTCAGGTGGGCTACATATGGGTTCCCTTGTTTTTTGCAGCATTTCGGGTGGGTCTGTGTATGTTCTTCATTTAGCTTTCTTGTAGATTCCCATGGTTTTTGCAGCATGGACGGTGGGTTCCCTGTGGGTTCCCTAGTTTTTGCAGCATTTTTAAGTGGGTTCCCATGGTTTTTAACAATATCGACGGTGGATTCTCTGTGGGTTCCCTTGTTTTTTGCAACACTTCAGGTGGGCAACATATGGGTTCCCTGGTTTTTTGCAGCATTTCGGGTGGTCTGTGTATGTTCTTCACTTAGCTGTCTTGTAGATTCCCATGGTTTTTGCAGCATGGACGGTGGGTTCCCTGTGGGTTCCCTAGTTTTTGCAGCATTTTTAAGTGGGCTCCCATGGTTTTTCACCGTCGATACGGTGGGTTCTCTGTTTGGTTCCCGGGTTTTTGCATCATTTGAAGTGGGTTCCCATGGTTTTCCAATAGGCTCTTTTGGCTTTTGCAGCATGTCAGCTGGGTTCCCTGTGGGTTTCCTAGTTTTTGCAGCATTTTTAATGGGTTCCCATGGTTTAACAGCATCGACGGTGGGTTCCGTGTGGGTTCCTTGCTTTTTGCAGCATTGCAAGTGGGTTCCCATGATTTTCCTAGCATATATTGCGCAAAGGTCTGGGCGGGCTCCCTTGGCTCTTGCAGTGTGTCAGCTCGGTTCCCTGTGGGGTACATGTGGGTTCCCATGGTTTCTCCAGCTCGCGCATTATGTTTCAGAGAAGAGTGGAACTGAAGAAGATGTTCAGGACAGTGGCTGCAGGTGTGGCCCAGTTCCATCGCACATCTTGCGCTGCATTTGGATTTGCTGCTTTGAAGTAAGGCTGCAAAAAGCACGTCTCTATCTGCAGTTTGGGTCGAGACCAAAGACGTTAAACAGGCTCACCTCTGATGCACATGAGGCTCGCCGCCCTCCTGTGGTAATGCTCTTGATAAGTTTGCTGCGGCTAAATGCCGGCACGCTGATGCGAGGATTTTGCCGCATCTACTGGCAGATGTTAATCTCAGCTTGTAGCTTCAACTGTTTCGATTGCTTGCTGTACGTGGGCTGTTTTTGCGCTGGGAAGCTCCACTTGCAGGAGCTCTTTTTTCCTACAGAATCGTAGGAAGCCTCGAAGGGCCTCCCCTGTGCGGGAAAGATCTTGTACGAACAAGAACAGAAGCACTTGTCTTGAAACGGCAGCCGATGGCAAGTTTGGCAATTTTTCCAAAAGTATCTCACATTTCACAGCATGTTGGCTTTCTTGGACGTTGATCCAAACAGCATGCGGAAGGAATTTTGTTTTTCCGTGCAGTTTTCCAGCTGAAACGGGTTCCAAAAAGCAGCTCTAGTCCGGGCACCGAAACGGGGCTCCCGATTTTGGCTTTCTTCGTTGGACATACAAGCTCACGCAATTCGGGGCCCCAGATTCGAGCTCAGATGTGGGAGCCATTTCTGGGGCCCAGTTATGCCGTTTTTTCGTCGAGCAGATGCCACATCTGCGTGCACAGCTGGCCGTTGCGTGCAACAATATATAAACCTCGCCAGCTCTGTTTTGCATTTTGCCGGTGTTCCTTCAAAACTCAAAATAACAAGTGGAACGCTCGCAAACATGTGAACCTTGCAAACAGAACTTTCTCACACAGAGGAGGCCCTTCCAAGCATCCTAGAGAACAGCTTCCGGAATTGGCTCCGTAATTCGAGCGTTCTTTTGGCCCATGTGTTGCAACGATGTCCGACGTGGAAGCACCTCCTGTTCCTCCCCCTCAAAGAGTGGAGTTGCCGCAGGAGTGTAGAACGTCCTTCGTAAATAAATGGTCCTTCCTCGTCTGCCTGTTGCTAGGAGACTTTGTCCGCCCGTCTGGCCCGCCTGCGACAGGAGCGTCAGGATGCAAAGGTGTGGTATTGTCTGCGTGTCTACAAGATGTCTTGATTGTCTTTCGTCCAAAGCAGGTAGAAGCGTGCAGAGTCGCTAAGATCCTGAAAGCAGAGCAAAAACGACTTCGCAAGGCATGGTTCTGTCTGCTGCCCCGTCGAATGTAGATGTTTGAACTTGCCCAGGCCAAAACAGTAGCACGGCAGCTTTCTGAATCGCAGTAATTAACCCTTGTCGTTTCTCACACGATGGCGCATGTTTTAACGCGCATTGAGCCCGGCACTGAGAGTGATCAGCGGTCAGTGAGCTTCGCTGTCGCCTCTCTGGTGTTGAACTGTTGCCCCAGCAGCGAGTATCTGTTGAGCAGTGACTAAGCTCTGCCAGCTTTTAGTACGTGAGTCAGTGAGTGTGAATGAGTGAGCTTTGCTGCGACGAACGGCTGCCTGCAGCGCGTAAATTCTTCTTCGGTGTCGGGTGAGCAGTGACCAAGCTTCGCTCTTTTTTTCCAAGGGAATGAATGTTTACGGCTTTGAGCCCGGCGCTGAGAGTGGTCAGCGGTGCGAGCCCTGCCGAAGCAGTGGGTGAGAGAGCTTGGCTGTGACCCGAACTGTTGCGTGGCAGCTAGTAACTTCTTCGTCTTCGGTTGAGCGTGAGCGGTTCAGCAGTGTGCAAGCCTTGTCTGAGGCAGGGCACGAATGTTTTACGGGCTTTGAGCCCGGCACTAAAAGCGATGACTCTGCGGAGTGGGGTTTGCCATCTGGCAATGAGGTCTGCCATCTGAGCCAGTGAATGTATGAGCATTGCCCAAACTGTTGCCTGAGCAGCTGGTAAACTTTCCGGCTAGTCAGTGACGAAGCCTTGCTTTGACGTAATCCCAGCCTTCTTTTTCTGAAGGCCACAAAACGTGGTTGCGTTGCGGTGTAGGGTTTAGGATGAGTAAGTGAGCCTTGCTGTAGTCCATGTGGGCAGCCAAAACTCTTTGTTGACATCTAGCAGGTTTTTCCGAATGCACGAATGTGAGCCCGTCATATCATGCTCATTCGCTTCTGAAATGTTGAGCCTGTTGCAAGGTCGAAGCTGAGCGCCGTAGTCTTTTACGTAGAGCAACGCGCAGCATGGGAAATCTGGATCCGAAATTGTCCGCTTGCAGAAAGCTAGGACAGGCAGACTCTACTGATCCGCCGCAGTTTGATTCGAGATTGTATGCTGCAGGGTGTGAGGATACAGACGAGGGAACCTGAACGAGCCCAGAGGTGGCGGGCAAATGATTTCACCCTTAGGACAAAGCCGGTGGTATAATACTCAGCTGCCAACTGAGTTTGATTGACTCCGGCATGTCTGGGACCTTCCACCGTTCTAATAGTGTTATACTACCCAAAGGGTGTGTAAGTGGGTTCCCTTGGTTTTTGCAGCAGATGGGGTGGGTTCCCCGTGGGTTCCCTTGTTTTTTGCAGCACTTCAGGTGGGCAACATATGGGTTCCCTTGTTTTTTTGCAGCATTTCGGGTGGGTCTGTGTATGTTCTTCATTTAGCTTTCTTGTAGATTCCCATGGTTTTTGCAGCATGGACGGTGGGTTCCCTGTGGGTTCCCTAGTTTTTGCAGCATTTTTAAGTGGGTTCCCATGGTTTTTAACAATATCGACGGTGGATTCTCTGTGGGTTCCCTTGTTTTTTGCAACACTTCAGGTGGGCAACATATGGGTTCCCTTGTTTTTTGCAGCATTTCGGGTGGTCTGTGTATGTTCTTCACTTAGCTGTCTTGTAGATTCCCATGGTTTTTGCAGCATGGACGGTGGGTTCCCTGTGGGTTCCCTAGTTTTTGCAGCATTTTTAAGTGGGCTCCCATGGTTTTTCACCGTCGATACGGTGGGTTCTCTGTTTGGTTCCCGGGTTTTTGCAGCATTTGAAGTGGGTTCCCATGGTTTTCCAATAGGCTCTTTTGGCTTTTGCAGCATGTCAGCTGGGTTCCCTGTGGGTTGCAGCATTTTTAATGGGTTCCCATGGTTTAACAGCATCGACGGTGGGTTCCGTGTGGGTTCCTTGCTTTTTGCAGCATTGCAAGTGGGTTCCCATGGTTTTCCTAGCATATATTGCGCAAAGGTCTGGGCGGGCTCCCTTGGCTCTTGCAGTGTGTCAGCTCGGTTCCCTGTGGGGTACATGTGGGTTCCCATGGTTTCTCCAGCTCGCGCATTATGTTTCAGAGAAGAGTGGAACTGAAGAAGATGTTCAGGACAGTGGCTGCAGGTGTGGCCCAGTTCCATCGCACATCTTGCGCTGCATTTGGATTTGCTGCTTTGAAGTAAGGCTGCAAAAAGCACGTCTGCTATCTGCAGTTTGGGTCGAGACCAAAGACGTTAAACAGGCTCACCTCTGATGCACATGAGGCTCGCCGCCCTCCTGTGGTAATGCTCTTGATAAGTTTGCTGCGGCTAAATGCTGGCACGCTGATGCGAGGATTTTGCGGCATCTACTGGCAGATGTTAATCTCAGCTTGTAGCTTCAACTGTTTCGATTGCTTGCTGTACGTGGGCTGTTTTTGCGCTGGGAAGCTCCACTTGCAGGAGCTCTTTTTTCCTACAGAATCGTAGGAAGCCTCGAAGGGCCTCCCCTGTAGCGCTGACGTTGTTTAAGGAATGCTGGATGTCCGGAGACGATTATCTTCAAAGAGGATTCACTAAAGGTGAGATCGGAATAGGACATACAAGAAACCAGTTTTTGTCCCTTAAAAAAGGCCAGAAGAGTGCGAAACAGACGGGCGGAGCTCGGGTGATTTCCCCTTGATACAGCTTTGTTTTCCAGTCATGCATTCCTGTTCGCCATATCGTGTAGATGTGGCGAAGGGGGAGCGTGCATTCGAGCTTGCCCTGGTGCAGGTATCACTCGTGTCCGACTGGAAGGCTGTTTTTGGCTGAAAAAGACTCAGGCCCGCGGAGAAGGGTTTCGGGATAGACAGTCTGTCTATGGTTGCCTGGGCGGCTTGTCTGGCCGCAACTTGCAGACAGCCTGCGTGCTGCATTGGCTGGACGTTCTGCTTCAAGCCACGCGCCGCTTTTTCTGTGGTTCCACATGGCACCCGCTGCCTCGTCCTTAATCAGCTGGCTCCGGCCAGTTACTGCGCTGCCTTGCTCAGCATGCGTTGGGCCTGCACCTGCAACTGGCCTTCTGGTAACGGTGTTCTCCCGTCCGAAGCTCGGGCCCTTACTCTGCGTAGCCTCAAGTCCACGCTTCAGGCGGCGGCCGCACCACAGCGCCGCGCTCCTCGGGAGTCTCGCCTCGCCCAGGGGCAGTCACTGCGACAGCGCTGCTCTTTACTCTCGGAACGATACATTCGCCAGTCTTGATATTCAGGAAAACCTTGCTACTGCCGTCAGCACCGGCTGGCGCCCGCAACGTTGCATCGCACGTGGAGGTCACACCTGCTCCGGTTCCCGAGCCCCCGTTCAGCATCGCACCAGGACCCGTGATGCAATCTCTGCATCCAGCTGACTCCTCCAGGGCCCCTGGTACTAGACACGAGAGCCTTGATGCCGCACAGGAGTGAGCGGCTGTGCAAGTGCAGGTTGAGGTGGAGTCGGCGAAGAAAGTGCTTTGGCTTGCTGCAGGGCTTTGCGAAGGTGGGCCATAGCTGGGCATATGCGGGGCACGGCTGTGTCCAGCTCCACCCAAATTTGGGCGAACTCGTCTCCGCAGAAATGATCCAGATCGAGAAAGCGTATGCAAAATCCGAGACCGACTCGATGCCGGTGCTGTGCAGTGCAGTGACCAACTGGTCAGGTAGGTACCTGGCATGTATGCAGCCACTGCGCGAGAGCGCTCATGGGCGCCGGCAGTGCTTCTTCCATGGAAAGGTCTACTGCCATCAAGTGTCGCTAGGTATCTGGCGCGGCTACAAAGATTTTGAAAGAGTTCGAGCCGAAGGCTAGGCAAGCTGGTAGTTAGGACCCGGCAGAAGGCGCGACAAGAATGCAGGCAGGGCAAGCGAGCCGTGCTTTGCATGGGAGCTCGACGGGGACGAAGACCACCAAAGTACTTGAGTGCAGGGCAAAGCAAGCAGCACACAAGTCAAGGGCTGAAGACGAAAGTCCAGACAGAGGCACGGGCCGTTTTGGGGCGGCTTTCGGGCTGCTGTCAAACCTGTAGGGCTGCGAGCCGGAATGAAACGCAGGCCTTGCGCCTGCAAAAGGGCCCTTGCGGAGCAGTGCTAGTGCATGAGCCGAGGCCGAGGCGGCGCGCGCGGTGCGAAGGCCGGGGCCGTCCGACGTGGAGGTGACGAGGCTGTGCCAGCAAGCCCAGGGGCCGTTGCAGAGGTTGCTGTGTCAGCACACAAAGGCAGGGGAGCTTGGCAGCCCACGCTCCTCGCACATCTGTAGGGTTTAGCGTGGTCTCGGAATCCGAGCCTGCTCTGCGTTGTCAACAACACGCGCCCGCGTGACGTCAGCTTCCACCAACACATGTGTGCATTGCACCGGGCCGCACATTTGCAACGCTCTCACGTTATCTTTTCCTTCCCAGCGCAAGCTTCTGAAGAGGTTTTCAGCCTCTACCTGCAACTCGCTCAAGAACTCTCCGTCACCTGCCTCTGGCTGCACGCCCCTGAGCGAACGCTCATCGGCCTCAGCTGCTCCTTGCAAACAACATGCACCGCAGATAGCTTTTCCGATCTCAAAGCCCTTGCTGTCCTTTGCACTTTCGGGATGTCCTGCGATGCTCCTGGCTCCCAGCTGCCTTTAGACTCACTGCACCGCCTGGGCTCCCGCACATTTCACGCCAAGCGCACTCCGGTCTGCGACGGTGCAGGTAATGTAAGTTCAGCAGACCGCATGCACTGCAACAAAAAATCCGCCAAGCCCTTAGCCAGACTTTCACACTCTATCCTGGAGTACTTGCGTCAAGAACAGCTTCTCAAGCCCATTCTCCAGCACTTGCAAGAAAGCCGTCCCGAGCCTCCCCTCTCGGATCAGCACGGCTCAGTTATTGCAGAGCTTGTGCGCCTGCATCTCGCTGCGCATGCCATCCTCAGATGCACTGCACATTGAGCCAGGCCAGCCTTTCCGCCTCGAAATCCTTGGGGTGCTGGCTCGTGGGCGGGATATCCCCTACCACTAAGCTTGTAGATTGGTGGGGGGGGTTAATAAATGGAGACAGAGGAAACTTTTCCACTTACCGTGTCCGGGCCGGCCTATCATGTTGGGGGGGGCCAAGAAGTGGAAAAGCCTATGTTGACCAATGCACTTTTCCACTTTCGGCTGTTTGTGCTGTGTGTGTATCCTTGGGCCTGTGATTGCCTGACCAAATCTGACGAAGAAAGATAAAGAGAGACCAAAAAAAGACCCAAAAACACGATAGAGAAAAAGTGAGAGACAAAGAGATCGAATAAGAGAGAAATAGAGCGTGTGTCTACGTGTAACTGGGTGCGTGTGCCATTGTGATCCATGGTGTCCCCCGAAAGACAAGTCCGAATTCCTGTAAAACAATGTTTGCAAGTGCTCTGCATTCGTCATTGATCGTGCGCTGCGGCAGTGCCGGGCCGACTACCACTGCCTGCTCGGCCTGCACAGGTACGACTTCTTGGCCAGCAGGAGCCTGGATCAAGTCACGTAGCTGTCGGCACGACTTGCAACTCATGCTGCTCTGCTTGCCAAGTGCAGTCAAGAACTTCACCCAATGCCCTTCAGGACAAGCATCCTTGTTGCTGCTGTGCACTGACTGAAAGTTCTTGTTGAAGGTCACACCCCCTTCGGCAGCCTTTTTCTTGCCCTGGTTGATGATCTGCTGCTTTTGCTGCTTGGCGGTCAGCTTTCGCCTCCGTGGGTCAGCATCCTCGTCCTCGTCGTCGTCATCCAGCAGCTGTGGCCGTTTCTGGCCGGACTTGGCCACCAAAGCCTGGTCATCGTCCCTGATCTCCTCCTCCTCTCCTCCTCCTCCTCCTTTGCCTCCTTCTTGACGCCTGCCTGAGAATCCAACAAAGCCAGGCAACCCTCCTCGGGCTGCAGAGGCCACGAGTTGCATCGTTCTTTAAGCACCCACTGGCTAGCAGCCAGCACGCGATGTCCACAACTCCACGAGTCCTCCTGTCGAGGCACCTTCATAGGCACCACAATCATCTCCTGGCCCCAACGCTCACGTGCATGCTCTGCGACAGCCTCCGCAAGGTCCAAGATGCCGGGCAACTGAAGCCCGTCAAAGACTAGAAGCTCCCTTTCAGCACGTCGGCCGGCTGCCAGGGCCCAGTGAGTGTCCGTGGAAAGAACACATAAGACATGCCGGGCAAGTGGCTGCAAACGAAAGGGCTCCTGCAGCTCAGCAGCCGTGCCACACAGCAGAATGCATTCCCTGGGCCAATGAATCCCCCACGTAGATCTGCACTCCTTCACTAAGCTATGCAAGCAAGTCCCCCAATGCATCTGCTGCCCCCAAACGGGCTCGGCATTCGGATAGGGCTTCAGCAAGGCCTCCTCGATGGCCATGCACGTCTCTGCATCCATTGGTTTCGCTCGGCAAGGAGTCGGAGGAGCAGCCTTTTCAGGTTTGGCTGCAGGGTCCACATCCAGGAGCATTCGACACAACGGCTCCCGACAGCTGCGGAACACGGACGGGGCAGCGCGAAGCAGACAGACGAGCAGCTGGAGCTCTTGTGAGTCCAGATGGTGCAGAGATGGCCGACCGGTCTCATCCGGCATAGGCTCTGTCCAAACAGGCTGAATGCCTAAAGGTTCCAAGAGGCGGTGCCATGCCTCCGTCTGAGCTCGCAGTATCTGGATAGGGTTCTGGGGCACGAACTCAAGCTTCTCAGCACTCGTCAGAGCATCCCACACGTCTGGCTTTCCCAGGCCGTTCCTGAGTTTACGGTAGTAGATATACCCTGCGGCCTCCGTCGCAGCCACCTCCATATACTCTCGCTGCACTGCGGGACTCAACACTTCGAAAATCTTTTTGGTGATGTGCTGCGGAAGAGCATCCAGAGGGATGCCGGACCAGGTTGGCCTAACCTTGGACTCACTCATCTCCATGCCCAAAGAGTCACGAAGCACGTCCCAGGCAGTACGAGCACAAAGAGGGAGAGCCTGGGACACGGCCGACGCATCCTAGGATTTTGTTCAGGACATTCTATATTCCCCGAGCAGAGCACGGTGGAAAAGCGCATTCCTCAACCTAGCTCCCGAGCCGCCCCTGCCGAGCCCCGCCCCACGTTGAAGCACGTGCTTTTCCACTTTCCCCGGCCCGACTCGCACCTCCCAGGCATCCCTAGACTTCCCCGAGCAGAGCACGGGAAAGTGGAAAAGCGCATTCCTCAACCTAGCTCCCGAGCCGCCCCTGCCGAGCCCCGCCCCACGTTGAAGCACGTGCTTTTCCACTTTCCCCGGCCCGACTCGCACAACCCAGGCATCCCTGGGTTCCCCGAGCAGAGCACGGGAAAGTGGAAAAGCGCATTCCTCAACCTAGCTCCCGAGCCGCCCCTGCCGAGCCCCGCCCCACGTTGAAGCACGTGCTTTTCCACTTTCCCCGGCCCGACTCGCACCTCCCAGGCATCCCTAGACTTCCCCTCACGATACCGAATCTACCTCAACTTTAGGCATTCCTTACGGATTCGCGACATTCCCCGAGCAGAGCACGGGAAAGTGGAAAAGCGCATTCCTCAACCTAGCTCCCGAGCCGCCCCTGCCGAGCCCCGCCCCACGTTGAAGCACGTGCTTTTCCACTTTCCCCGGCCCGACTCGCACCTCCCAGGCATCCCTAGACTTCCCCTCACGATACCGAATCTACCTACAACTTTAGGCATTCCTTACGGATTCGCGACATTCCCCGAGCAGAGCACGGGAAAGTGGAAAAGCGCATTCCTCAACCTAGCTCCCGAGCCGCCCCTGCCGAGCCCCGCCCCATGTTGAAGCACGTGCTTTTCCACTTTCCCCGGCCCGACTCGCACAACCCAGGCATCCCTGGGTTCCCCGAGCAGAGCACGGGAAAGTGGAAAAGCGCATTCCTCAACCTAGCTCCCGAGCCGCCCCTGCCGAGCCCCGCCCCACGTTGAAGCACGTGCTTTTCCACTTTCCCCGCGACCCGACGTGCGTGCCCAAGCAGCCAGCAAGCTGCGAAAACCTGCCTTACAAAGCAACCGAACGGCTGACCTGCGGCACCTCGCTTCCATCCGCGTCGCTGTGGACGAAACCTGCCTCAGCCTGGCCGACAGAACGGGAAGTTACAGAGACAACCAGAACAGGCTGGGAAAGCCCAGACACAAGCAAGGATAGCAAAGGAGTGCAAAGAACAGCACGACGGAAGCCCGCCTTCACCGACGAGCTCTTCACCAATGCTGCCTGGCTTGCTTCGCCCACAGGACGTCTGGGATTTCGAGGACCATGTGCAGGCTAAGAAGACCACAGAAGACCACCACTCGGACTGCTCTGTATGTCTGCCGTCGCAGCACTAGTCTCAAAGTGGCAGGGCCTGACCCCGCCATGCCAAAGAAGGCAGGCACAGGACTTCTGGACAAGGACTAACAAGGAGAGTGTCTACCCATGGCTGCTCCGTAAGTGAGCGAATGTCTGATTGCATTGGACCGGAAGCATCCGCAGGCAGATACAACAAGTGCTTCCGAACTCTAAGCGGTTCGGAGGATTCCGGACAAAAACCAGCCAGGTCTCAATTGTATAGACACCATATGGCCGGCAAACTTGGCTCGGAGATGGTCTCCTTTATGCCTACATGTCATATCCAAAGCAAAACCCACAAACCTCCCGGCCCCCAGACTCGGTCGTGGAGCCTGATATCCGAGCTATTCCGAGCTACAGAAACGTTTTCAAAGACCAGCACGCGCCATGGCCCCTTATACTCATAGCCCCAAGCCTCGAACCCTAAACCCTGCATGCTGGGCTAAGACATGCTAAGACTGCACATGATGCGAGCTGCATTCCACGAGTGGCCTGTCCATTGCCGAGAATGTACCCCGAACCCTCGACCCTGAGCCTATATCTTGCCCTCACACTCAATCCTGTTCTCCTGCGATCACTGGAGCCCTGAATGCCCTGAGCCTCCAAGCCTATGCCTCTGAACCTTGAACCCCGAACCCTAAACATCCCTTTGCTTTGTCTTGGCAAAAGAAAAAGGCCACTCGAGATATCGCGGGGACGGCCTACTCCGAGCTTTCTAGACCCAAAACTCTACCGCAACCAGAATCCACAAGAGGTCTCGTCCATGCTGGTCCTCCTCGTCCCCAAATACGTTAACTCTATACCCTGGACACGCTAATCTGAGCTCTATGCCTTGCTTCCGACCCACGATCCCGCGAGCCCGGAACACTATACCCCAGCATCCCTTGCAACTTTCTTGCTCGGCAGGCAGCCTGGCTCCCCAGACTTAAGCTCCATAGACTTTGCGAAGCTTACGGATGTGGAAGGTTTCCAGATGTCTCGGGTTCAAGGTTTCGGGTACACGGTTCGGGGTCTAAGGTTCAGGGTTTAGGGTTCAAGGTTCGGGAGTTAAGGTTCAGGGTTTAGGGTACACGGTTCGGGGTCTAAGGTTCAGGGTTTAGGGTTCAAGGTTCGGGAGTTAAGGTTCAGGGTTTAGGGTTCAAGCTTCGGGGCTTAAGGTTCAAGGTTTAGGGTTCAAGGTTCGGGAGTCAAGGCTCAGGGTTTAGGGTTCAAGGTTCGGGCTTTAAGGTCCCGGCTTTAGGGTATGAGCCTCCTCTGATCATCTTGCCTGTTGGAGCCCAAGCCCAAAACTGCACGAATTAGCGCCGTCCACGGCTCCGGCTCCGGTCGTCACGTCTCGGCGAAGCCTGCAGCAGAACGATGCTGCGCAGTGCTGTGCAGCGATTTGCAATGCAAGCTGATTGGGAGAGAGAGAGAGAGAGAGAGAGAGTGAGAGAGTGAGAAAGAGAGAGAGAGAGAGAGAGAGAGAGAGAGAGAGAGAGAGAGAGAGAGAGAGAGAGAGAGAGAGAGAGAGAGAGAGAGAGAGAGAGAGAGAGAGAGAGAGAGAGAGAGAGAGAGAGAGAGAGAGAGAGAGAGAGTGAGAGTGTGTGTGTGTGTGTGTGAACCTCCCTAGCACATGGGAGCAGAGGGTCACTCCTACACTGTTTGCAATTTCGCTTTTCAACATAATCCGGCATTGGACATTTACCAAATCAACTGTTGCAGGGGAGTGTGGCACTTGCGTCCTACCACACTCAACGAAGCTGTGGATGCAAGTGGGAAGCGGGACCTGATCAGTCCTGTGTACCTGCATGGCAGCCCCCTGTGGTGCCAAGATTAGTTTTGAGGACAGGCCCCCTGTGGTGTCCAGATTAGACAAACAAGTTGTACGGTTGCCACAATCTGACAAAACTTTGCAACATGAACAACATGCCTCTCTCTTTTCCTCTTGCACTCGTACTCTTGGCCGAATCCATCAGTGTGATCAGCGTGGGTCGTTGAGACTCCAGAGCAACGGCTTTCCGTCATGGCGCCGTGGTGACCCTCCGGGGAGACCGGTGATGAACCGGGTGTTCAGCCTTCGTTCAGATCGTTCAGAATCTCCCGATGCTACTTTATCTCTCTCTCTCTGATGCTCGCATGTGAGTCTGACATGAGTGCAGGTGCAGTAAGGGACGGCTAATGCAGTAAAGTGCGTCTAGTGAGCAGGTGCTACCTCGCTAGTCTGCCCTCTATTCTACCGCTTCTTTATTCCTCAGGGACCGCAAGGGCATGTGCATCTGACATGAGTGCAGACGCGGTAACAGTGTCTACAGCAAGTGAAACAGCGCTCTCTTCGGAGAGTACTCGGCCCTCTTCCTTCTCTCCGTCTACGACCTCTCAAATCAGTCCAGCAGGGACAACCAGGACAGCCTGCACTTTGCTTGTGCAACTGTGTTTGTTTCACCCACTTCGTTGCAGCTATGTGGCCGGATTATTTTGCCGCGCAGCCACCAGCAACACCATATGCACCAACAGCCCGACCGGTGCTGAATCAATTTCACCCGAACACCTGGGTACCGCAGTCACAAACTACCCAGCAATGATGCCAACTGGCATTGCTGCCACTCAGCAGCCCACACTGCCGACACAACCCACTACGATTCCTGTTGAGCAGACGCACAGCTTCCCCATGATGCCGTGTGGACACACTGCTCCTATTCCACAGCATCCGACGGTATATACACATCTCAGCACACCACAACCCCAGATGCCACAACAACCTCCACCCCAGCAATTCATGTCACAACACCCCCCCACTTTCCTGAACCCTGCTCTATTGCCTACCCATCCAACAGTTTTTCCCACGAGCCCATCAACTCTGACACCGCATCAGCCCCAGCCTACCACATACAACCTTCCTTTTACACCACCTGCTCCACAACCCCAACCTGCACCTTGCAACATCCCTTCCACACAACCCGCTCAACAACCCCACATACCGCCGCCAACAACACTCCAACAAGCTTCACAACTTCACCCCACCAGTGTTCCCACTACCGATGCCACACACATTGCCCCGCAGACACCGGCAATGACTCCCCAACAACAACCAACAAACACAGCCAACACCCCCTCCGTCAGCACATTGCCACCCACACAACCACCCCCGGCTACGGGATCGGCAGACACCGACCAGTTTGCAGCACGTACTTCTCCCCACCATCCTCCGTTGCCACGCAGGCGACGGCGCTCACCCACACGCAGCAGAACTCGCACCGTGAGCACTAGGCGCCGACGTCGCACACGCAGCAGAGCACGACCAGCAAGCAGCGGGAGACACCACCACCGACGCAGACACCACCGATCCCGCGACACTCGCAGAAGTCGTTCTCGCAGGGACACCAGACAATCTTCGTCGCCACCTCCGCGGACCTCGGTTGTGCTCCGTAGCTATTCTACAGTGCGTGATGATGATGCCAACAAGTGGCATTACAGAGCCACACAGCCACGTCAGAGGCCACCTACCCCACCCAAGGTCCCACAAAGGACATTGGCCTCGCAGGTTCAGCGAATCGCCCTTCGCATCAAGGGCAGCCAAGCAGCACAACAGCAGCCCCCAACAGGCCAGGGCACACCCTCTCGCCAACAGGTTCAGCACAATCCCTCCAGCTCTATTCGGACACCTGCCCCGATTTTTGATGCATCCACAACTGCTGCCCCATCGGGTCAGCCAACCCTCGAACAACTGGGCAAACAGAGCAGACCACCACAGATTGATGTGGCGCCTTTCTCTGAGCTTTACGATCATGAAAAGCCGACCCCCCACGCTGTCGACATGGAAGAAGCACATAAACTCGCCAAAACCTTGGGCGAGATAGCTGCTGACAGCGATTTCAGGCAGGAGACTTTAGCCGAATTTGCACATGCCGTGCTACAGTCGGGCACGCGATCAGCGTGCAACGAACTGGGGGCAACGCTGACGCCAATATCGGACGGCGTACATACTATGTTATTCATCCCGTGGGCTGGAGAGACTCGCAGAGCATTCGGCACTCGTGCCACCGACCCACCAGGGGAAACATACATTTACACCGCCGGACACGGCACGAGCATTGCAAGTGCCGCGCGCATAATGCGCGAGGACTTGGTCCGCCCAAGTTCAGTCAGCCATTGCTTCGACGACAAGTCCTATCCACCCATTCCCTCTTGCGTCATATACGGGAAGGCGACCCCAGGAGATGTATCGGAAAGCACGGTACATATAGTTACCGATCAATGTACACGGCGGCCCAAGGGCCAACAGGGAGTGATCGTCATCGGGACAATACGGACTAAGTATCAGCATTACAAGATGACGTATCGGGACATGTACAGAGAAGCTTTCATCGTGGGGCGAAAGGGTGTCGTGCGGACCCCAGAGAAGTGGGGATTCCACTCGGGGCATTTCAGCATCGTTGGATTCGGCCTCATTCAGTGATGTTGCTTTCTTCTTTTTCTTCCGTGTCTTCCTTTCACTCTCGAGTATATTTTCTTCCAGGCCTGAATCCCGTTGCACATAGCTGTTTGCAATCAAGCATTTGCTCCGACACCGCTTTTGAGCCAAAGAAGAGTCGATGCAGCTGCATGCTGGATGCATCGCACAAGTTGATGTTGACACTCAAGCCAACCATGTTGCTCATGCATGTTCCATGTGCAGCTTTTGCAGTCACAGGCAATTGTAGTGCCCCATTGTGCAACCATGTACAAGCCGACACAGCCTCAGTGGCATACAACAATGCCAACAGGCATCATCGGTACAGCAATCAGTACGGTGCAGCGACAAACAGCCTCGACCAGTAGCACCCCAATGCACCCGATCTCCCCACCACCAGGGATTCACAACATCCCACCACACACCTCACCCCTAACCCCGACTACTTGGGGTTCAGCTCACACTTACAGCCACAACACCACTTTCCCACCTTTCCCTCCACCCCCTCCCCCACCCCAGCAGTTTCCCGGCCCAACATCACCCACCACACTGCCAACCCCCACACCTGCCACTCCCCAACACACATTTGTGAGTCCATCTTCGATGACGACTCGAAACCCCAGCATTTCTTCACATACATTACCTCAGGCCACCGTCACACCCCAACAACAACAACACCCCAATCCCACGCCAGATACCAAACGACTTCGTTCAAACACCAGAGCATTGGGACAACAGGCAGCTTTTTGGCCTCAACCTACCCAAACACATTCAATCTACACCACATTCAGTGCACAACCGCACGGCAGGCATGCCAATCGCAACAGCACCATTGGTCGCATTTCTGCGACACAATTGGTCCTCGTACTGGCTACGGTACGCCGCACACGGCTTCGACATCCATCTCACATGCAGCAAACACATCAGCGAAGCCGTCTTTACCACTGAACTTATGGGTCAACTCCGAGCAAGGAGAATTGATCTGGACCAAGCGGCCACCGCATTCTGCTGGCAAGAAAAGCTCACACTCGCAAAACGACCAGCAATGTCACACCTCATCAAGGAATTGGTGTTGTACCTGCAAGAGCTGCAGGACCAGTACAATGATGGCAACAAAAAGGACAAGCAAGATGTCAAATCTGACACAGACAACACACAATCGCAACCCACCGAATCTCCAACACCACTACAATCCAGCAAATCACAACCTCATCTCCCACTTCAACCTTCGCAGCCGACAGAGGCAGACACTATGGCGGCACATCGCATCAGCGACCTGGAAGCACGACTTTCCACAGCACTGGAGACAATTGAAACTCTCCGTGCTCCGGATGCACACAATGAGGCACCCAGCACACCAGCACCAAAGAAACAAAACGAACCACCGCACCCAGCACTCCCATCAACACGCCCTCTCCACCACCTCTCTCACTTTCCACAATTGAGATTTCCCCCACCACAACCACTCGTGGACAAAAACGTGCTACCATCGATGACTCTACACACACCGACACCAGGCCTACCACTGATGGCCTCTCCCCTTTCACCACAACCGCTGCAGAACAAGACAACAACCCGTTACATGCTTCCCCAGCATCGTCATCCACCACAGGTATGCACTTTCCGGGACGCTCCACTCTGGGCGCCAAGCGACAGAAGCAGTCAACTCTTACACCAACGAAGGCGGCACCCCTCGATCCCAAGATGGATCCCCAGCGCATCTTTCAGCAGCCTACAAAAGCCAGTGTTTGGTTTCAAGATCATTTCACTGGCGTTCACTCCGAATCCGGCATCACCAGATGGTTTGGTGCCATCAAAGGCATCAGCGACAAACAAAAAACACAGGTAAAAAAGTACCTTGACAGTGTTGCTTCGGAATTCCCTTCACTCAGCAACTCACAAGAGCAGACACTGCAGACCGCTGCAGTCGCTTGGGGTGTCCCACCCAAAGCCATCGACAAATTTGGCTCCCCAGCACTGATCAAACTTGTCGCCATCATCAGTCAGATGACAGAGTGACTCAGGCAGTACTTGATTCAACACCGACAGACACTAGATCACACAACAATTTTCCGACAAAAACAATTCAAGAACATCATACGCATTCTGGATCAAGGCAGATCCATCTTACAATTCGTCGCACCATTGGCAGAACCAGTCTCCACACAATTCCATCAAATCATACTCTGGCTTCAAGGCCTGACTTTGTTACTTCGTACACAGCATTTCTACCTCAAACATGAGGAAGGACATTTCTCCAACCTGCAGAGACTGTTTGCACATTCAAACATTTCTTTTCCATCGTACACACTCTCTTTCTTTCGTCAGCCACAGGTGGTATACTGCAGAGTCACCACACAACAACCTTTTCGTGGCTACGTCTACATCGGCAGCACAAGTCACTCTCTCACACAACGAGAGGGCACACGCAATCGAAAATTCAAGCAACTTCAACAACACAAGATTGTACAAGCCGAACTTGCCTTACGATGGTGGCATAAACACAAATGCTACCACCAATACACACCAATTGTACTACAAGCCAACATACCCACCGAGCAATTAGAAGCCACGGAGAACACTCTCATACAACACCACCAATCCAAGCTCAACTTTCCTTACATCACATCACACATGAAAGGAGCTTTTTCCGGCTTCACAAAAGCAGCCAACAACAAGCACAACGGCACAGCCACCTTATGGGCGAAGCAGCGCCGAGGCAAACTACACCACTCCATTCGGAGCTTCACCAATTCCACCTTATTCAACACCAGAAAACAGGCATGGACCACAGTATCACATCTTACTTCCAACACTCGCACCAGATTCGACACAACAAAACAACTGCTTCGCTCAGACACACCAGCAGCCACAGTTTACGCTTTACACAAACTCTCAAACAACTTACCACGACGTGACCGCAGACACGCTCACAAAGCTCTCAACACCGTCTTCAAAAAGCGACGACTAAAACCACCTCCTGTCACAAAACCCATTTACCTACAGCCACTCTTGCACCCCACCTTCACCCAACAACTACGACAATTTTTGCGCTCTCGTTTAACAAGCAACAAACAACACATTCCACCATTCCACCTTCCCAGCACAAAACCTGTCTACAAAAAGCACCCACCCATGCAACAACTTCTACACAATTGGCGCGATGCCCACACCACATGGCAACCTGATTCACCACCACCCTGTACATGCTCACCATTACACTCACAAGTACCCCAGGAGCACATTTTTCACAATCACATTGCTATCCAACTTGCAGAACTACAACCACAACATCAGTTTTTGGCATACTCCGGCAAAAGCAATTGCCTTCAAAAGCCCACACAGTTGGCCTCACAATTATGCCGAGCCATACGCACATGGCATCGACACTATGGACTACCTTACAACCATCAAACTGCAAAGCAGTTTGTATCTGAACAAATACCACAACACAACACACACTGCAGTAAAAACAACATACTACAGGTCAAGATGCTCAAGCAAGTCCAACACAAAATACCCACGGGCATCATCCATTGCGAAGATCACTTCCCGAACCGACTCACGTGGTACTGCCCAGCACTATACCACACTGCCATACACAACACTTTTTTAGACAAAGAGATCTTTCGGATCTCGCAGCGCCAACCTCTACAACACCACTTCGATGTCTACACAGACATCCGCAGTCTTCTACCAACTTACACATGGGCGTTTCCACAATGGGGCCGCATCCCACGTGCCTACATTTTACCGAAAAGAAAGAAGCAATTCGCGAAAGGACGTCCTATAGTGGCGTTCATCGACACCATGGGCCGAAAATTATGGGAAGCCTTAGCAGACGTACTGCAGCTGATGACACTTCAAGCATGCCCAAACTCCTTTCACCAAGGAGACGGGATAACACAGCTCAAACAAACAGCACTCTTCTTGCATCAACGCAGGAAATTACAAGATTCAACAGATTACATCCTGTACAATCAGGATTTGGCTGGCTTCTTTACATCGGTCGATCAGAGCCGGTTTCTTTCAGCATACAGCATCATGGTTCGATGGTACAGAGAGAAGAACCCACTACACTCTTCCAAATTCTTCATTGACCACTCACAGAAAGACCCCACACATCGAGTCCACAGGGGCAAAAGCAGACAAAAGCAGCAAGAAGCCTCCTCCGGCAACAAACTTTGCATACAATTACAACACATACCACAACTCATCATTGCAGTGCTCCGACTCAACTATTTCACTGTTGGTACATCACTCATTGAGCAATTTCGCGGTGCACCTATGGGCTCGCCCTGCAGCCCAGCCCTATGCAACATCGTGGTTGCTGTCGAAGAACAGTGTTGGCACCACACATACAAACAACTTTTCAAGAACCACAAGCATTTTCCAGACCACAACAAGCAGGATCAAGCTTTCTTTTTTGCTACCAGATACGTCGACAACCGCGTCCTTCTTTTACCTGCACAGCTGACCCGACTGCCTCCTTTTGCACAGCTTACTGACGCATCTTTCTACAAACCACCGGTTCAGCTTGAAACTGAACCGGCCAACATTTTCCTGGGTTTCGCCATAAACCCTCAGCACAGCAGCCTTACGCATCACTGCACTTTGCACAAGGCGGATATTTTACACCCACAGTCAGCCACCTCTGTTGCAACACTTCGCAGCAGTTTTCAGGCCCGCACACGCATGGTACGCAGAGTGACAACACCATGCAGCGAGGCCACATCAGCCATTCGAGCCATGCGCGATCTCTACATCGCTGCCGGCTATACTGATCAACAGCTGTAAGCAAAACACTGTGCCAAGTTGCCGTGCGTGTGTCCAGAGCCATGCAACTTTGCAACATGAGAGCCGCCTTGTATCAACACAGTGCTTCCCGCAGCCATTTACAGGGTTTAACTGAGGCATCATCATGTATAAAAGTGCCATGACTGGCAGATTGCAGCCGAGCCACAAAGCGCTGAGCGGCCGTCCTCGGCCATCCATCTCCAAGCATAGCAGACGCCGCAACGAGCAACCTGCGGTTGGCAGCCACAATCAACAGCCGGCGCTTTTGCGCTCTCAGTTCCTACGTGTTGCAGAAGACGAAGATTTCCAAGATTACCAAGAGCAACACCAAGATCCGGAAGAACAGCAGGACGCAGCAGTGGCTGCACCGGCGACCCCGCCATTTCCACCTCCGCATCATTCTGATCCGGATTCATCGACTGAGATTATGGCAGCAATAACGCAGTTTCACAATTCGTTGCTTGAATCGAATGCCAAACTCGAGCGCCTGATACAACAGGCTACAACGGTGTTGACCACTCAACACGAGGCTACCACGGCGATCCTCGCCTCGTGCAAACAGCAGCTCGACGTACTCGAAAGCTTCATCAGGCAAAACGCGCCTGATTGGTCGTGAATATGCTGCTAAGGTACGCTGGTATAAAAAGAGCCAGGTAGTGCACACTTCTCGCATTTCAACACATGTTGCTTTCAGACACACACCATAACTTTGCCTTCTGAAGTTTTTGCCTCAGAGTGACACCTATCGGAATCCCGACATCGAGCCATGAGCGAAGCATCTCTTCCGACAAACACAGTGACTACAGATTCGCCACCCGTCGATGAGTCACGACGTGAAGCTCTCTCCGAGGCCCTCATGGAGATTTTGACACAGCATCGGGACTATGATTCCGAAACTGGAAGTGAACCTTCCACATTCAGTGACGAGGCTCTACGCGACCAATTAGCCGAGTTTATTCTGCAAACAACCCGGCAGATCACAGAGCTAAAGCAACGAGTGGAAAGACTCGAAGCTTCGCAACAATAGGTGATCAACCATGTTCATACCACCATCGGGTGCTTTGCAGAGGACGGTAAAAACAACGATTGTCGTTGTTGCCAATTGTGACAGTCAGTGCACTCACTTCACATATGTTTGGTATGCAGCGATTGATGCACTCTTTCCCGCAGCATTTTGCAAAACAACCAGTTGTGTTAGCACCATGGAACAACGCACCAGATCGCGATCTCCCACGGCATCACAATGGAGATGGCATTGGGCCACTAACGGCTCTTCATGGTGGCGTGAGTACTTTATCGCATCTCAAGAGTGGATACGAAAGCATTCGGAGCAACCTGATCAGCGTCCGACATCAACGACTCCTACCCAAAAGGAGACAGTATCTACTACATCAACTCCTACATCCAACAAGAGAAAGCGGTCAAGAACTCCGTGAGCAACATTGCTGAGTTGACAATTAGATGCACATTTGCTACCCCCGGCAGACAACAACCACACAGCAAAGCTGTGCTGCGAACTCCATCATTCCTGATGAGGTTCAACATTAAGAGCATCATGTTGAAAGGTCATGCCGGTCGGCGAGGTTGCTCAATTGATGTCTCTGTGTACTCTCTCTCTCTCTTCTGAAGATCAGCGTATGCACATGCCTCAATGCAGTTGTGACTCCGCAGCCATTTCTCAGAACTACAGTTGCTGAAACATTTTAGGATCGCACACAGATGGACGAGGACGACGACAGCAGCCTATGGGGATCCGAAGAGATTGATGCCTTCCTGAGGAAGGATGACACCACCACATCCTCCCATGCAGTCAGTCACACACACAAGCAAAAAACAAAGCACACAACGAGGACAAAAAAGAAGAAAGACAACAAAGACAAAAAGGACAAAACAGTCATGAAAACAAAGAAAACACGCAACATCTCACCACCATCCCAATCCACAACACAGCAACGACGCCAACATCCACATACTACAAGACGAAAGAGGACACGCTCTTCGCATTCAACATCATCAGCGTCACCTACGGCAACGTCACACATGGCTGAGGACGCACACCGGTCTCCATCTCGAGATCCTTGGTCTTCTGACTCGATTGCACCTTACGATATTGTGCATCCTACTATTCAGCACAAGCGGTCCAAAACCGCTTGTGCAAAAATGCTGGTACGTGCAGGTTTTAGGTGTCGATGCCATTTCAAGATCATGAGTGACTGTCCCAACAAACTCGCTGTTGGACCCTAATTCTCAGGACGGATTAGGGCTGCAAGATCCGCTAAGCGTGACAAAAAGCCTGCGCATGCGAGTGTCAGGACGACACCACTTTGTTGTTTTGCCAGAGCACACATCATGTCCATGTTGATTTGCATTCCTTGTTCAAGCTTTTGTCGGTTGGTAGCAGCAAAAATATGACAAAGCGAAAGGCTGCCGAGGCCGGCCTTCCATGGTACTCCATGGCAGGACAATGTTTTCGGATGACTGTTGAAATTCCACCCGACCGCATCACCAGAGACAAGCACATGTTCTTACACGTGGTGCTTTGTCTGGGTGACAACGTTCTCCAAGCTCGCAAGATCTTCTCCTACCGCATCAAGGAGATCACCGGCAGAACTCCTAAAATCCCAGCTTTCTTCTTCGAACAAAACCGTCGACGACTACATGATTGGGATTCAGTCACCACATTAGCCACGTTGATGCCGGTGCTTTTTGTTAGAACCTGTTCGGATCAGGAAATACGACAATCACCCGATCGCTATTGACAGCGAGAAAAGTGCGCCATTCACTCCTATTGCCGCGCATCAGACCTTTCACTCTACTTGAAGCATGTACGCCCCATTGGGGCTGTGTGTGTGTGAACCTCCCTAGCACATGGGAGCAGAGGGTCACTCCTACACTGTTTGCAATTTCGCTTTTCAACATAATCCGGCATTGGACATTTACCAAATCAACTGTTGCAGGGGAGTGTGGCACTTGCGTCCTACCACACTCAACGAAGCTGTGGATGCAAGTGGGAAGCGGGACCTGATCAGTCCTGTGTACCTGCATGGCAGCCCCCTGTGGTGCCAAGATTAGTTTTGAGGACAGGCCCCCTGTGGTGTCCAGATTAGACAAACAAGTTGTACGGTTGCCACAATCTGACAAAACTTTGCAACATGAACAACATGCCTCTCTCTTTTCCTCTTGCACTCGTACTCTTGGCCGAATCCATCAGTGTCTGCGACAGCCTGATGTTGAGTAGTTGCGTTATGTTGCTTTTCCACTATGGGGGGGTTCCGGAGGAGGGCCAGGATCATGGGAGATGCATCAAAACATTAGGGGGGGTATGTTAAATAATGGCCTAGCCATTAATCAGCCTCCCCCCCACAGAAAACATAGGGGATGGCGGGATCCCGCTCGGCGGCGGAGTCCAGTTGCCAGCGCAATGCTCGAGGCGACGGCTGATGTGTCTATGTTTCGCGGTGCAGAGGGCCAAAGGCCGCTGGACGGAAGCGGGGAGAAGGCACCGGTGGGCACGCCCTCCCTGAGAATGGCAATCAGGCCGACATCTGGGATCTGGGGGGGGGGGCGGGGGCGGGGCAAACTTAACAGTGTCAAAGCCGATGGCAAAGACCCCCGCCAAGTCCTCGACAGCTCTGTCTGCGGCCTCAACCCTGCCGTCCACCTACCCGAACGAGTCGCAATGCCCAGTGCGCTGGATGTGCAACGCACTTTCTTTTTTGCAGACCCTTTCTCTCGCTTGCAAGGCCTCTCCCTCGACTTTAAAGCAGCGCACAAGTCCCAAAAAGTTCGCCCAGCAGAGCAAGGCACCTTGCTTTTCCATATCGCAGATAAGCTCTATCACTACACCGTCTGCCATTTTGGCGCCCGCTTCTCTGTTTTTTGGTGGCAACGCACAGGCTCCCTCATGTTGCGCTGCATTCATGCAGTGCTCTGCGACCATCCACATAAGGCATGGTTATACGTGGACGATATCCTTGCAGCGCTCCTTCGGAATATGCTTCAGCAACCGGTTGCCTGAATAGTTGCACTGCTTGCTGCACTGCATGCTCCCATCAGTTGGAAAAAAGCCCAGCTAGGCGACCACATCACTTGGTGTGGATGGACGTTCTGCTTCCGCGCAGAAACTGTTGCCCTCATGCAAAGCAAACTTGCAAAACTTCCCCAGCAATTGCACAAACTTAGCACCGCCTCTAAGGTTCTTAAGAAAGACGTAGAAGCTTGCCTCGGCCTCTTGAATTGGGCAACGACCCTAAGCCCGCACATGAGATCTTTCATGTCATGCTGCGTAGCAGCGCCGGCACTCTGCACAGCATCTCTCCCAACGCTTGGGCTGCGCCAAGCTCGCATCGACACCAGCCGGGTCTTGGCTCCGTCGCAACGCACAGCGTTTGGAGGTCGGCTCCATCAGAGTACATTCAAAGGCCGACGTGCCGCGGGTGCCGCCATCGCACAAGCACCAATGGGTTCGCCTCTCCGACCCCAATCGTACCGAGTTATACCTCAAGCAGGATAGCAAATTCTCCCTTGCATGGCTAAGCCTCTGCTTTCAGCATGAGCAACCGCGCAGCCTTCGCATGCCTCCCCTTGCTCCTGCATGAGCGCAGCTGATGCTTTCGCGGACACGCATCGCCTGGGCATAGGTGGCTGGCTAAGCACTTCCTCGCATTTTCTTTGGTACAGCGAGATCTTCGCGGCAGAACAGATACGCGCGGAGTGGCCTCAATTGCACGACTCCATGCAGAGCTACATCGCCTGCTTCGAAGCACTTGCACAGCTCGCCCTTGCACACTGCTCTTGGGCACTGCTCCGTCATAAGCATGTCCGCTTTGTGCTGCCCAGCGCCAGCGACAACACTTCAGCAGAAAGCGGCGTGAACCGCCTGTTCACCGCCGCTGAGCCGCTCAGTACCCTCCTTCGCCTTGCGGCCACATGGGCCCATCTGCACCGGGTCCAGTTCCAGGTTGAACACCTGGCTGGAGAAAAGAATACGTGGGCTGACGCACTCAGCCGCGGCCGCCTCGCATTCATCCAGCATCGCTCCGCAGAGCGGGTGCGCATTACCTTGCACCAGCTCGCATCGGCTTCCCACACAGTTTCACTTCGAGGGGAGGAGAATACCTTCCCCACTCGCCTCCGCGAGGCGCATCGCATAGTGCAAAAAAGGCTTCTGCATCAGATTCGCCTTTTCTCTTCAGTCTCTTGACGCGCAGTCTTAGACTTGTTTTGTCGTGGGCTGGCATGCCAGGTCCCACTTCTCCATCCTCGTGCGAGGGGGGTTCTGAGCCCGCAGGGCAGAGGATGCTGAGGTCGGACTAAAGTGGGGGAAGAAGACTCGGCAACGCATTGCCCTGCTTCTCTCATTCGCACTGGCATCGCATTGCCTCGCACCGACTTCATGCATCCTTCGCGAGAGAAAGAGAGTGCGCCACGTTCTTTCGGTCTTGTAGCAAACTCACAGTATTCTTACTGAGAACGCTAGTCGTGAGTTTGTATTTTGGTCGACAGTGCTTTCGGTAAGTACTTGAGCTTGCATTGCTTCGCCCCGCGCTGCATCTGCAAGCTCAAGGCTGTCGACCTGGAACACTTCCGCTTCTTTTTCACCCACCCACCCAACCCGGGGGGAAGAAGACTCGGCAACGCATTGCCCTGCTTCTCTCATTCGCACTGGCATCGCATTGCCTGGCACCGACTTCATGCATCCTTCGCGAGAAAAAGAAAGTGCGCCACGTTCTTTCGGTCTTGTAGCAAACTGAGAACCGGTAGGTGATTTATTCGTTTCATCGGTTTCAATGTTTCTGTCAGCATGACAACGCATGATTTCCGATGACATGTTTCCACTCTCGCAAGATCTACAGGAGTGCATGTTGACAGCGACGACATTACTATTCAAGCAAAGTTTAAACCAATCCCAGCCGTATAATTTGATAAGTTGATGCCCAGTGCACCCATTCGAAAATTGCAGCGATGGAGAAATACCGGCAATTTGCCGATGGAGGCTGTGCATGTTTCGTGTGAAATTCGATTAATTCCGCGCAGGGGCCAGGCTGTACTATTTTCACATGTTGCCCAGGTACCGGTGTCAATCCGTTCGTGCCGGTATGGTCGCACCACAAGGTGCAAGACGAGCTACATGTTTTTGAGAGTGTGATGTGTTGATGACCACGACAGATGCTGTCACATGCTGTCGCATAGACATGCTCAGTCCGGACTGGTCATGCAGTGCGCTAAACTGGCTCGTTTCTCAGTTGGAAATCATGTGTTAAACGACTACAGTTCGAGATCCTCTGAAGCTCGGCATGGCTCAGGCCCTTCTGCCACTGGCATTGCTTCGTCTGTGCATGGTAGCGACGGCATTTCTGTGGCTGCAAGCTTGGACAGAGAGCCCAAGCCTCCGTTCTCATCTTTGAGGATTCGGAGTTCTGCCCGCAGAGGCTAGTGCTGGCGGAGCTGCTGTGTTGGCCATTGGGTTTCCTTCCCATTGTGAGGTAGGGAGCCAAGATCGCTCTCTCAGCTTGAGACCTATGACAACGGCCAAACCTCGAGTTTCGATCACCAATCCCAAGCATTATACTAAAAGATATTCAATGAGTTTCGTCAGGCTCACTTCTAAATGTCAGGGACACTTATGTCTGTACCGGGATCTGTGTTGCGCAGGCGTCCGCTGCATTGGCTGTTGTCCTACGCTGGCTGTAGTCTGGCATTACTGGGCCTAGGTGAGGAACCTACGTGCCTTTCCCCAATCCCTTCCAGCTGCGTGACGGAGCCGCATTTAAGGCTTCTGGTTCACAGCTGGAGGCCCGACCTGCTGTCCTGACCCTGTTGCATCCTTAGCAGATGCCTTTTCAACACGGCCTGACCAGGTCACGTTCTAGCAGATCATAGACGGTTAAAGCTTGCACCACCGAAGGTGCAGTGGCTGTTTCGCTGGCAGCTGAAAGTGTCAAGATCTAATAATCTACAAAGTCTCGAGCAGCAATCAAGATTGTCGCAAGTCTGATGTGAAGCTTGCCATGGCTTTCTGCCGTCAGGTGAACAGTTCTTCTTGTTATGATGCGCGGCGAGGGTGCTTGGTGCTTTCCAACGCGTCCGGGGCCTGAGCCTGCACGTGCCCAGCATTCGCGTTTCCTGATGTCCGGTTTCTGACTTCTGAGCCACTATGACCTTATGCTTTGCTTGAGGCAGGGACTGACTGACGTCCTCTACCTGGGTATGAGGCTGAAGCTATGCCCGCTATGCCGTTTCAGGTCTTTCTCAATGATTTTGGTCACTACAGGCTGTGTCCGGTCTTTGTCTTTCCTGCAGTTGATGGATCGTTTGGGCCTTGTCAGACCACGTTGCGCAAAAAGACATGTGAGAGGGCGGCTCGATTTTTCTGGTCTTGAGGCCTGTGCCCTACTACTCGGTGCTTGGGGCGCTTCGCAGCAGGGGTCTCGTGAACCACTCTCGAGAAAAGGTGCGTGGCAGAGAGACATGTGAGGGGCTGGTGCTCGGCGGGCTTCCGTGTCCGCGGACGAGCCGCCGCTGGCAGCAGCAAGTGGGCGAAATGCATGTTGAGATACATGGAGCATAAGCCCGTTGAGACTTAGGCAGTCTTTGAAAGACATCGCCGAAGCAGCCCGCACAGGCCGCGAGCTGTGTCTGCCATGTCAAAGATTCAACCTCGGTGTTGCCGATTCGGCCAGGCTGGCGGGGTCCAGTTGTTGTGTTCCCTGAGGCACTCTGAGATCTGAAATTTCTCGTTCGGCTAGTTTCGACCACGACTTCTCGGCGTTCGTAGCTGAGGGAGCACGAACTAATGGGACGGCAGTGCTTGCGCGGAGCCCCAGCGAAATGCGAATGCCGACATGCGATGCGGGCAGGCCATGTCCACTGCCTGGGTGCATTGCAGGCCTGGAAGAAAACCACTTTCGAGGGCCTGGAAAGCTTTGAGAAGCCGGGTGCTCAGCAGTCAGAGCAGGTCCTGAGCACCCGTTTTGACATACTCTCCACTCGACACTGTGCCGCTGTCTTGGACACGCAATCTGAGACCCGTGGGCACTGCGCTGGTGACCCTGGAATATAACAAAGCGGGGGCGTACACTCCCCATCATACCATTGGAACTATGTTCAAGACGGCGCCCCAGCGATACAAGCGTTGCCAGCCTCCGTGCAAGTGATGTGGACGCCCGCTCGGCTTAGGCATATCCTGTTCTTGTGCATGCAACCATTTCACTCGGCCCAGTCCCTAGAACTAGTGTGAACCAGCCAGTGCATGTTGTGCAGAGATCACTTCAACTGTAGTGCAAAGGTCAAGAGTACCTGGCTCCCGGCTACTGATGTGGCAGGGATCCACAGCTTCAGGTTTTCGCCACACGGCAGTCGGAATGATCTTTCGAGGCAACTGTTGTGAAGGGCAAGCCGGTGCCGGAGTCAATGGTTCTCCTGAGGTCGGCACGGAACTTAGCCAAAACACCTTGTTGCGTGAAGCTGGACCATGACACTGCACTGAGACAACTGTGTCTTTGTCTGAGGTCCTCACAAGGATGATTGCAGGTGTCACCTGACTCAGTGTCTATTTTCTCTGTGCTTCCCTGTTCACGATCTGCAGCACTTTGCCACGAGGCCGTCGAAGTGGAAGTGTATGCTGATAAGCACCAAGAGTTCATGGCGCACAGTCCCCAGCACGGAGACATGCCTATAAGCGGCTTCCTGCGCAGGATTGGGTACGGTCGTCTCAGGTTCTGGGAAGCTTCGCAGAAAAAAGGCTACACCAAAGCAACGAAGAAGCTTCAACCTCAGGATGAGCAAGTCAGGATCAGTGTGCAGTGGAGCTGAACTTAGGTCATGACCCGCCCGCGAAGATAGCCCCCATGAGCGCGGAGCAGAAATGTGCGGAGTCACCGGCCTTGCGCAGTGATATAGCGTACTTCTGTGCAAAGTGGCATTGATGCGTGTTGCACTTTAGATGTCTTGCTTTTGTGCATGACACTAGCGTGGATCATCTTATTAGTTTATAGGCATGGTGTGCGCTTGGCTGACCACTGAACGTATTCACACAAGATCACGCAAGAGGGGGGGGCGGATCCCCAAAGCGGCAAGACCCAGCTTCATGAGCACGAGAGCAATGCCAAGCCCTCATTGCTGAATGGAGCTCGCGCGATTGCGAAACGCACTTGGCGAAGGTGTCCCGAGAATCCCTCGGAAGGTGTTTTTTCTTGTGCTTGCGTTTGTTGGCAATAGGCAGGACATTGGAATTGGAAATCGACAAGCTCAGGGCACTCCTGGGTGTCCTCGAGGCATTAGGAGGTGGGATGGCTGCAGGTGCTTTGTTCTGAAGATATTGGCAGGCCGATGTTCGCATCTTGCGGCAGGTGAAGCATGAGAAGGACTGAGTGAGCCGAGCAGCAGAGCCTTGCACAGCCTTGCCAAATCATGAAGGGAAGTGAGGGCGAACTGCGTGACTGCACGGATGGCGAGTTCATCCTCCGCAGTCCAGAGTAGTCGGCTCAGAGGTTGCTGCACGTGTCATGCCCAAGCAGCAATCAAAAGAGTGCAGGCGGAGCTGCGTGTGAGAAACCGCGTTTCCGTTCTCTTGTGAAGATGCTGTTGTTAGATCGTGTTTGCTATCTGTTCATTGTTAGAATATTCATACGGTTGGAGTCACAGACAAGGCGGGGGGTTGCAGGGGGGGATTAAGAGGATTAAGAGGTGGGGCATACAGGGAAGCCGTATAGGAGCCTCTGACCGCTGTGGCCGGGGCCGAGGCGAATATTTGCCGTGTATATATATATATACACATGTATACACATGAGGTTGCACAGAATCTATATCTCTACACATATAGAGGTAATGCATATACATATACATATGTACATATATATATATATATATATATATATATCTATATCTGCACCATATGGGGCCGTGCGCCGCGTCGCAGGGTCCCCCCCCACCCCCCATGGTATGCCCCCCCCCCCCGCCCAGGCTTCTCGTCCCAGCAAACAGTCACACATCATCCGCTTAACTCCCCCCAAGCCAGGCCTCTCGCCTTGCAAAGGTGGGGGCGGGAGATGGAACTACAAGAAAGGGAACCACAAGGGTGAGGAAGGATAACCCACTACACAGGGAAACACAAGGCCACTTCCCCTCCCCTTCGACACACAGATGAAAATGGCGATGCTGCACCATGACGTTGATGTGCTATTTCCATTGTGGCTGCTGGTGGTACCTTTGCTCTTATGTTGCTCTGAGCTTCGGCACTGCATGTTCATTACTTTATTTAGTTGAACATGCTTGTGATGTTCTTGCGAAAACTGTACCGACCGTTGTCATTCCAAGCCAAGTTTCGGTTGGGTTGGCTAACAGTAAGCTTGATCACGTATTTGAATGATTTTCACTTGGGACTCTTGAGACAGGGACCGGAGGAGAGTGGGAGAGTGCGGATGGGGATCATGACCAGCATCTTCGTCATCATCATCATCATCACCATAATATTCATCACTATCATGGGCTTTGGAAGCTCAGGGCAGGTCGGAATTCAGTGGAACTGCATCACATCCTAAGGTCCAAGCCCTTAGCAACCGGACGCCTGATCAGCAAAAGCCACGGAAGGGGGCGCAGCCGACCGCGGAGGGGGGAACCCACACCACAGGAACCACAGGGGCGAGGGCGGGATACCATGGGGTGGGGGGGGGGAGGGGGGGCCCAGCAGCGCTGCACCATATATATATATATATATATATATATATATATATATACATATATATATATATATATATATGTGTACACGCACAGCTCTTGTAAGCTCTGTCGCATGATACTGTAGCAGTAACACTGTATATGATGCTTGATTTTGTTCTGTATACTTCCTTTATATTTCACATATTTCACCTTCTCATATCCGATTCTGTTTATACTACGAGGTTTCATATTGTACTATATTGTATAACTTTCTGTTACTTTACGTTACAATGTATTACATTAGTGTGTTGTGTTCGAGCAGATCGTACCTTGTTGTATACTAGCTATGAATGACAATATCTATATCTATATCTATCTATATATATATATATATATATTAATGTATCTTATATGGTAGGTTATCGTTGAACTACATTTATATGGCCACTGTATCATACAATGCACATGTAGCGTTAGAGTATACGAGTCTATTGAATTATGTCAAGCTGTATCATACAATGCTACTTGTGTTTCAATATTTGTTATGCTTTTGATCGAATCAGATGTGTGTGTGTGTGTGTGTGTGGGTGTGTGTGTGTGTGCTAGAGTTCAGTTTTCCGCCTGTATGCCGTATTGCTTCGAAGCCCAAATGCAGTAAAGAGTTGTGGCATTTGTTGAGTGGACATACAAGCATAGAGCCCCAAGAAAAGCACCTGTAAACCCAGCGAACGAAGTCTCCCGATCCGTGGGGGCATGTAGAGGAGTTGAGCGACTTTTGAATTGCAGTCTTGTCAAGAGACGCGCTTAAACTGGCTGATGGGACAGTATTCTCCAATTGCCAACGCACCCCCTTCCCCCCAGCACTCATGGCCTCCAGGCCCCCCATGCACCCCATGCCTCCCTTCCCCCCTGCACAAGGAGAGAGTAAATAACGAATCTCAACTTATTGGTTCGCCTCTCACCTCATTGGACAAGCTTAGCTCGAGCTTGTGCAAGTGCCCCGATGAAACAGCCGCAGTGCAATTGTTATCCATCTTCAGACTCGCGAGTAGAGTTGAGTTGTTGGCCTTCCGCGAAATGGTCTGCTGCAACCAGGCGTCGGAAGCGGATGCTATCGCAAGCGGTGAAGTCCTCTCATGCCCTTGTTCTACCTGAGGCAGAGGCAGAAAACAGGGATGGAGTGTTTCGTAAATGCAAGTTGTTCAGGAAAACTGATAATGAAGCCACTGCTTTTTGCAACTTGCAGGTGCAGAGCCCGCCGCCGCCAATTCTTGCCCAGGAGCCTCCCGGAAGCAATCCACACCCGTCCGTACCGCAAGGCAGCCGAGCCTAGGCCCTCGACTTTGGCTAAGCAGCCCAGACGTCATCTCAAGACTGAGCAGGTCTACGCTCAGTGAAGAGCGCAGTCGAACTTCATCAACTACCAGGCAGTGCTCAAGGAGACTCCCGGAAGCAAATTCGGTTACTCTGCGTGAGGTGGACGGAAGCCATTAAGTCCAATCGCACCATGCGTGCGTGCAACAGGCACGGAAAGGGAGCGTGTAGCTCCAATGACCTCGAGCTAAATGTGACCCAGACGCACAGATCTTGATCAGGATCGAGACATCATTTCTCGGGAAGCAAGCCTGGTAGCCCAGGGCCGCCCCAACCAGGCCACGTGTGCTGTGGCTGGTTTGAGGGAGTGGCCCTACACTGTCACACACCCCACCATTAATGCTTGATAAATTCGTCCTTTGCCATACTCTCAATTGTGGCTGGAAAGGTCAAGACAGACGGCAGTTCACGCTAATGCAGGCATCGCCTGGAACGCTGGTGCACGGACTCCGGATGCCAGCCCATCGCAACTGCCAGGCCTGGATCAGGTGATTTCGCGGGCCTTGTCCTCGTCTGTTTCTTCTTTTTCGTACGTCTCACGCGTGCTTACGAAGCTTTCTTGATTGTCCGCTTCAGAATGCTTGTTTGCTCGCGACCATGCCAGCATTGAGTCTTTCAAGGTTTTCGCAACCAAGAAACCCTACTGTCTTGCGTCATTTACTTCAAAAAGCCGCAGTACCAACTGTACTAACTGATCGTCCGGTCATTGTTCTTCTGCCATGCAATCCGCGCAGTATTACTTGTGGAATGCTGTACTTGCCATGGGTGTGGTCTAACGGGGGTGTGTCTTGTTTCTCCATCAAGTGGACATTGGAAGCCTGATCTGTTTCAGATGAGGTGTACGTCAGCTAGGCATTTTTCGGCGCAGGATTTAGGGTTTAGCAGCTGAAAACTTTGGCTTGTTATTCAGAGCTTATTGTTTGTCCATATCCTTTGCACATCGTGATTTTTTGTACATCTTGGTGCTCCCGTGTGCCTCCGACGGGTTCAGGTTAGGCCCGCAGGTGTCACTGATTGTGTGGTAGATGCATATCCACCCGGCATGTCGCTGCTGATCACTTCTCTCTCATAGGTCTCTTGGTTTGGGACCTTGTTGTTCCTGTTAGCTCAAGGCAGAGCTAGAAACAACAACGCAGAATTTTCGAGGTTTTGCCAAGGCCACACGGCAAGAGCAAACCGTATTAGTCTGTACTTGATGGCCTGTCGTGATCGCAGCCCATTTAGCCAATCGGTTACACGTCACATGTATCTCTTGTCTGGCTCAGCTGCGGAGGCTTAGTTCCGTGCAACAGGCTGCATAAGCTCCTGGCTCAAGCCTCTCTTTTCTGGGTGGTCGTCCTAATTTCTGAACTTTCGCCAGGAGTCACTTTGGTTTAGCACATATTTGCTGTCCGAACATTCATGCTAGGCGCTGTCACTTGACATGACACGTTTTCGCAGTTCGTGAGCGAAGCCTTGCCGCCATGATGATTTTCATTTGCTTTCTGTTCATTCACGCTGTCAGTGGAACCTCAGGGGATCGAAGTCGGTCTCCCATATTCAGTCCTACTTCTGATGTTCGCGTATGCTCCAGCAGCAGTATGGCCAATGGTCGTACGGTGCCTGGTCGTAGATCCAGGCCCAAAGGTCGTGTCTCGGAAGCTGGGTTGCATTGGGAGACCGTTGGCAGAGATTCGATATTCACAGCTGCAGACAATCGCTGGCAAGATGAACCGGATGCTACTAAAACATGCTATCAGCTGGCGGAAACCATGTCAAGCATTTATCATCCAACGCATATGACCTTCTTGGATAGCTTGGCAGAACAGGTTTTTGCGAATCACATTGGGCCGGATTTACAGCGCAGCTTGCTCATGTTTTATATAAACAATCAGCGTGAGCGCTTGCGTCGGCTACATGTACGAGGACTGGGGCTCTCCTTGCAGTCAACAGGATGGAAGCTTTCAGTTGGTTATCCGGTTGCAAACAAACAGTGCGACTCCTCCCTGAGGAAGTGGGTCCGGTGCCTCGAACAGTGGCGCCCTCACCATGAGTTCACATGGTGGCATGGGCATAGCATGCAGCTCTCTTCGCCCTTGCTTTTCAACGTGCAGGTAATGAAGTCAGAGATTCCGCTTGATAGGCGATTTCTGAGATGGCGTACCAATAGGTGGCAAGCGACTTTGGCACGAAGACGTCATAGGAGCTCGGTTTTTGAAGCAAAGATGGTTCGATGCATGCTTCAGCTTGTCATGTTCATTTGCAACATGCAGCGGCATGTTGTACTTCGAGCAGCCTGCCTCTCAGCTCAGCTTTGCTCCTCTGCGCGACTGTTATTTGACTCTGGTTCGTTGCCCGATCCTGCACATACGCCTTGCGACATGCGGGTGGCCGAGAGGGAAGTGCAGGACTCAGCTGAGTTCTCGCATGTTCTACAAACCAGTTTTTGTTCTCCCGGCAGGTCTTGGGTATGTACCTTGCGGTACTCCTTGACGTTGCTCTGGATGGATGTGCCTCTCAGATGGTTGACTTTGTGCGAGATGATCAGTACACATGTGGTATTGCTTCTTACCTTGGCTGCCTGTGCAATTTGATTCCTGTATATGCATTTGAGCATCTGCGGTCATGCATGGCTGCTTGCCGTTTTCACTTACAAGCTTGAACGATGGTCATTGTGTGAAATGGTAACAGCATTGGCTTTATGGATTCGTTTCTGGCGCTGGCTTGCTTACACTGCATCCATAATTTGGCACCCATCAATTAGGGCTTATGGTTGTGGCTTTGGCCCATGTCGCTTTGCTATTGATCTGGCTATAGCACTACAATGTCAGCTTCAATGGCACATAGTGATGTGCCTTCGCAGATTCGGCAGAGGTTGGCAGAACAGAGAGTACATGACCTGCTTTTTGATGCAGAAGATGATTTTGCTGCCCCAGTTGCCGTGCCGCCCCGACCGAGACCAAAGCCCTCTCAAGCACCGCATATTCAGGAGGCGGCCATTGCGAGGCGACCGCGACCGGCACATATTTTTCGGGTTATTCGAGTGCGTGGCAAACACGACCGTCGCCGTGATCCACCTGGAACTAGACAGCGTGTTCGCTGCAAGCGACAGCATGCGGGCACCCAGACGGAGCCTGTTCCGCTCAGTCACCTACGGTCGCTGGATTCGAGAGCGCCCGCAGCTGGCCTGGCTGTGGAGCGGGCTGGTGCCGAGACTGATTCGGACATGTCTTGTGGATATTACAGAAGCGATAGCTCCAGTTCGTCGGGTGGCATTCTACGACGAGAGGCTATTGCCCGCGAGATCGTTAACTTCGACCTCAATCCGTCTGATAATGACTAGCCTTGCGGCGTAGAGGCAATCGTGGCGGATGGTACACTTCTATCTGCCTGGTGTCACCTCCTTTGGATGGCTGTGTGCAAATGTACATATTCTGTAGCCTACGCTACATGTGAGGGCTCGTGGAAAAACATCTCTACACCTCTGTGTCAGTGCCTTTAGCCCTCGACCTATTCCGTGGAATGCGTATGCGCTGATTCACAGTATTGCTGCCCAGGTCTTTTCTGAGGATGCCAGTCATCGCCTGAGTGATGTGAGTTGGTATTTGGAGTACACTGGCCAACACTTCAAGAAGCTTACTATTCTCTGGCAAGCTCCCAGACTGATGCCATGGTGGCCCTATTCTCGACAGTTTTCTTCTGTCAGGGCCTGGCCATACCCACTGCTTGCCTATATCATGTTGAGCAGGTGGCTGTGGGACCCTACAGGTCGTGGATGGCTGGCTCCTTGCGTGCGAACAGCCTTGATACAGTTGCTTGCGTCTGCCTGTAGGCGGCGTACTTGCTGTCAGGTCTTTGATGCAATGCGTCAATGCGTCAGCGAATTGCTTCTCGTGGATCATCTCAGTTGCTTTATACATGTCTCGTGTATATATTGTGTTGGCCTTGGTGTCAGGTCTGGTGGCTATTCTTTGTTCGCAACGACACTTTCCTCTCTCAGTGCATGACTCAGATGGTCTGGATTGGTCAGCGATTTCGCCTTGCTCTTGAAGTTGTGTGCAAGCACTCAACCCATTGCTTGTTTGGTATGCTTGCAGCTTGGCGGCCAGAGCCCATTGAACAGTTTCCAGGACACATGTTTCTCTCATGTCACTTGGTGTTCATGCTGTTGTGCGTGCAATATCAACTTTATCAACTTCACAATCTGACTGACTTGCACTTACATTATACAGACATTTGGCTGTGCTGCTACTTTGTGATGCCCTCTTCGGGTGACTACACGGCCATGTATTCACCTTTACATCCAGAGCCGAAGAGATCATGGGATGAGAGACCGCCTTTGCCGCGACGAAGAGCTGTTACACTGCCGGTGCCCAGTCACCGATTCAGGGAAGAAGGCATATCCTTCTTGCAAGGATCAGGCAGCCTCTTCCGAGGCCCAAGAAGCCTGTAGTTTCAGTACCTTCAGTGGCTGGCTTGAACGATGCAGCAGGCTCCTCTGGACAGCGCAGCACTTTAGATAGTGCAACCTCGAGCAGACGGCCAGCGGCCAACAGCTGCCTACGAGACATGATGCCTCGGGAGCTGAAGTGGCTTCGCAAGCACTTGAACCTTGATCTTAGTGTCACTGCTCCTGGACCCAAGAGACTCAGGGATCGCAAGCGGCTGGCTGTGGCCATGGAGGCCGCAAGCCCAACCACCCCACCGGTCAAACCTAAGAGGACTGCCAACATCCTGCTACGGCTCCTTCGACTTCGACCCCTGCCACGACTTCTTTGACCCCTCCGAGCTCCGCTACCACTGGAGGTCGACGCGGCAAGACTTTGTGCCACAAAGCCAAAACCAAGAAGGGATCAATTCGTGAATCGTTTGCTCGGAGTAGCTCTGCAGCTGTGAAGAAGGATGCCCCTGGGTCAAAGCAGCACATCCCTTCTAAGATCACTTATACCAAGCGGACACTTTCAACTCCGGGTCCTGCCCCTGCTGATGATGATGGTATGACCACTCTGGAGCCCTTACCGGTGGAAGCGGTGCAGCTCTCACCACTTGACATGCCGTTGGGCATGCCTTCTGTCGAGGCTGACAAGGACCCTCAGTTGCTACACCCGCCGAGGATGCTCCCTCCAGCACCAATATCTCCTCGACTGGCGACAAGGCGGATGATCAGGCAAATGTGATGCAGGACCGGCGCCAACAATTACTGGATATGCAGCGAGCAGCCTTTCGAAGACGGTGTGAGTTGAAACAGCGATCTGTGCAGCTTCAGATGCAGGCTGCTGCATCTCAGGCAGCTCCCCTGAAGAACCTTCGGCTTTGCCCTCCTCTTCATACATGAAAATCAGACAGTTGTTATCCGTGCTGATCTGCATTTCTCTGTCATTGCGATGCTTCTTCTTTGGGATCATGCGCAACTCAGATTGGCTGTGCTATTGTGCCGTTTGGATCAATTGCTCAGGCCCTGGGTCTGGCTGGCTGCTGGGGTCTACCGCTCAACGTCGTATCCTGCTGATGCCACGCCTGCGCCTTTTTGTCTTGCTTCAGTGTGCTCTCGTCAGGTATGATCCAGCTTATTTGGTCGTGGACCTTTTGGCATGGATACTGGCTCACCTCTCAGCCATACTCTACATGAAAGTTCTGGCTGACAGATGCGTGCGGCACTTTGGAAATGTGTGCAACACCTATACCAGAGATTTTACTTTACCTTTTCTCGTAGTATTCGGACGTGTAATTTGTGCACGTGTGAAGTAGCATGCTGTGTGTGACATTGTGGCACAAGTGCTCTAGCAAGGAAAAAGGTGTAGCTACCTAATGGTACCGTGCGCTGCTTGCTGACACTTGGACGGGTTTTATCAGTGCGTGCGCGCAGTGGTTTCCTACAACTATAGGTTATCAGCCGTATAGCCTACGGCCTGGTCACAACTGGTTGGTTACAATATAATTAATCAGTGCATGAGCGAACCGGAACTTATCCCAGACATGGATACAGTTACAAGCGCCGTGAATCCTTCCCAGCCCCCGGTCACGGGTGGCCAAGCAGGAACAGGCGCCCCCGGCTTAGTTTCCCGGCACCAGCCTCGGTCCAACAATTCAACGTATTCGCACCTCAGTATAGTGTCGAAGTACATGTCAACCAGATCAGGCTAGAAGTCGGAGAACTTGAAGCTCAGGCAGAAGCAAGACACAGGCAACACATGCTGACCTATCAAGAAGCATCCGCAATCCAAACAGCCGACATGGAGCACAGAGCAGAACGTAATCACCTCGAAGTGGTATCGGAACTGCAAGCAGCCTTGGCCTCCAGTGAGTACAGGGCAGCCAACAGGGCAAAGCTTCTGTTGTCTGAAATGACTTTGAGTCAAGCGCATGTCTATGATGAAGATCAACGGTTGCGCGAAGAACTTGCGGAACTTCAACAAAGCCGAATCACAGACGCATTGGATCAACAATTGGCGGAATCTCGCTTTGCACAGAACCTCGAAGAACAGGCTAGACAGCACATTGAGAATTCTCAGTGAAGTCATGGTTGAACAATCCCAAGCACAGTTTGAGTTGGTCAAGAAGAGGCAGAAAGAAGAGTAAGAGGCGTCCCTCAATCAGTTCAGGGAACAGAATGAAGAGCTTCAGGACAGATTGGATTCTGCTGAGACCGCGTTGGAAAAGGTCTTGGATCAGGTCAATCCAGCTGCCCCTAAGGGCCAGCCAATGCCTGCTCCGAGTAACCCCGCAGGTCCCTCTGTCTTTCCGAAGGCTCCGCAAGCGCCCATGTTCGCAATGCCCAATGTCATCCCCCAAGGTGCTAGATGCTTGTTTGAGTCAATGAATCCCGGAGGTTTGAATGCTCAGCCCATTCCGTCTGCAACAGCATCTTCAACCCCCAAAGCAGGACGTTCCCAGGCACCACCGCCAGGAACAGCGGCCCCTCCAGCGGCCGATTCCGGCGCGCCAGGAACAGAGGTCTTCAACACAGGTCTTCTAGAGACCCAAATGGCAATTCTCCAAAGCCTAAGAAGCTTAAAGGGCGAGAACAAAGACGATGCTGGCAAACCAAAAGTGAAGGAAGCAGAGTACATAAACCTTCCGGAGTTCCCAAGTCCAGAGTCGTATCGTTCGTGGAAAACGGCGGCAAGGGAGGCTGTCAGGGCTGCATCAGACTCTCCTGATGAGGCGTTTGAATGGGTGATGAGGGCCTACGATAAAGACGCATCGCAGGAATCCCTTAGAGACCCCGAGAAATTCCTCACCCTTGACACGAAACTTCTTGCTGCTCTCACCAAAGTCGCTAGGGGAGAACTGTCCCGAGAAATCCTCATTTTTAAGGAGGTAGAAGCGGCAAAGTTCAGGGCGGTACGAGGACGACAGGTGCTCTACCTCTTCGATCAGTACTTCAAGACGAACGAGGAGGTGGGCTCACTTTACTCCGTGGAGGATCTGCTAAAAGTAAGGCTCATCAACGACGACCTTTCAGTGTTTATTAGCAACTGGGAATCTGTCATGTCAGGGCTCAGCCACACACCGGACGAAACAACCCTGAGAGACATCTTCCTTCGTGAACTCAGGCAGCCCAAAAGCTTGGCCAAAAGGTTCTCTCTATGCTAGGTCGTGGATCTGCATGCCAAATGCGAGGCTCTTGGAACCTTACTCATGTTGCTTTAATTCCCAAGCCTGGGAAAAAGGTTGATGCCATATCATCTCTTCGACCAATAGGACTACAAGATCCTGTTGCTAAGAGCTATGTGAAGGTCCTGGCTGAAGATCTCAAGCCTTACGCGATGGCATATCTCAGGCGCATACCTCAACACGTTTACTTGGCCTTGCGATCAACATATACGGCTATCGTTCAGGTTGCGGGCCATTGTCGTCGGGGCCGGGATCTTCTTGCCTCTTACACACACACAATCTTCACTCTCGAAGACAAGGTCAGGTTAAGCCGGGTGACTTCTGTGACTGCCTACAGGTTTCTGTTGACTTATCTCAGGCATTTGGCACAGCCCCTTGGGCGTTCTGGAAAAAGCTCTCGACCGGACACATGCGCCTTCTGCGCTCAAGATGCGTATCATGGCATGGGTTACAGGTACCACATATGTGTTGGAACATCGAGGCTCTCGGGTTGATGTCTCTGCTGAACGTGGTGTCAGGCAAGGCTGTGTACTCAGTCCACTGCTCTGGAGTCTGTTCACTGGTCTCATATATGAGGAGTTTCAGCATCTCATTCAACATTCTGCGGTCACCCCGGATGTGGTCTTTTTTGCTGATGACAAACACTTGGGATGGCTTCTCCGTAGACCGCAGGCGCTGGCCCTGGCATTAGATCAATTTGGGAAGTTCCTTGGTTTGCTGCGATCTTTTGGGCTGCAGGCCAACCCTACCAAGAGCAAGGCGATCCTTTCCATGCGAGGCTCTATGTCACACAGCCTTCGTCGTATATGGGTCACCTCTTATAAAGGTGAGACATGGCTTCGCATCCCCATGGGTCTCCACAATGAGTACATACCTATGGTTCAGCAGATCGATTATCTGGGAGTTGTGTTGTCGTATGGCAAGTTTGAGGATCTCAGTTGGAAGCGCCGTCAAGGAGTTGCGCAGGCCAGCTTTGAGAGAATTCTTAAGGTTCTTCTTGGCCATCATGTTTTGTCTCTGCCACACCAAGTGCAGTTATGGTGCACCATTGCTCTATCCTCTGCTTGTTATGGGCTCGTGGGCATTGGCTGGAGTCAGTCTGGCTGTGAAAAGCTTCATGGCATGTGCGTGCGTCATATACGAGGTATTGCTCGAGCCCCTCGTCACATCACAAAAGAGACCAACCATCATCTCCTGCAAAGGCTTGGACTTCCTGATCTTGGAGATCATCTTCATCGTATTTCTCGCCGAGCCTGTGAATATCACGCAATATCACGCATCTTTGGGTCAACAGTTGCATACACGGGACATTGCTTGTTCGCCACTTTCTGCTGAGTGGTATGGCATGGTGCTTTAGCTGGTCAGATTCGCCAAGCCATTGACAGAGCTCGTGCGCTGCCTATGCCCCTGGAGTTGGACTCTCAGGATCTGCCGTATTCGTGTGAATTCTGTGATAAGACCTATGCCACCATGCGAGACTTGCGAGCACATCAGACCAAAATGCATGCTGATGATTTGCCATCTGATTGGAACTGCAGTCAAATCACGCTTGAAAATGTCCGCCATTACGCTGTTGATGGTATGCCTACATGCTCGTATTGCTTGTATGATTTTAAGAACTGGCAGAACTTGTATATGCACTTACTACATTCTCGCTGTACGGCCTTAGTCAGTGGGCTCGAGACTTCTGTGGCTGGTTCTACTTCATCCTCACCTGCCGCTCTGCCTTTTGTTCAAAACTCGGATTTCCTGGCTACCTTGCGGAAACATGGTCTTCAACCTTTAGGGAAGTCTTCTGAGGTCCTGCAAGAGCTGCGGCATCACTGCTGTCTATGCAGGCAATGGCTGGTGCATTGGGATTACGCCTGCTCACATTATAAGAAAATACATGTGCTGCAATGGAAGGCCCTTGAATCGCGTGTTCGAGCACTGGTTCGACCCAGTTATTTGAGTGCACAATGTCCGTATTGTCTGCGTCAGCTTTTGGCAAGGGCAAACATCGCTGCCCAGATCTTGTTCAGGTACACCTGGCATTGCTGATTGATGGACGAGGTGCAACGGGACGGCCAGGAGCTCGCACCACCAAGTCGGGAGGAAACTCGATATTTTACGAACATGTTTCCGAAACCTCAGACAACAACCTCCCTGCCAGAGCAGCCAGCTCCGATGGACACCCGGGATCAACCAAAGCGTGGCACTTTCGAAGACTCTTCGGTCAAGGAGGAAGGCCAGCAGAAAATCCACAAAGCCTCGGAGAAGTCAGCACCAGCAACAGAGGCGCCGTCCTCACTCTCGACAGCCGCGACTCCGACAGGATCCCAAGCTTCTCAACCCTTGATCTCCACTCCTCTCCAGCAGACCACAGACATGCAGACGAAGGGCAAGAACAAAGGCAGGAAGGACAAGAACAAAGGCAAAGGCAGGGGACAAAAGAGTGGCACCAGCGGCCCCTCGCAGACTTCTTCAAGCAGCCAGGACAACATCGTCTCGGCCATCGGGACACTATGCCTTCGGCACGAGGACGCTATCTCCATTGAGCAGGCGAATCAGGGATACTTTTGGTTCCTGAGGACCTCGGGACCGGAATCGATCATTCCCCCGCTGGCACGAGTGTCCCAAGCATGGAATCAGAGCAAAGAAACAGAAATTCCCAAGTATCCGCTTCGCGTCGTCCTGCTGTCAGCCCTATTGGAAGCCACGATAGAGCGAGCAGAAACGGCCGTGACGCCAGAGAAGAAGGAGGAAACGATTCAAGCGGGATTAGTGATAGACCAGGGCGCCGACGCCGAGCCGTATTGGCCATACATCCAGTGGAACCAAAAGAAGCGTACGGAAGAGCTGCTCCTGACCGACCAAGTCCGTCCTTTGGAACATTCACGGCTACTCAGGAAATTGAAGCATCTGCGGGATGTCATTACACCGGAGAACATCTTGAGGTGTCATGGCCACCGCAAGTCGTTTAGTTCTGGAGGTCGAGACGGTGGGGGAGGAAGCACAGAACATTCACGAACGGCTTCGTCTGCTTACGAACTGCACGGTTTGGAAGCTGATCGGAGGTCGCTTCCGACGAGAACGGCTGGGTCGATCTCCGCTGGCGAAGCGTCTGAGCGAGCTTCTGGGACGGTAATGGATTCTGCGTTGCTTCTTACGAATTCTCTGCCTTGGTTGGTGATCTTCGCAGATTGGCCTCAGGCTCATGAGCAGCATGATGCTGCGGAATTTCTTACGCACTTTTTTGCCAAGGCTTCCCTGCTTGCTTTCAAAGGTGTCTGGCAGTCTCGTGCTGAAAGTGAGGATGGTATACATGTTCGGGATCATGGCTCGCATATGGTCCCGTTGACTCTGGACAGACTGGGTGCAGACCTTCAGGCTTGCATTGACAGGTGGGAGGGGCAACCGTATATTCATGCAATGTCCTCCTTTGAGCACGGCCTTATTCTGCAACTTCACCGATTTGTGCCCACAGATCGTGGAGCCAGTAAGGTTTCAGCCAAGGTCACCATCCGCCCGGGTCAGCAAGTTGCAGTGCCTCTCTTTGAGGGCCCTGATACCACGGCTACATGCATGGTCTGGCATTTGTGATATACCATGTTGGTCCCACAGTGTATGCTGGTCACTACAAAACTGCGATATGCGTGCCTGGTGATGCTTTGGGGTTCCATGGGGGCTGGAAGTTTATGGTCTGCAATGATACCCAAAAGCCTTATTTGGCCACTGCACGTGATTATGCTGATATAGAAGGCAACTGTTACCTGGTTGGACTATACCGTTCAGCGTTTTCTGACTCTGCAGGCTGATTGCTGGATTGGCCGGTCTGACAGGCTTCTGAGCTGAGTGTACTTTGCAACTGTGCTGAACTCTGCGCTCCCAGCTGATTGCACTTCACCATGCTTACATGATGCGCGCATTCTTGTTCTTATACTAGGGTTTCTGTGCTTGGATCAGCTTTGAGCGCTCCGCTACCTTCGCCAAGTCATGCAGATGCACCGTCATAAAAGTTGTTGTTGCGATAGATAATTTTGTTCTCTATGTGTACTGCCTAGGGTCTTTGAGATCTGGACTTGAAGCATCTGTCCATGCTTTTCAGCCAGTGGGCTTCGGATTGCACTGCGTATTTGATTGATCTGTACTGGTCTGTGATATTCTATGTAATCTGGCATGACACTTGGGTTGGAATGCAATCCTTCGCCGTTATGCCTGGCTTTGTTCTTCATGACTCGCTACAAGCTTCAAGTTTGTTGGTGCAAGGTCGGGCATTACTTGCTATCATACATCGTAGGCTTTGCTCTACTGTTTGTACAGTTGATTGGACCCTGAGTAATGTGCCAATGTGCCAATGACTGGAAGCCTCTTCTTCTGTCGTGCTGCCACTCGATTTGTAAACTTGTCCTCAGGCCTTTGTATTCGACATTTATAATCTGTTGATGCTGTTCACTCCCTACTGTCAACAGGCCCAGACGGCACGTTGGGCAGCACATCCATGGTATTACTTTGTCGCTCATTGCTAAGTATGACAATTGGACTCGGCATCATGTCTAGTTTCTTTATTGTGTGCATTGTGTTGCATCTGTTTCCTTCAAATGTCAATGAACGGCCTCTAGTTGATCTATTGTTGGTCAAGGCGAATCTGGCCATGAAATAATGGTCGGCTCTTCGGACATGTCCTGTTTGATCTCATTGCATATGCTCTGATGACTTGTAAGCGGCCTTTAATGGGCATCGCTCCCACTGATCTATGGCTGGTCAAAGCGGATCTGGCCGTGAAATAGCGGTCGGCTCTTCTGCTATGTCCTGCTTGATCCCATAGCATGTGCTTAAATGACGTGTAAGTGGTCTTCTGATCATACATGTGACAACATCCTTGTTTATCACTGGCTCTTTGCATATTTTGCTATGTTCTCTTTATGCGAGTGATGTCACATGTGTCTCTCGAATGCGACATTCTCTGACTTGTAAGGGCTGCAGCTGTCATGCATGGATTCTTATGTAACGTCCTTCGATTTAGATATTATCTTGATCAGGGCATGCTGGCGTGACATCTGAGCCCATCTGTTGTGTTCGCAGGAGGACTACACTCTTTTCTGACGTTCTCCCGCGCAGCAAGCCTGTCCTGTTTCAGTATCATCTGAGTCTTATTTCTTTGAGATATCAGGCTTTCTGCTCGTTTGAGAATTCTGTAATTCCACACTTGCACAGTGGACTGTTCAGCAGGCAATGATCTATACTCGGTATGTCCCATCATACCTTTTACACAAGCCTGTGTTGGTCCCTGCTTGGGTCTACGGACCGGGGGACTCCGCTGCTGGAGTGCGTGCTTGGTCCTTCGGGGCGGCGCACGGCTTTAGTCCTTTTGTTCTCTGTATCGGATCACATATGTGAGCGGCTCTGTTGCCGTGCATTATGCATGTCCTTACAGCTCGCTACGTTCGGACACCGAGCAGCGCGTCAAAGTCAAAAAAGTCAACAGGCTTCATCGGGTCTTCTGCAAAGTCTGAACCACTAGAGGCTCCCGTCTCGGGTTTTCATTTTCTCCTCGATTTGTTCGCTCGCGCCGGACTCAAGTTGTTCTGTTGTTGCTGCAGCACAGATTGCACGGACTGTTGCTGTTGCTGTCATTTGAAGGGGTGCTTGTTTTTGCCAGCAGAGGATTTCGGGCCTCCTCTGTGTGATGCTTAACTTCAGTAGCAAGGCCTGTGGTCTGTGCACGATCGTTGTATTGCGAATTGAGGGTGAGGCCCCGGTATGGCGCACCGCAACTCGTTCGTTCTCAAAGGGGTGACATCGTGTCAGAAGGAAGTCCTGCTTCCTTTCGTGGTGTCAAATTTTGGTCGCGGTATCAGCGCAATTCCTCTGCTCGTGGTTGGTTCACCCCGTCTGTTGTCGGGTTGGTCTTGCTTTAGAGTAGAAAGGCTCATTCACATGGGCTAAAGTGACAGTTTTGTTGATTGCGGCTTCCTTGTCTTTGCGAGGCCTACCTCCAAATACCGCGTGGGAACCACAGCGCCCTGCAAACTCAGGCAGCGGGTTCGGAAAAGTCAAGCTGACGTCTGGGGCTGCTCTGTGCAGTCCGAGAACTGGACAGCCTGGGTTGTAAACAAAGCTATGCAAAGGTTCGCCTGACTTGGTCTTCGTAGCCAATCATGGGTCATAGACTTTTCTGCAGCTCCCAGAGCATGGTGAAGTTGAAGCTACATATAGGTCTGGGGCCTCAAGCAGAACGGTTTGGAGCTTCTGGAGCTTGCACTCGTATACTGCATGGCAATGAGCAGATGAGCCGACGCCATACACAGCCCTCATGTATGCTGCTTGTTTTCGCATCAGGCGGAACATGTTGCACGAGTGCCCAGGTGCTTGACCAAATGACAGGCTAGGGTGGAGGATTTGCAGCTTGCAGCTGCAGCACTCGCAGCCAGTACTCTTCGACATATCCTGTTCCTCAAGATGTTAACTACCTTTCCATGGCCCTTCCCCAGGGTTCTCCACACCAGCTTTTTCAAACAGGAATCGTACGACCTCGCGATTAACCGGTGTGTTTGACGTCTATGCATGCAGCGGAAGCCTGGTGGCTGTAAAGGGTCCATGGCTTCAGCCAGGCCAAGCTGACCGATCTCTGCTCTCCTCTGGCTCTTCCTTGAACCTGCCTCTTGCCGCAAATCCAGAGTTCTTTGTCATCTCTTTGTCAGCTTGTTGCCATGTGGACGACCAGTAGGCGGAGTCAAGCGACGACACAGGTATCGGAATTGCACGATTTGAGTTACAGAATCTTCAGTAGGATTTATAGGCCCAGCTTGCTGAGGAAGTGTCTAGTCTACTAACTAGTGTTTAGGAGCATGCGAGTTTTTGCAGTCGTTTCTGGGTTGCACAGCACGAGGTTTACTCCGAGTGGATTGGTTTCAAGCGTTGCATGCGTTGTGCGGGACGGCATCCCGAATCCGTGAAATGCTACCGATATCTTCTTTTTGTCCTGCCTCTTTGGGAACCGAAGTCCTTGACAGTCCACCTTTCGACCGGCCCAGGGCCATCCCGAAGCGTGACCACTGTTGGTACTGTGGACAGTGCGGTGCCCGGTGCTCCTTCCCCCCATCTCTCGTCCCTCCTGTGAGAAGTACCATGCAGAGGCCATGGCCTGAAAAGGAGCCTGCCCAAGGCTTTGGAACTTCCGATGATGAGGGTTCTGTGGCCGCGTTTGTCAGAGTTTCTGGGCATAGGCTCTGGCAATCGGGTTTCTGCAGGGCCTCTCGAGGCCAGGGCCCAAGGCCTGTTCAAGTTCTCAGTTGCTTTTTTCGCCTGGTTGGAATTCTCAGGCCGGCGCCGGGCCTTCCTTGTTCCAGCGACTCGAAGCTGCTGGAATCGGGTACGTTCCACAGTGGTAGGGTCAGAGATGACGAAGTGAAGACGGTGTTGACGTATTCCTCTCACTATCTTGTGACTCTCGCGTCGCCAAGGCCCTGGCAAATAGCTGAGCTAAAAAGAAGTGCCGAACTTGAATTTTTCATCCCAGCTCTGCAATACGTTTTGGGGTCGCCTGCGGTGTTCAATCAAGCTCAGGTGAAGCGAGGTTGGCCGAGATAGCTGCGGAAGCGCCTATCAAAAGGACAAGATAAGGATGGAATGACATGCACTGACCACGGCAGCGTGAAACTCGGCGGGTTTGCTCTTTGGCTTGATTTCGTGGGTGCAAAATGCTGTCCACATGCGCCAATGTCTCGTGGTTGCATGGTCATGTGCGAAATCATGAACTCAATCCCAGGAGTAGTCATGAAGTGGAACACAGCGCTGCGAAGAAGTCCCGCAGACGACACGATTCCCACCTGTAACTGGGCAGCCCGAGTTGGACCTATCACGGAAGCGCCTGTTTTTTGAAGTTGTTTCCCAGGGCAAGGCAACGAGAAGGCTGCCGGAAGATGTGGAAGGGGAGGTGGTTTCTTCTCCTATTTCTCATGCAGCTTTCGTGTGCTTAATACAGAGGAGGCTAGAGCACCAGATCTGACGGCCGGTATCGTGCGCCTACGGTGCTGTCACCATTCGGCTGTGAACTCAGATTCTCAGAGCTGTGATGCATCGGTTGTTTGCTTAAGTTTGCCTGGTGACTGCCTTCCTGCATCTTGCTGCCTTCCAGAGACCTCCATGTCATCTCAGCTTCCGACGGTAGTTGCATAAATCCTGAGACATCTAGTGTGCACCCTTTGCTGAAAGCCAGGTCAGCATGTCTTCGCTGACGAGGGTCGCTACTGCCAGTCACTTTGAGCTCAAGGTCTGCAAACTGAGGCTTGCAGAGATTTGGTCCACACTGGCGTAGACCTTTCCTCTTGGCTGGACAGGTTTGGCGAAAGCCAAAGCATGGTGACTGGATGCAGAGCATCTGAAACGGACAGTCATGGTCAGCAGCTCAACATGTGAATATGTACCTTCGGCGAGGTGCCGAACGAACGCCCTGCAGGAGGGCCTTACAGCGCAACAGCAGCAGTGCGGGACTACCCGCTGTCTCGAAGAGTCTTGATTCGCCGCAAAAAGCTGCTGTACGATCCACTTCTCCGGAAGCATCTAATGTGCTTTCGTTTTGCTGTTCAGAAAATCGAGAGCCATGATGCGAAGTCGCAGGCCAACACGGCCCGAGTCAAGAACAATGTGTAGGCTGCTGCGGGGCTCCATGTGTCCCGGTCCTTGGAGACATGCTCAGCTGACACGATTGCTGTGTAGAGGATTGCAAGAAGTAGTGGCAAGAGAGCAAGCACCAAATCAAGCATGGCCAGTGCCAGGTCTGACGATGACACGGCCTGTCAAGCTCGCCCCCGGCCCAACTCGGAGTCATCTCCTCAGCGCCCGCGGACCGCAAGCACAGGACGCTCAAAAGACCTTGTCACATGTGTCTGTATAAGGCCAAGACCGCCAAGTTCCGGGATCCGTCCCTCACGTGGGTACGAGCCCAGGTGTTTTCTTCTCTCCCATGCAGAGTGTCGTACTTGACTGAACCAATCTTGACCGGCATAAGGACTCGATCGCGTCCAAGACCTCGCAAGCCCGCAGCTTGTGAAGTCAGACGTTTTGCAGAACTCGCCGGGCTTGCCTGTCGTACGGAGGATTTCGCGACCTGATCAAACGGCCAGGCCATGCATATCCGACTATGACAAGGCAACCCGTAACCCCCGTAACCCAGCCCTGAGATGCAGAGGCATCCCGATATCAAAACGGATGCCAAGCGCGAGGACTCCGAGGAGCGTGCCCTGAGGCGCGCGTTCTTGCACGGGGAAGGGGGCCCGGGGCGTGGTCGTGTCGACAGAAGCATCACTGAGCATCACTACGTCAGGAAACAGATGGAAACAGGGAACTCAAACATGACTACATGACCATCCGATCTCATTTGCTCGCATGTTTCGCGGTGCATAACAGCGTACATTCGGCTTCAGCGACGTGCGTTGCGAGTTGTTCAGGGGCAAGGCAGGAGAACTACTGTTGCGCACAAACTTGCGGCAGCGGTGCTGCTCAAGCCGCGTTTCCAACGTGGAACATGACTTGTTTGGTGACTTCTTTTGGTCGAAGGCAGGAGCAGTTGCCTTGTTCTGGTCTTCGCTCGTTGCCGAGGGTGCCGGAGTGTTGTGGTTTCATGACAAGTCAAGAGGCCGTCGACCACCGGTCACCTCGTTGTCATCTTTGAAGATGGGTTTCTGACAACAATTCTCGTTCTCCGGCTGCCTTAAGCAGGAGGATCTTTGCCCAAAAGCCCATGGTGGTTGAGGACAGGGACAGGGACAAGCTTTTGGCGTCATGGATGTGTGGGGTTTGTGCATGGTCAGCTGCAAAAGTTCAGGCACGCTTTCTGGAAGAAGTTGCTCGATACACTCGTGAGTGTGAAAAGCAAGTGTCTGCAGCTTCCTCAGTTCCGAATCGTATCTTCAAAGACCTGTTGCCAGCTGTGAGCTCAGGTCACCGGCCCTGCACCCGGTGGCTACGCCATCGCAGACCCTTCGCCCGAGCAAGAGATGGTAGGTGCAGGCGCTGGTTCAAACAAAAAAAAAGCACGACATGCAGTCGTCTTTCAGCACTATCACCACTCCACCACTACCACCACTATCATTACCACTGCCACCGCCACAGTACTAGCGCTAGTCCTACCGCCACGCTACCACCCACCACTACCACCACAGTACCAGCACCAGCACCACCACCACTACCGGCACTACAGCTACGATTTCCAGCAGTGGTAGTGGTAGTAGTAGTGGTAGTGGTGGTAGTAGTAGTAGTAGCAGTAGTAGTAGCAGTAGCAGTGGGAGTAGCAGTAGCAGGAGCAGAAGCAGTAGCGGTAGCAGTAGCGGTAGCAGTAGCAGTAGAAGTAGTAGTAGTAGTAAAGTATCGCTAACTAGCTCTGCACTAGGGCCAGTGCCAGTCCTAATTGGCATGATTCGAGCATCAATACCACTGCTGCTAATACTCGCATCCGTACTACTACTACTGCTGCTGCTTGTGCCCATGCTACAGCTACAGCTGCATGTACAGCTACAGCAGCAGCCGCTGCTAGTGCTTCTGTATCTGTTGCTGCTTTCCCCTTGACAGGATCCGAGCAGCAAGTCTTTTAGCAAGACCATCAGTCAAGCTGGCAATCACCAAGCCATAAAGACCGGGCTCGTGCAAGAGAAACGCGGTGAATCAAGCTTTTACCCTAGAGTTGTTTGGTCGCAAGCCGTCCACGAACAGCGGGTGAAGGCACGAGCAATGTCATCGATGAATTCCTGTGACAGGGCTCAGACGTTCCGTCGTGTAATGTGGTTTGCATTCGCTGCAAATCAGCAACTCCGAGGTACAAGTTGGAAAAGGAGGCGCGGCTGTGCTGGAGAGCGTCGAGACACAATGAGACGCTCGGAGCCGGTGTTGTTGAAGCTTTGATCACCATCAGGAGTGTGACCCGCCACAGCACTCCAACGAGGAGATTTCGAGGTGGACGCTGGGTAATCTGCTCATGACGTGACAAATCTGGCATGGCAGGCCTGCCACGGCCCAGTCTGCAGGAAATCTGGTGGGCCTCAGTCCGCTTGTTCCGTGTGCAACGGAGAGCCGAGAGTCTTCAGTCGGAGCTCGGAGAGGCGAACCCGGCACCAACGGCACCGACGGCACCGCCGCCGGCCCGTCAAGTCGGGGTGCGAGGCGTGTGCCGCTTTGCTCTCCGTCTCCTTGCAACTTTTGGGCAATGCGACAGGAGCTGAGCGACTCGCGGAACAGGTGGAGGAGCTGCGGGCCAAGGTGGGGTCCGAAATGATCGAAATGGCAGTCACGAAGCATTCCATGTGCGCTGAATCTCTCCAGACTTTCGGCTAGAGGTCTTTGACTTTCTCTCAACTTGCTTTTGCTTTTGGCACTCACTTTCTTGCCGGCAGTGGTGTCACCAGAACGTCAGTGGCCATCAAGTTGTAAAATGAGACGACCCGCCGTGAACATCAGATGCACCGCTCCGCAGTACAGAGTAGCGATTTTGCCCTCATTTTTACCTGGGTCGACATTCGCAGGGGTTGTCTTGTGTAAAGCGCCGCGACTTCTGAAGACATTTCCTGCGCCATTCTGGCTGATTTGGCGCGATGCTTCTTCGTGAGTCGTGAACGAAACCTGCAGATGGCGACCGTACTCCGAGAGAACCGGAAGCTCAAGGACAGATGTCGACGCCGGCTCTCCTGGCAGAACGCCATCGTTTTACGTTGTCCACTTCGTGAGGAAACCATCGAGGTGAAAGACCAAAAGATCAGAAAGCTGTTGGACGATATCGATCGAGTCCCAAAACATGTAGCATGGCAGCCAGACAAGTAGTTGCATGCAATTTCAGACCAAGGAAAGGATTCGCAAGGCGTGCAACTCAGTGAGATTCCGGAGCACTTCTTTCGCGGAAACTGTGCATGTGCAGGATCCCAATGTCATGCATCCAAGTATTCTGCGATTGCGCAAGCGGCGGACTCAAGGGCTCGTACAGGGCTGCCAGGCCAAGCGAGAAGCAGCAAGCAGCGGTGGCCGCTCTTCAGGATGGGGCTCAACACTCCTGCGCTGGCCGAACTGGGCGACCGATGGGCAGGGCAGCGGGCTTAGAGGACGTGTTCGACATAGACATCGTTTCTTTTTGAGTCTTTTCTGCCGCTTCGTGCTGTGCTTTGGTGTGGTAATATGCCAGATACGTCTTGGGGCGGACCTCCATGGCCATGGAGGCAGAAGCGGCTGGCGGTTTGACTTTCTGCCCTTGTGTCGTTGTTCGCGAAGGTCGGCAGCTTCTCTTTCCGGAACGTGTTTGCAGCTCATGCAACCAACGGCAAAGGTCTCAACATTCCTGTTGAATGAGAACTCTTGATCGACTTGGCAACCTTTGCGAGGTGTCCTGACTGAAGAGTCCTTCAAAACAGTCTTGAGACAGACGCTTGACTGCGAAAGTGGATCATACTTTTACCAGGCTCTTTGTTGGTATGGTTCCATCAAGGTTCGAGCCATCCATCAAGAGCGATCAGCTGACGCGACTTTGGTGCCCACGGTGGTGGCAAGATCGACACTGGAAGGGAATGATCCGTGCAGTGAGAGGTACTTCGCTGACGAAGACGGCAGTGGCAGGATCGACCTCTTCGAGTTCATGAGAATGGCCGGCCTCGTCCCGAAGCCGAGTCCGACGCTTTCACACGCTTCTCAGAACGCAGTTCAGGTGTGAACTCCAATGGAGAGATGACGGACGAGTACTACGAGGTGGCAGGGAACTTGGAGACAGTTTGTCGACGTTTCCTGCAAGCTTTTTCGTGTTTCGGGCTGAGGTGACCATGCACCTCTACCGGAAGTTCCATGCACGGGGCGGCGTCCGACGCGTCTACGCCACTGCCGACAAGAACTGGGACGCTCAGACGAGCTTCGTTGTCGCATCGATTAACATGGGTATCTTTAGCGCTTCGATTGCATCTCTGGTCGGCGACTGCTCGACCCCCTGGCAAAAGTATGGAGAGAACCGTCGCCAGGATCTGAAACGAACCTCTGGCCTTAGTCGATTGCCTGCTTTCAAGGGACCAAGACAATGCCTGGGTAAAACAGCAGTGGAGCCGCCGAAGCCAAAACGAATTGACGATCGACCGAACCCCCCTGCCCAGCCATCTCCTTGCGGGATGTGAGATTCTATGGGCTCAACCTTTCCTCCCCAACTAGTCCACCCTCCGCTTCCGACACTGCTGGCACGCTCTTTTGCTAAGAGGTGCGCTAACTGCAAGGCACCGGGGAGCACGGTGCCTGTACTTGTGCCGACGCAGCCCGCGCGGCACGAGCCATCACCGTGCCGATGGAGCCGCGACGTCGAGCAACAAGGTGGCAATGGAGGGCGTGGTCTCGGAACTCCGAACTCGTGCTGGGGGAGCCTTGAGGGCAACGGGGAGTTCGGATCCGCTCTCGTGCGGACGGAGCCTGACGAAAACTGGCCGCTATTCGTGGCCGTTGCACGGCGCGTGTTTAGGGGAAGCTGCCCCGTGGCAGAGCGCCCGCTTGAGTCGTCACTAAGTCTTCAAAGAGCAAGAAACCTGTCGGCAGAGGTGTAAGAGAGACTCCAAGCCAAGTCGTCATCTTCAACTCAAGCCACGGTGGACATGCGCGGTCGGTTCAAGCTTGAAGATCTAAGCCTGAGTCTGGCAAGAAGAAGCTGTCTAGATTCTGAGATTGACAAGGGATTTGCAGAAGCCCGCGTTTGCAGAGGATCAACACCTGAACTTGGCGGAGTTTCACAAGCTCGTGCAGGTCCTCTTGAAGGAGCTTGCTGACATCACGAAGCCGATACATAAGTGCAGGTGACGCAACTGTGAGTGACGTGTCAAGAGCTGAAGTTTGGTCTCGCAATGCCGTTCTGCAATTCCGGTTCTGCAGGATGCTCAGCTCACAAAGCGTGAGATTTCCCAGGCTGAGACTGTGTATGTGTGTGTATGCATAAGTGTAAGCGGACAGACTGTGGCATTTTCGTTGCAGGTCTTCCAGAGGATGAATGTCTCTGGATCAGGGATGTTGAGCGTATATGAGCAAAACTGCCATGGTTGCTGTCGAAGGGCCTGACGGCCTGACTATGCTTGATGTCTATGGCCTGATGTGTCCCTGGAGTAACATTTCAGGCTTGAGGCCGCCTTGGAAGCGGTGCCAATCTTGGTCTGCCGTGTTTGGAGTTGTGAGATGTGAGATGATGTGAAACATGCAGAGGCCGGAGCCAAATGCCACGTCTCAGAAGCCTGGGTGAAAGAGACATTCCATCAGCTAGCCACGCTGATTCAGGAGCCAGTTTCTTCAGCAGTCTGCAGAGACTTGTAATTCAGCACCTTGAGGATGCAGGCTTGAACATCAAGTCGGTTTTCCCTCCCGGGCTTGTCGTGGAAAAGGACAGTTGTGTTTGTGCCTGCGAGCTGCCACGTGCCGTCACAAAATCAGGAGTTTCGAGACGTCGCTCTCCGATTTTTGACTCAGCTTCGTCCTTCTCAGCTGGACGGGTCTTGGAATCCGTTGGGATAAACAACTTTCGATGCTCGTTAAGGAACATGCAGGCAGTGGCCGGTAGCCTGTCAAGCTTGCATGTTCGGTGTTCTTTCTGTTCTTGTGCCACCCAAGCTTATTCCGTCAGAGCCGCCATCCAGAGAGGCTCCAGATTCAGGATTTCCCTTCAGACATCAGAAAGCAGCTGCCCGTTTTTGTGACATCTTGCGACTAGGATCTATGCCCCACAACGAGCAACTAAAGCTTGCATTACATGGCAAATCCCGCAAGCAGCACAGACACGAGCTGTCTCCGTCTTTGTCCTGAAACGAATGTGCCCCTGAAGCTGTGCTTGCTACTTGATTTCTAGCCTCTGGCAGGACCGACTCTGGAAGTATTTGCAGGCCACGTGTGCCGATGACGCCGTGCAAGTCAGGCTTGGGCAAGCTGCCGCTGGTCCTCTTGAGTGCAAGTTCTGCTCGTAGGCACGCTGGTGGCGACCGAGATCGTTTGCCATCCGACAGTGTCGTAGCGGTTTGCAGCTTAGGAGTGCAACCAAATGAGATTCCCTCGCAGGATGCACTCGACACTCGTGTAGCCTTGATAGGTTATCAGGTCCATCCCGGTGCAGATGCTATGCCGACATTTGAGAAAGCATCCAAGAATGCCTGTTTCGGTCAGGTTGTTTTCGGGCCCACGCTGACGAGCAGTCCGAACGAGCTGTCATCTCCTGGGCTTCAAGGCAACCTGAACTCGCACTCTGTGCAATCCCGAAGGACGGCAACCATGATACTAACCGTTTTGAGGATCGGCGTTGCTGTTGGCCGTGGTTGCCGTCGTGGTTATAGCGGTGGTTATGGTTGTTCTTGCCGTTATTCTGCTGATAATCCGCCTGGTGAGCGACAACCGGGGCAAGGTGCACGCTATCCTGGAAATATGTGCCATAGAATAGAAGTTTTTCAGTGGAATGTTCTGAAGGGGATCCTTTTACAGATGACCCGCAATGGCATGCAGCTGACCACTTCGGATGTGAAGAGGGTATTTGACGTGGGCGAATACCGGCGCTTGTAGACCCCGGCATCTCAGTCCAAACTAGTTGTTTTTTGGAACTCAATGCGCGACGAGCTTGCTGTGATGCTCCTTGGCCCGAAATCATACGAGTAACAGTCCGCTTCGTTCGAGGTTTTGGTGGGTCCGGCGATTGTGTGCCTTTTCCGTGGTGTACTTCCCTGCGCCATCAGCATCATGCATCCTAGAGGCCGTCAAATCTCAGTTGGAGGACACCTTTTGCTGTCAAAGCAGGATGTTCGACGTGGGGTTCGAGGCATTGTCAAGCCCACGTCAGCACTCCATCCCAGCAGCAGCATCGATGCTTGTGTCCACCTTTTTTGAATACAAATGTCAACCGTACCGAGACCCTGCGCCTTCGTGCTGGACCGTCACGGGTGGGCTCACGTTTTACAGTGTGAGCAGCCCTAGGGCGACAGTGCCGTAATTGGTGCTCCTTACGTCTTGGGTCGCATTATCGGCAGGCCTGTAATCAGCAACTCCTCTCCTTGCCGGGTCGCAGCTGTCGCAGCTTCGGATTACGCGTGTTGCGGGCTTCAACAATTCTTGCAGTGATACATCTCCTGCCACCTCGAGCTGTCGCTAATAAGACGTTGCGAAATTTCAGTTTCTGGGCTTCACGTCAATGTTTTCAGCGTGCGCAGTTGGCAAGATGAGCAGGTGCAGGAGGTGCAGGTTACTACGGCCCTGCCGGAGGTCGGACTGCCTCTGCTGCTTCCGATATACTAGCGTCCGTTACATAGGAGCTGCGCATGTTACACGAAAGTTGCTGCGCGAAGGTGTTGGCCGTGAGGCATGGGGGCTCGGATTGTAGCTATGGCAGTGGTTGTGCTGGCACAGTGATGTGGCGATGCCAAAGTATGCAAATGCGTCTACAAATTTGCTTCCACTCCATCCTGGGAGGTGTTGGAGCAGTTGGTGCAGCAACTCGTCCGACGAGCCGGAGACGCTGGGTGCCCCGGAATGGTGCCCGAAAAAGCCGCCTGTGCTGTGCACTGCAATGTCAAGAGCCGTAAATCGTAAGTAGTGATTTCAGCGTGTCCTCTTCCGGACGCTGCCCATGACCGCCCGATCCTCAGGTCTCGCCGGACGTGTGCTTCGATACCTTGAGCCCCTTCATCACAGCAGAGCACTTCCAAGAGATGTTGTCAACCAGGCCATGCAAAGAGGTTTTACAGTGCTTTCAGTCCACGGGTTTCTGCCGTTGTCAGGCTGGGATTGTATTACGATCCCGTGAAGGCCAAGCAGGTGTTCAAGCTGTGCAGCCAGCGTGACTTACTGAAGAAGGATTGGGAGTTGGAGGTAGATGACTGAGGTTGCATCTACCTGATACTGCGAGCCTGGCCCTGCAACCTCATCCTTGCTTTGCAAAACACGTGAGCCAATGCTCGTTGGCATAGTTTCACGGACCTGGCAATTCCTGGCAAGATGTGGCATCTCCCACGAGGGGGCATGGAATCTAGCATTGACGTTGCTTGTCTAGGTTCAGGTGAATCCGGCATCTACCGATTGAGGGTCGCATGACAGGATCGATTCCGACCGGGACAGCAAAATCACGCGGTTGGAGTTGGGCTCCCAGCGACTTCATGCTTCTGACATTTGTGCGCGATTTGCCCGTTGTTCTTCCCGTTTGATGCGCCCGATGCGATCTCAAAACCCGGAAAGGCCAAGCAGCAGGCCCAGAGTCGAGCACGGTTTCAAGCAACGGAGGGATTCCTTTTCCAGTGCAGGCTAAATCAGGCAAACGGTAGGCCAAGCGGATATCTTGATATTTTTCCTCCGTTCAGTTCCCGTCCTGCCTGACCAAGCACATGATAGGCGTACGCCTGTGGAATGACCAAGACTTTCCCTGTACCTCCATGACAGGCCTGAAAGAGATTCCGTTTCACAATGGAGCAAAGGACACGAGCAGCAAGTGCTGCAACTGCGGGGCATCCGGTGCTGCCTTTATCTGCAGTCGTTGCCACAATGTGCGATTTTGCTCGCCAGCATGTCAGCGAAAAGCCTGGAAGGGACATCGCGAGCACTGTGCAGAGAAGGGGCTTGATGAATGGGTGGTTGTCCTGCACACAGATGCTCTGCCTGGCAACGATGCTGGTACTGTGACTGCCGGCGCCGAAGTTGCAAAGAAAGCCTGCAGAGACAATGACTTTGGAGGAATGGTGGCCTGGAATCGTGTTTTCTTCCTTCGCAGAGAACCTGTTGCCAAACTGGTAGCGGCAGCGCATCATGCACAGGGCACACATCTTTGGCTTCCAGTGTGTTCATTGCTAGAGATGGACAAGGCGACACCGAAGCCTTTGCCAACTGCTTTGCCTGAAGTGGTCGTGGAAGGGGCGAAGCCAGTGCACAAATGTGCGGGCCTCTCTGTGGCAGAAATGGACGAGAACTTCCATAACAGCACGCCAGTTGTCCTGACGGATGCGCAGGACTCATGGCCGGCACGGCAAAAGTGGACTTTCGAGTGGCTTGCGGAGCAGTACGGGGACGAGATGATGCCCTGCAGCGATCTGGCACCATTCTTTCGCCATTGCGACCGTGGCAACATTCGCACCGTGCAGGCCCCGCTTCGGGAATTTGTGCGCTACGTTCAAGGTCGTCCCAATATTTTTGGACCGTTGCAAGCCCCTGACCGGGTTTTCTATGCAAACGGTTGGACACCGTTTCTCGATCACAAAGATCTGCTTTCGGACGTATCTGATCGCTTGTACTGTGTCTCGGATTCCATACCAACCGGAGACGGCCCTGCCAAAGTCTTCAATGCAAGTTTGACGAAGATTTTCATGGGTCCAGCCGGAACGGTTTCGCGTCTTCACCACGACACCTATGCGACACACGTTTGGCTGTCTCAGATTCGTGGCAGAAAGCAGTTTATCTGCTATCCACCTGGAGAGACACCTCTGTTGCACAGTCTGCCGGTTGACGAGGTGGATGGACGTACATCTCTCTTTGATCCTTCAAATCCAGACTACACATGTTTTCCGGATGCCCGCAGGGCACAAGCATACAGTGTGGTAGTTGAAGAAGGAGAAACAGTCGTTCTACCAGCCCGCTGGTGGCACTGGGCCAAAAGTCTTACTCCTTCAATTACATTGATGAGAAATTTTGTGAATCATTCGAACATTGAAGATCACGTTGAGATTCGGAAGCGTGCAGAGAAGGCAAGGAGCAGATGATGTGACACCTGCGTTGACAAGCAGGAGCTAACCTTACAGACCCATGTTCTGCAGGTGGGACATAGCTCGCGCATCGGCACGTGGAAAAAAGAGTCTGTCCCACCCTCCTTGCTGCACTGAAGTCTATCTCCTACGTGCGTCATTGCTCGAGGTTCCGGCTCATGTTCAAGGCCCTTGCTCCAGATTCCCATGCCTTGACCGCAAGGCCGGGGAGCTTCGTGAAAAATGTATCCGTGTTTATGCAAATAAGTGCTTGTTGTCAGGGAGTCTCTGGAGGATGACCTCGAGAAAGAAGAGCAGCACCAGGCACTCCTTTGACCCGAGCAGATCCGGCCGTTCAGTGCTCTCTCCCTCTCTCTCTCTCTCTCTGTCTTTACCTGTCTCCCGGGAGCCGTTGTTGTTCAAGAACTCGCAACTCGCAGCCCTTGATGCAGCTGCAGATAGTGAGAACATGCGTCATTCCCACCATCGACAGACTACTCCAGATCCTTGGCCATGTATGCAGCTAGTGCCCTTGCCAAGCTCGGCTACGAGTTCAGGCTCTCGTCACCTGCTTGACAGTCTGTGGCATGCACGGTGGTGAGTGGGCGACATCTGAAGGCCGGCTGCACGTGGCAAGAGCGACCTCGTGCTGAGACAGAAGGCGGATCCAGAGAAGGGTTTCGAGTGGAAGGACCTGGACTGAGCCAAGACGGGCTGGTTGAATACTGAAAGACTGTTGGCTCAGTGTCCGTAGGACCAGAAGAACTACGACGAAGTTGCCGATGCGGTTGTGCATGGGACCCAGGATTAGTGAAAGAGCGCACTCAAGCGTCATGGGCCTGAGAACGAAAGCAAGGATAGTATTAGTACACGGATGCCTGGATTACAGGAATTATTGAGCTTAAGGTCCTACGTGCAGCTCCAGCTGACGGCTCTTTGCGGTTTGGTTCCGCTTCCTCTCCCCCTGGACGCCAAAGAGGCGAACTCAGTAGTTTATGCGAGCAGTCATCTGAAAGAGCATGCTGGTCCGCTGCTGCTCCTTGTTTGTGGCTCTGCTCCTGGTGGTGCTGCTGGGGTCTGGGGTCGCAGTCTTTGCATCAATTCCAGTCTTCACGAAGGCGCGATGTTTGACTACATCTTTCGAGCAGAATCGCTGGGCTGGGCAGTGATGGTTGCCAACCCGAATGTGAATGAGTTTAATGGCATTGCCGTCAGTGGGTCGGAAAGCCCTCATCGACATCTTCACACTCTCTGGAATTCTTACATATCCTCTTCTTTGGCATCTTGCGTGCTGGTGGTCGCACACTCCTATGGGGCTCCTTCCATGGTGCATCTCCTGAAGGTTGAGCCAACAGCACGCGAGCGAATCTCTGCTCTGGTCTTCACGGATGGAACGGCCTTTCCACCGGGTACTCTGCTTATGGAAAGAGTTCCAAGCGAGGAATCCGCCTTGCGACAGGAGATGCTTCGTTTTCAGGAGTTGGCACCGGAGGCCTTCCAGCCAGCTTCGCCTGCGGTCCAGGAGTGCTTGCGCTCCGTGGGACGGAACTTCAAGTCCTGCGATCTGCCACCAGGGACCCCCTTGGCAGCTGACTGCGAAGGAGTCCCGGCAGTAAGTGCCGGACACCCAAGTCATCCCGCCACGACACATGCCGCAACAGAGCCCGTCTTTGCTTTTTTACAGTTGGGAGCAGAGGCAAGATCCCAGGTGTCCGCTGCGAACGACGACCTTCGGACTCTGCTGGCCGGGCAGTGATCCCAAGCCTCGTCAGTTGCTTGTAGAAATTCGACCCGCACACGGCTCGCCAACCGCGGACCTGCGAGCGTAAAAGTTGATCAGACGGTGTTGGACTTGGTCAAGTTACCTTTACTCATCCATCCTTGCAGCACTTGCATAAATCAGTTCACCCGCCACGAAGAGCTTGTCAGGTGCAGAGACTCCAGAACCGAGTCCTGCTGCTGCAACGAGAGGTGCAGGAACTGCGTGGACCTTCTGAGCGCGGCCACTTGGAACCCACGGTCCCCGAGAAGCAGTTTCAGCAGCTGAGCCAAGCCCACGGCAAGGCGAGGAAGAGGAGAGAGGACAGAGGAGTGCATCAGATTCCACTCATTACACTGTATCCTCCACTCATCTTCCCGGATGGGAAGACTGCTGATTGCAGGTCGCCAACCACTTGCAGGCATTGCGAGCTCAGCTGCAAGCCGTCAGGGCCTTCGGTGTGTCTGATCATGCCTCCACGGGACCCACCATTCCACACGATGTCAGGTCGGCAGCTCTCGCAGCACCGTGCTGTCCTCGGTCTGTCTTGCAATGCGCCTGCAGACTTCTGTGCATGGTTGCGCTGCACAGATCGTGCATGATCGCCAGTCCTTCAGAGCAGGGAGGGGAACCATGAGCCGCTCAATGTAGCCATGGGGTGCACTGGAGGAAAGGCAGAGGAGCAGCCTAAAGCTTCGAGATGGCAGCTCGGCCGCTCATAGAATTGCAGCTGCTATTCTAGCAGCAATGCAAGAGGAGTCTTTGTCGAACCGCCTTTCTGTAAATGCGCTGGTCACAAGCGCTAGGGACGGGGGTGAGACAAGTGCTTCTGTGAAAGCTTTAGGTGTATGGCATGTGTTAGGCCCGATAGCCCGATTGGCAAAAGGTCCTCTTTGCTTAGGCTGGGTTTGCGAAGCGGAACCTGCAGAATCCGTTGAGAGAAAAGCATTCGAGACCCCTAGCCGGTGTAGATTGGCATCGGCATGATTCAGTCAATGGCGTGAGGCAGATGCCGCAGCTTGTCGTGTGCTTCTTGTTAGCATGCTCGAACGCCAGACTTGTTGCACCCGGTGAGACCCAGGTACAGCCACGTTCTGCAGCACCACTTAACGGCGCACTGGACATCCCACAAAATGGAAGTGGAGTATCGGACTCGATACCTGCCCTTTGAAATACGAGGCAAGAGTGTTGATCGTTGTTGTGGGCTAGCTGCAACTGCCCTGCTCAGGGACTGGGGTGCTTGTCAAGGAAGACGAGCGCCACTTCCGCATTGACAACAGCAAGCTGGGAGAGAGCGCTCAGGGAGTGTGTTACCGTCTCTCCAAAGATGCCAGTGACAAAGATTTCGAACACGTCGCATTTTGGAACAGCATCGTCGCTGGAAAAGACACTGGCGATGGTTGGCTCCTGTGTGACCTTGATAGTGAGAACCTGGAGCTGTTGGATCAGCTGGACCGAGAAACTCCACTGGAGACGCTCAGCTCGAAGTTTTTCGCGAGTTCCATGGTGTGTTGCTCCACAAACTCGAATATTGATGGTCGATGGATCTCCAGTGTATTCCCAGGCCAAAAAACTATTCGCGGTTCTTTGGTGAATGATGGGGCTGTCACCCGCCCCCTGACTTGGGATGGTCTGAATGCTTTCTCAGTCACTGTCGCGGGAGAAAAGCGGAGAGCAAGGCTGGTAGAAGACCGGCTGCTGTGGCACGACGGGGAGCTTTGGACCCGTGATCATCGTGACATGGACATGGTGAAGCCGGCTGAGAAATTGGGCAAGGACCTAGAGACAACCAACGCCAAGTTCCAGTGTGTTTGCCAAAAAGGCCTGAAACCTGGCAGCTCGAACCAAGATGCATGGAGCCTGTTGCGGGTAGAAAATGAATTTACCCTCTACACCGTCTGCGATGGTCATGGGCCACATGGCATCTTGTCGGACTAGTTTTGTTGGCGGAGGTGCTTCTTGGGCAGGTCTTCCGTCTTTTGAGGGGAGTTTTGCGATTGAGGACACGATGTGGCGAACTTTGTCAAGAGCAACTTGCCAAGACTCCTGATCAAAGATCAGCGTTTCACAGGCACCGGCAGCTTTGGCTGCATGGGCCCCATATTTCTTGATGCTTTTCGCCTCTGTCACATGCTTATCGACACTGCTGACTCCTGCGGCAAACTGGATGCGCTTTGGTCCGGCACGACGGCGACGACCGTCCTGCATAACCACCAGACTGGCCGGTTGCTGCTTGCACATGCTGGGGACAGCAGTGCTGTTGTCGGAAGAAGCTGGGACGAGAGGTTAAGGGCGAGTTTTGCTAGATTCTAGGTGGTGTGTTCCACAACTTTTGGCGGAAATCCTCCGCAAGTTTACAGCCGAAGGAGCAGGTAGGAGTCGTGAAGGATTCCTCCTTGCACTCCTAAGAGTTGACGAGGCCAAAGCGGCAAGGACTTTCGTGCTCGTCAACTTACCCGGGACCACAAGCCGTCTTTGTGTGATGAGCGAGACCGGATTGCGGCTTGGATTCAGTCAATTGGGTCCCTTGTGTCCGCTTGGCCGTCCCTGAATGTTCTTGGATGTCTGAGAGCTTTGCAAAGGTGGCGTGGGGCGGCAGGATCGAGTTCGACGGCTTTGCCGATTACCGTGTCTATGACAAGGATGGCTATGGTGCAGGTCTAAATATGACCAGATCCTTGGGTGATCTGAATGCGCACTGTGATTGTGGACTCATTGCAGATCCGGAACTTGGCGAATATGTGGCTGCCAAGTTGCAAGTTGCTGCCTGCAGCCCAAGCTGCGTCGCTTGTAGTCGCTCCAAGCTCTATGCGAAGGTTGCTGCAGAAGATCAAGTCCTCCTGCTTTGCAGTGATGGAATCTGGGAGTTCGTGAGTCCACAGGACCGAGGGATGCCTGTGAGTGTTACGCCTGCTACACTGCTATGCAGCCTCTGAAAAGCTGCAGGAGGCTGTGGAATTGGTGCTGAAGCAGAGCGACGCCGCCTCTGCCACGGCTCTTGTTCATGAGGCACGTAGTCGATGGTTAGAGCGCGCTGCTTGGACGGATGGATGCCTCTTGCAATGCTTGAGTCGGGGATGCCATGGAAAGGTAAATGTCTAGACTCAGATTGCCGGTGGTTCAGCAGTGTTGAACCCAATGCGGACGTAGCAGCTGGTCTGGTGATTGGTGGTGCAGGCGTTGTGTGCAAGGCGATTCGCTCGAAGTCCAACCCTCTCATGAAAACTTGCATCGAATTCAATTTCGCCGACGCTCCACCCCCGCACGCAAGGGACAGCCGGATTCATTGTAAACTCCAATACAAACATGGGGCGACTTTTTGTTTCGAGAACCTATCGCAGCATCCTTCCGAATCTCGTTGAGTCCGCAGTTTCTTATTGGGTAGGTCTGGGCCGTGGTCCGGGACCCGCCAGTACTTCAGGGAAAGCACTCCCGAAGAGCGCCAGCTCTGAAGGAAAGCATTCGGGCCATGGTCCTGAATCTGCCAGTACTTCGGGGAACGCAGTTTGGCCTTGCCCGCTGTCCTGGGGCTCCTCGTGGTTTCCTGGCGTGGTCGCCATGGTTGTAACGGTCATGGCCGTCATGGTCGTCGTGTTGCAGTTTCATTTTTCGGGGGCTCTACGCTAGCCTACACGTTTTTTGAGGTTTGGCGATGTACGGTTCGGGGGATCTATGCTAGCATGATTTTTGGGATTGACGATTTACGGTTCGGGGGTCTGTGAGGTTTGGCGATTTATGGTTTGGGGAGTCAGCGGTTTTTCGAGTTTAGGAATCTGTGGTGCTGGAGTTCAAGGGGTTTTAGGGTTTGGGCTTCTACACGAGACTTAGGGTGCGAGCCAATGCTCACACTTTAAAAGGCTCGTGGGCCTCATAGTTGCTGAGACATTCGGCTGCGGGCCTCTCCGTGCGACTCCCCGGTGCGCAAATCCGTTTTATACATCCACCCCGTTCCATCACCAAAAGCGGCTCTCGAAGTCAATCCCCGACCGCCCAAGTCCAAAGCAAGCTCGAACTCAACCTGGGATCGCAACACCCTTCGCCAAAAAGCTGTCCTCGAACTCAAGCTCGAGACCCTTGCTCACCCAAACCCAATCCGGGTTCCGATGCTCCAACTTGGACCCGAGTTTTTTGAACCCCGTTGCGAAAGAGACACCGACGCTAACTCGAACCTGGCCTCCAATTTTTGGAAAAATCTCGAACTCGAACTGTCTTCATGATGGCCATGCGCCCGCATGCGTCCCCGAGATCGAGACTGGCGGATGAATGTGCGAGAAATCGATGACAAGAAGTGCTAAAAAGGGCTACCTCTTGCGACGGTTTTTGCTCCGTGTCGCCCCCTTGGTCTTGCAAACCTCGAGCCGACGAATATAATACATATATGAATGGTACACATGGACTTTGCTGCCGCACTGAGTACAAAGCCTATCTTGTTTCGCGAGGATGGTAAGGACATAGATATTATATTGGAATCGGGTTCCGCATCTTGTGAACTAGGCTGACTACGTCGATGACATCGTTGCCCTTGTCGTGTATTTGAGTGCGGGACACGATCGCCCAGTTTGTGCAGCATGTGCCAGTGGTGGGGCGTGATTTTGCTCACTACGATAACTGACCATGGTGGCCAAGTTTGCAGAGTTGAGGTACAGATTCCGAGTGTGCATAGGCCAACTTCCAGTCCAAACGGCTTGCAACCACGACTTGCACACGCCTTGGACGGCAGAGAGTCGAGTAAACAAGATGCTGTGGTGCCTACCTGCACCGCAAGTTTGCAACCAAGAGAGTTGCTAGCTAACCTCACTTTTTCCGTTGTCCTGCATAGATGCTCGTCTGCAGCTTGCCGGTGATGGAAGGCCGCAGAGTAATGGTTTTCAAGAAATTACCGGAATTACTATCGATATTGGCACTTGTAGTCACGACACCCTTCTGGAGCTCTGCTCCGAAATAGTAGATCCTGATGCATGTGCGGTCAAAATTACGGGAATTGCGTGGCAATGTGTGGACATGCGAGTTGCCCATGCTTGTGGCTTCCCTTCGTGCGGTTCCAAGGCCGCCTCATCCATCACTGCGCCAGACACTTAGAGAGAACTGCTGCGCTCCCTTCCTGCTCAACACGCCGTGCACTTTGTTTCGAGGACAAGTTCCAGGGTTAGAAACAGAAGAATGTCGGATCCAGGCGGAGGCTGGACCTTTGGCTCAACTTTGAAACAGAGCGCCACGCAGCGCCAGGACTTGGATCCAGTCTGGACCTGGGAGGGGCAGATGCGGCAGGGCATGTGCAAAGCTCAGGTGAAGTCGGGCTTTAGGCTTTTGTGCACGAGTATGGATTCGTGCAGCGGCTTCAGGTGGCAGAGCTCGAACAAAGACTGAAAACAGAGACCGAAAGCTATCAATCACAGCTGCAGGTGCCCACTTGCCTTTCAGACCCGTCATTGTGTGTTGCATGTATTTGTGCGGCTGTCCGGAGCAGCTGCGCAGTCTTGCGATCGATCACGGACTTGCCAACTTGTGCAAATTTGCAGGCCTTGACAAATTCAAACGCGCTACTTCGAAGGACCGTGTCGGATCTGCTGTCGTCAGGAGGCTTCAAGTAAGCCCGACCCTCTGTTTTGACTTGCTCAGGAGACTGCGTTTGCTGGACGAAACCGCACGCAAACGGGGCGTATCCTTGATGTCAGATGAGGCTGCGGGGTGCACAGCATCTTGCTTGCTCTCACACAGCTGCGCGCATGGGCCTTGCCTTCCTTCTCATGCTGCCTCTCGACACTGTCTTCGGGGCAGCATGTTTGAGGAGCCTGATTCGGATGAAGCTCAGACCCCAGTGAAGAAGCCAGAGGCCCCCCATCTGTTTTGGGTAACTTCCATTCCCAAGCAATGGCAGCATATGTTCGGCAGCACCTGGTTAGGTTCTCCTCTGCGAGCAGTTGCTTGTGTCGGAAAGGAAGGCATCTCCCGCAGAGATCTGCTGAGCACGTCACGGGGCGCTGCAATTTGCCGCAACTTGAGCCCATGAGCGAGAACTTCGCTGCAGGCTGTTGAGGATCTCCCGGTGCCAACAGTGGAGGACAAGACCGCTCGGTTTTTATGTCTCGGAACCCCGCGGCTGTCCTGTGGAGGAGTTGTACGGTCACGTGCAGTTGATCCTTGCAAAACTGCAGAAGGCATCGTTGCGCCCCAGGCTCTCAAAGCATTTCATAGATTTGGGGTCAGGCCTTGCTCAGAAATCCGGCCATGAAGAAAGGGCACGTGCAGGAGCTTTTCGTTGCATGCAAATGTAGGAAAAACGGAAAGCACGAGTTTGACGTTGGGCAGGAGTTGCTAAAGAAGAGCGGAGATGTGGCCGCAGCCCTCGGCCAGCTTTAGTAAATTCAGAGTGCGTGCGTGAGACACCCTGAACCCTAGCTTGAGGCCCAAACCGTCAAACACTGGAATGCCGAGACTGTAATTGTAACGCTCCGACGCCCTGTTCAGGCGCGCGCAAGACAGCACAGGCAAGCGTTTTGTACTGTAAATACCACTACAAACATAACATTGTTCCTTGTTTTTCTGGGTGCGGAAATGATACGTTTTTGCATCAAAACGCGCTAAAACTCGAAAAGCGGCTTTGGCGCACGTGCTGGCAAGAGTATTTTGAAGCCACGAACATGCTAACACAGTGTGTTTTGTTCGGTCTGCTCATGGACGGAGTTTCGTCAGCAAGTGTCACAAACTCGCGAAATTTGCTCTTGTACATTGGAACAAGAAGAAACCGAGAAAGTGGCAAGAAACAGGAAATATGCAGGAGCCTTTCGACCCTGTAAAAACTAGGACGTGGAGGTCTTTGAGTATATCAGCAGCTCATATACGTCGTGCGTAGTGACAAAAACCACCGGATTGTTTTGTGATTGTTATTTGATTGCAAGCGGTTGCAGCAGGCACACAAACGGCTTATCGCAGGCGCGAGCGCAAGATAACAACGTGTGTTCTATGCTGCTTTTTAGATGGTGGTCATAGCTTTTCACATGGCATCGTCAGTGGTATCTTCTAAAACCGTGGCAGGCGCGGCATTTTCTGATGTCGATGTGTTGGTTTGCGTCTTGCGGCGTAAACACTTTTTTCAGTGTTGTTTTTTCTGGGTTGCGATTTGTGGCGTTGTGTGGAAGCGCAACTCTGCGTTATGCATGGCATGCGCAGCAGTATCTAAGACTTCGCCTGATCCTGGTGGCCTTGCTTTTCTCCGGTGCTTGAAACTTCTTCGCACACATCGTCACCATGGCAGCGACACTTGTGTATGTATGTATGTATGTATATGTATGTATGTATGTATGCCTGCATGTATGTATGTATGTATGTATGTATGTACGCTCGGTCTCCACAATTTAAACTTAATGCCACACCAGTAAGTTGAACAGGCTTAATGAAGTCCCAGCATCAGCAGACCTTCAGGGTGCAAGCCTAAACACGCGACCCTACACATGGAAGCTTTTCATGAAGCGAACAACAAGTGAAGCTGCGGACATCGCGGAATGAGCCCCCCCAGCCCTTGCCCCCAAACCCGTCGAGGTGCAAAGACTCTGCATTTACCGGTAAGCCCGAATCCCGAAATCAGAAAACCTTGTAAAATTGTAAACACCGAAGCGAAAGGCTCTTCAAACCTAGAGCAAAGTACGCGTGAACACGGCTTCGGAAGGTATAACAAGAACCCCAAACCCTGTTCTGATTGTTAAGGCTCCTACAACTTGGAACTCCCGGATAGCTTGGCACGGACAACCCAGATTCAGCCGACACTGACTTTGTTTACATAGTATCGAAGCATAAAAACCATCGTGATTTTCCGTCTTTGTGTCCAAATGAAAAATGAAAACTAACACCAATACTGAGTACCCAAGTCTCTCTGGATGATCATAGATGTTTCTCACACTGCTCGTTTCAATACGTATCATCTCCGACAAAGCCCGGGTTCTTGCTGCGTTCCTCACCATCCCTGCAAATCTAGTCTTCAGACGAGCCCAGGAAGTTTCCATGCTCAACCGAGGCAAAGTATGTTGTCGAACAGAAATATTAGAGGAGTGGTGGTTACTTGCACGTATCTTTCTGACAATCCATACCTGCACGCTGACGGGCTGAAGCCCGTACAACGTTATAAATTCTACAACAACCCCATCGAACACCTGCGAAACGTGCTAAAGTCCTTGCTCTGGAGCCGTCGATACATTTTCGTAGTTCATGACCTTCTGGTTGCTGTCTCAATATCCTATCCAACTTGCTAGCAAATGCGCCCTGAGTTATTTTCGATCATGTATGTAACAGGGCGAACCAGATTTCAGAGTTACCAGTTCTCCATGTTTGTATTGCACGCCGTAATCCCGTTGTTCAGTCTCTGCTGTTCTAATCATTGCTACGGAGCTTCGGCCACATACAGCTGTCCACAACATATCCCTATGTCCCCATGCGATTGCTTGTAAACGCACGAACATGCAATTCTTATGGGCATTTGGGTGCTGCAAGGCTGCATTCCTGAGTTCCTTGGAATGCCTGTGCCACACAGAAAGAAGCTTGCATAGTACGCGTTTAGCACATGTTGTAGATTGTGCTTACTGGCGGTTCTTAGGACAACACAGTTCCCGTGCTTTTGACAACGTTTCTGCATACCGCGAGATGAAACCTTTGCTTCTTGCAGTAGCATGCCGGACCCATCTCATAAAGCCAACTGCAAACCATGAGACCTTATCCGCAACTAGTCTGTAAGATGCAACATAATGTTTGTCCTGGCAATGAGTTCATATCAGCCTTATCTCGTGCACATTCTGTTGGCTTTGTTACTTCAGTGCAATGCAGCATTTATCTTTGGGATTGTTGAGACCAGCTGGAGCCTATTCGAAGCCATTGTCCCAGTCCAGAACATGTCGTGATCATGCTTTCTGAGCGATGTTTGTGCAGCTTTTGGATTAAGCAAGTGGATGGCCCTTAGGCCTGTGCAAGCCAGCCTCCTAGGAGGGTCGCTGGCATCCCTCTTCTTTCGTGCTGCCGAGGAGCTCTTTCCGGGGGGCCTTGAGACTTCCCCTCTTCCCACCTTGGTCTGTCCGGAGCTCGATTTCCCGGCACAGATCGATCCTCGCTCCCTCTGCCTGGGCATCCTCCTCGGCCTTTTCTTGGGGCCCCTCATCGATCTCCTTTCCGGGCTTTGCACCGGCTCGTGGAGAACCGCCTCGGCCCGTCGCCGACCACTTTGGGTGACTTTCTGGGTGCCGACCCTGAGCTTCCCTCCGCTTCCACGGCATACCGCCCTGCCCAGCCTGTTGTGCCTTCACCTGTTCCCAGCCCGCAGCGTGCTGTCGAAATTGCTTCTGCTTTGTCGGCCACCGCGCCTGGTCAACTGTCTGAGGCCGAACGCCGGGCCCTCGCTGCACGGATCGGGGGTTGGGTTAGGCGGGTCCTAGCGGGCGGTCATCGAGGCCCTAGCGGTCGTGAGGAGAACCCCTTGGCCAGTCGCGTGTACCTTGTGGCTCGTGATCACCGAGGTGTCTGCTACAACCCTCCTCTCCTGTTCCGCTCCTTCGGTGCTGCAAAAGCTTTGGTCAAGCCTGCGGGTTACGTGTCAGAACTTGCAGTGTTTGTGGGGCTGCCTTCCCAGTGGGAGGCTTCGGCCGTCTCGGAAGCCGCCGGGCTAGGACCACCTGTGGAAAGGCATGACTGAGGCAGGCGAGTCCTCAGATGAAGCAGAGAGACCTCTGGAGCTCCATTTTGTCGTGGCCGGGTCTTCTCTTAACTATGACTATGAGCTAGGGGTGCTTGCCGTTGGAGACGGCGCCTCCCGACGCACCATTTCTTCGATTCTCGTGGCGCCCTTTGAAGAGCGCGTCCTCGCTATTTTTCCTCACCAGGCCTGGGACAAAAAGCCAAATAAAAGAAAACTCCCGGCCGGCCCTTTCACAAAGCCAATTCTTGTCGAAGTGGCTTGCGCGTCCTCCCTGGACCGCGCCAGTGTTTCTGAAGACGGTGCCAGAGTCAAAGTCTGGTTTGGCATGCTGGCTCGCAATGTTGCTGAGCAGATTGTGTTTGATTCCGGTGAGGTCCCAGACATCACTTTCGGGCCTCATGACGGCCCCCTGCTGCCTTTCGCCCCGGCCCTTGTGGAGCTTGCGGAAAGCCAGTTCGGCTACCAGTCTGCTTTGAGTTCTGGTCCTCCGCTCCCGGCTGACCCTTTCGAAGCCCGCTTCCGAGCGCTTGAGGCCACCATTGGGCAGCTCAGTGCCAGCGTGCAGCAACTTGTTGCAAAGGAGCCGCCCGCGAAGGCCGCCACAGGTGCCCGAGCAAAGACAGGTCCGAAGGCTAAGGCTGCTCAACCACGGCAGGCCCCTCAAGGTGGTGTTGGGTCGATCCCTGGCACGCCTCCCCCGCCGGGCCGCGCAAAAGAAGTCCCCGGACTTGATCCTGCAGTCGTCAAGGCCGCGCTTGACTCAGGTGTTGCGCCGGCCGAGCTGCGAGAGTTGAGCAGCCTCATGCAGAAGGGCCGCTCTGCCTTGGGAGATTTCCCAGCTGCCGCTGCCGGTACAGGTCCTGACGCTGCCCTGGGAGACGGCTCCGACTTTGGGGGCAGCCAGGATTCAGGTGCCGCTCTCCTTGACGAAGCGCCCGGCGGAGCTCCAATCGAACAGGCCGTTGTCACCCTACGGGGCTCATGAAGCAGCTTGTGCAAGACCGGCGCCGGCCCGCAGATCGTGCGCAAAGTCTGGAAGCCGCTTTGGACCTGGCAGAAGGGTCCGCTCCCTCCGACGGGTATGGAACTGCGGGGGCCTCCCGCTCGAAGGGCGCTGCTTACCGGCTCCTGCGTGAAAGCCTCACTAAGGCCCCTGAGCTCATACATCAAGAGATTGAGCGCCTGCTTGATGAGGATCTCTTGTCGCGGCGGGCCGTTGGCTCGCTCAGTGCTGCCCAGAGTTCCGCTAGAGCTTGGGTCGAGTTCAGGAGCCGGGTTGGATACTACCCGACCACCATCCGCATGATGTGGAGCCTGGCCGGCATCCTTGACGCCCTTAGGGACGACAGGCCTGCGGAAGCCCGCGCCCGCACCTGCCTAGCACTGGCTGCCTTGGACCAGGCATGCATCGACTCTGGCTCGTGGGCCTATGCGCAGGAAATCACCCTTGAGAGCCCTCCGCCGTTGGGTTCTTTCCAGGGTCGCAAAGTCCTGTTCGACCCGCTCGAAAGCTACCACACTCGCCTGTTGAGCGGCCGGTGGTCCGACCTTCTTCTCCACCGTGTCAAGGAACTTGAGAGCTTCTTGGATGCAAAACGCAAGCTGGGGAGGAGCCGCGGCGGTGAACCCAGCAACAAGGGCGGCGGTGATGATGATGCTGCCGATGGTGGCGGCCGTGGGAGAGGCCGCGGCGGCGGCAAAGGTGGAAACCCGAACGCCCCCACGGGCGACAAACCGGGCCCCTCCGGGGGTCAAGGAAAGTGATCTGTTCAGGCCGTTTGTGGCTGCCGTCGCCGGGCCGAGCGATGCCTTTGCCTGAGACGTCGGCCCCAGCCTTCCATGCATGCACTTTTGCGAATTCTTTGACAGAGCTCCTGGCTGACGGGACTTTGTCCTTTTGCGCCCCCTCCCGCGGACCTGCCTCTTCCTTTGTCGATGAGGCTTTCTTTTCTTCTTCTTTGGTAGCCTGCGAGGCCGCCGCCACAGCTACTGCCACTTGCGACCCCGTCGCTCTTCAGCTCACTGCCCGCCTTCTTGACAGACTCCTGGCTCTTCCGCTGCACCGGGTCGGCCGTGGCCCTGCCTGCTCTCCCTTTGCTCTGCGTGGGCCTCGGCTCCCCGCCGCCCGTCTGGGCAGGTGTTGGGCCAGACTTGCAAGCAGGCTGAATGCCTGGTCGAACCACCCACATGGGCCGGGCAGCGGGCAAGGTTGAAAAGATCGAAGAGCAGCTCTCTGCCTTGCAAGCCGCTTCTGAGAAAGCCTCCGTTGCCCTGCCGAGCCTTGCTCCCGCAAAGGACATTGAGGCCAACCGCCTTTCTTTTCCCGAAGCCCCGGCATTCGACCCGTGCCCCTTCTTGGACGATCAGCTTCGAGCCCTGTACGTGGACCCAAGCGCTTCGAGCCGGGATTTCGCCGACCTCCCCTTCGACCCCCCTAGGGTAAGGTTTAGGTCCCGAAATAAGCAAGCCCGGTTGGAGCTGCTAGCTCTGCTCGATGCCTCCGACCGGTTGGCCCTGTTTCCGGCCGACGGCACTTCCATGGCCGGCTGCTGCGGCTTGTTTGCTGTGCCAAAGGACGCCACGCGAGACCGGCTCATAGTTGATGCCAGGCCGTCTAACATGGTGCAAATCGGGGACAGCCGGTGGCTCGCTCTTATGCCAACCGCCGCCGCCCTGCTGTCTTTGGAGCTCCGTAACGGTGAAGCTTTTTGGGCCTCGGGCACCGACTTGAAGGATTTTTATCATAATTTCCTAATTTCGGAAAGCAGGAGCCGACTGTACCGCTTCGTTGGCACTTTTGCCCCTCACGAGCTAGCCTCCTTGAAGTGCTTCCGCCCGGAACTTTGGAGGTGCAAGCAGGTCTCCGCGGCTCTCTTCACAATGGCTATGGGGGACCTCAACTCTGTGAGCTTCGGCCAGGCCAGTCACCTTGGCCTTTTGCTGGCTCGGGGCGTTGCACCTTTCGAGGCTCTCCTCTCCCTACGGGGCCGGCCCTGCCGAGGCGATCTGTGCCTAGGGGTGGTCATTGATGACTTCATTGTGTTGGAGCGTGCTTTGCTTAGCACCGGCCCCTCTGAGTCGGGCCCTCTCATGGACCGCGCCTTTGAGGCTTACGCAGCGGCACCCCTGCCCGTCCACAAAGGGAAGACTTTCCTTAAGCAGCACTGTGCCTCCTTTTGGGGTTCGGACTTTGATGGTTTGCAGGGCTTCGTGCGTCCGGCCTGGACGCGGCTGATCCATAGCATGCCTCAGGCTCCCGGTGCTGACCGTCAGCCTCTTGGAAGTGCTCGCCGGGTCGTGGGTCTCTGTCCTGGCCGACCGCCGCCGGTGCCTGTCTCTCCTGAACTGGGTCTACTTCTTGCAACGGGACCGCGCTCGGAATGCTGTGGTGCGCGTCCCTCCGGAGCTTAAGGTGGAACTCTTCACCTTGTGTGTGGTCGCCCCCTTCCTGGTGAGCGACATGCGTGCCTCTTCCAGCGGTCTTTTAGCAGCCACCGACGCTTCCGACTACCGAGGTGCCGGCGTCATCACCCAAGTCGGGCCAGCCTGGGGCCGTGAACTGCAGAGGCACAGTTTGGTGAAAGGGCTGTGGAACCGCTTGCTCAGACCTAGTGAGGCCATGCTCCGTCGAGCGGGCCAACTTGCATACCAAGACGAACTGCCTGGGGAAGCCTACCGTACCCATGCGCTTTGGACCCTTCTTGCTCGGGCCCTTCCTTTCAAATTGTTCGCCTCCTTCCGGAGGAAAGCGGGGCTGCACATAAACTTGAAAGAAGCCGAGAGCTATCTCCTCGTCGAGGAAAAGCTCGGGGCGGGCCCGTGGGAAAACGCGAGGACAATAGGTCTGCTCGACTCGCAAGTGGTGCTGGGCGCTTTGCTGAAGGGGAGGTCGAGCTCCGTGGCACTTAACGTGCGCTTGCAAGCCTCCCTTCCGGGCTACATTTTCTTCAATTTGCATCCTTCTTTTGCCTTCGTCGCCTCTGAGGACAACCCCAGCGACGATGATACTCGCTGCAGACAGACTCGCTCGGCTAGCGTGCCCACGCCAGCTTGGTACGAAGCCGGCGCTTCCGGCGACTTTCGCCTCTTCGACCTCTTCCTCTCCGGCCTGGACCTGCTGCCCGAACAGATGCAAGGCTTGCCTCAGCTCCTGTCCAGCTTCCGGAACCGATGTGGATTACCGTTGCCTTCCCAAGTGCCGCGTCGAGATCCCTCCGCGGTCTTAGCCTTTGATCACGCTTGCGACTTTTCCACCCCTCCTGTTCCGGATGTTGGCCCTGCTTCTGCGAGCCTTGCTGCATTTTTCTTCACCTGCTCGGCTTGCCAGTTCCTTTGGCCCGACCGCCTTCGCCAACCTGCTTCCGTTCGTCCTGCGGTGCCCGTGTACCTGTGCCTTTTCGCTGGTACCCGCAATGTTGCTAAGGCTTGGGTCGAAGTGTCAGGGCAGCCTGCGCTGACTTATGACTGGTTGGGCGGCGCGTCCCAAGACCTTTTGGATTGCGAGCTGCAGGCTAGGTTGCTTGACGGCCTCCGGGCCGGCTGCTTCTCAGCTGTGGGCCTGTCTCCTCCGGGTGCCACCTTTTCTGTTGCCAGGGCTCCACGGGTTCGGTCTGCCGACGAACCTTGCGGGCTCACCGGGCTCAGCGCCCTAAACCAGGCCAAAGTGGACTTTGAGAATCGTGCGGCCGACTTCGTTTTCTCCTTTGCGGGTCTCTGCCTGGATTTGGGCGTGCCCTTCTGGGTTGACGGCCCCGCCACCTCCCTCCTCTGGCTTTACCCTGCTGCCCAGGCGCTCCTTCTTCGCTGCCCTCGGCCTTGCTTCTGGACTTTTGACCGCTGCCGTTTTTCCGAGCCATGGCTAAAGCGCACGCGCGTGCTCACCACTGCTGACCTTCGTGGCTGTGACACCCTCTGCTTGGGAGGCCACCAACACTGGCACGCGCGCGGCCGGAGCGGCCCTGGTCTGGGATCCTCTTCGAAAGCTGCCGAGGCCTTTCCAAAGAAAGCTGCCCTGGAGCTGGCCGAGAGCTTACTGCGAGCTTCTGGAGGGCCGCGTTCCTCCTTACAGGACGCCGCGTTCACCGGGACACGGCGCATAGGGGAAGCTCAGAACCCCGGGCCTCGCAAACCACGGCAGGCTCGCGAAGGATCTTTGTTCGACGTCGAACTCATCGAGCAGGTCACGCTGAGGCTGAGGGAGCAGATCTGGAACGTTTTTCTTCGGTGGCTGAGGGAGAGTGTCACGGAGCAAGCTGTCATTAGCTTGTTTCGCTGCCCTCCCCTCTTGAGCTTGTTGTTGCGGGACTATGGGGACGTTCTTTACAAGACAGGATACCCTTTGGGATCGTACCGGCAACTACTTGCGCACGCTCAGAAGATTTTCCCTTTGGTGCGACCTCATATGAGCGTCGCGTGGAACATGGTTACGAGATGGGAAGAACTCCAACCGGTGTCGCATCGCACGCCGGTCCCTGAAGCTCTTCTCCGGGCGCTCGTGGGATTGGCTTTCGCGATGGGCTGGAGAAGATGGGCTGCTGCTACGTTGGCAGTTTTCTTCTGATTTTTCGCGTTTAAACAAAATGGTAGCACGCGGCAAACGGTTCCCAGAATTCACACGTCTATTATCCGTTTGTGCATACTCATAAACACCCAGTGCTCTTGCAAACCGAATTTGCTAGACTGTTTAGACTGTTCTAATCCTTGCAACCTTGCTGATGCCAGCCAGCAATCAACGACCATGTATCATGGCCTCTCAACCGTTCTTGCTGGAACCACAAACCGTGTCACTCCTCGAAGGAGTTTCGTAGTTTGTCCTCATGCAGTTGGGAAAAATGCGTTGCTAGAAGTTCTTCTATGCACCGGGTAAGGAACAAAATCGATGCTGCAATGTAAGGCTTGCTCACTACACGTATTCTTGTTAGTCTTATCGTGGACTGCATGGGAATCATGTTCGGAACAGCGTTGTAACCAGTTCGTCTAGGTACCAGGCGATGAAACCTAACCAAATTGTAAACTGCAAGATACTGCTCCTTACGATGAGGTCTTGTCTGTCGTGTCTCAGCTTTCTGTGTGCCTTGATATTCCAAGTGACATGTAAGTGCTAATATGCTAAATATGCACATTACACACTGCATTTTTTCTTGTAAGCTTGTAAACCCCGTCAATGGACTAGACCGGTCAGGCCATCATAAAAGATCTTGCAGCCTGGCCTTTCCGCAGAGTCCAGTCGGCAAAGCGGTTATCCTCGCGGACAGCTCCGTTGTTCCCTCCTTCTCTAGTGTCTCGTTCCGGAAATGGACGGCAAAGCTGCAGATGGCCAACATTCGGACGGACATGTATGCGGGCGGAACGGTGCGAAGTAGCATGAAAGCCCTTGTGCACAGATACATGGCATACAGAAGAATAGGAGGTTTCCAAGAGGAATGATGTCTCACATTTGCTGGCAACGGCTTGAGGTGATAGATGGAAGATGGAAGGTAAAGTCTATCCTCAGCTACTCGAAGAGGTGCCCGGGCTGAGAACAGGTGTCCAGGCTTGAGTTTCGCCTCGCAGGATGGTGGTGGCTCTGTGTCAAGATCTACATGTTGGAAGCGAGGCCTGCTCCTGCTCCTTCTTCGAAGCTCCTAACGCCCTTCCTTTCCCTAGGATTACAGCAGCAACTTGTTGAAGGGTTCCGGTAGCATGAGGTCATTGTCAAGATGAGCCAGACGTTGGAAGCAAGCCTTCAACTGGCACATGTGGACTATGCTTCTCGCCTTGGTTTGTGGCAGTGTGGTGGAAAGATTGGCAATCCACCCCAGGTCCTTCGCATGCTCTCGAATGTGCCGATTGTTCCACAGGCCCTGCCCGGCCTTGTTGTGGCCATGCATTCCTAGTGTCCGAGTGTGGTGCAGGTCCAGTACTGCTCGAGTCCCTCGTCATCCCTGCCCTTCCTAGTGATGGAACTTCTGCAGGCCACAGCAGGCCGTCACCGTTCGAAGGAAGCGTGTGCTGTGGGAGGGCTCTACGCTGGATGTCCGCTTCCAGGAGACCGAGGCTTGCAAAATGAATGCACAAAACTGCTATTCAGAGAACAAGCCCAGGCGATGCTGGAGTTGGAAGCAGCGGAGATTGGACACGCACTTCTCATGGGTGGCTTTCCAAAAGTGTTCGAGAGAAAATGAGGGTAGATATTGTGCCAGTGGACCTCCAGGCATGGATGCTTGCCACCAGCGCCAGGTAAGGCTGCCATGATGTTGATGTTCGATGCAGTGAATACTGTTCGGACAACGCCTGGGAGACCGTCAGGTCTTCAATTTGTCTCTCTGTCCGGAGATCGTCTGGGCTCGTTTCCGAGCTGGTAAGATGTAGTGTGTGCAAGTATCTTTGTCGTTGTCAACAAGGGAAAGACCGCAGAAGCCTTGAAGGGCCTTGGAGCAAGGTTGGGCCACCGCTTGAAGGCTCTCGAGTCCGAATTCTGGCGCGGCCTCAAGCTGCTGGCTGCTCGAATTCCGCCTGGAGTGTTCTCGAGCTCGGATCCTGTAGGATTGGAGCATCAGCGAGACCGGTGCTGCAGTGGTGGAGAATCCAAAGTCCCGAACTGAAAGCAGAAAGCTGAGAGTGTTTCGGATAATTTCGGATTGTCGAGTTTGCCAAGGCTTTACGCATACATAAGCATGCGAAAGACAGGCCTTCTTCGAGGCGAGGACTTGCAAGCGCCAGTGCTAACAGCCGCTAACAGCATCTAAAAGCTGCTTTTGGTCAGATCCGTCAGGCAAAAACAGTCCCACATTCATGAGCGGCGGGCAGGAGGCCACAGACTCAGGCTCTAGTTGTTTTCGTCAGGCTCTCCATCGCACTACAGCATGACTGCCTCAGAAGCAGGCACACAGACCTTCCGACAACGCGTGCAGAAAATGGAACGATTGCCCCTTCAGTACTTTCGCCTGTGCATGCACCTGGCTGGACTTCAGGAAGCCACCTGCTAGGATGCTTTGAGAGCAACAGCCGTGTGGTAAGATTCTCTGAGGTTTCTCCTTCCGAGATAGCTTCCAAGCGGGATCGTCGGGGTCTCGAAGCTGCCCCAATATACCAAGACGGTAAACTCTGGCTTGCTGACAGGGAAAGGCCTGCTTCAGAAGTTGGTCTTCAACGGCCGGAATCAAAGAAATGGCTTCCGGTGCTGGGGTGGCATGAACGGACGAGGATGCACAGTTTCAGGCCATGGCAGTCTGTACTACATGCTGGGAACTTAGCATCGGCAGGAACTCCATATTCCATATCCAAACTCGGTTTTTCCTTGGCATGCGCCCGGATAATGTCGAGTGACATACACGTCGAAGCCAGAAGAGCAGAAGTGCTGTCAACGCAGCACTGCTTTGGTCACCGTGCTGTATGTCTTGTCTGAAATGTACCGCTCCTGGAGCCCTCTTCGACCAAGTTGCACCTTGGAAGACTTGCCACGATCGGGTTCGAAAGCTCCATGTTACAGTCAGCGTCCTTAGTCGCATCGATTTCATGTGATGAATGCAAGTAGTTGGGGGAAAGGGTCCGGGGAGGGTCGCATCAACTCTTCTTGAATCCATGCAAGTACTTGGTGTTTGCTATATTTCGTATAGAACCGGAAAGTTGACCATTTCTATCTGTATCGAGCAAGCAGTTGCGGCAAACATTTCAGGAAGTCGACCCAATCATCGTGTAGTTGGGGGAAAGCATACCCAAAATGCTCATGTTGCAAGAAACAACTACTCCCAGTTGCTAAAGTCGTTGCGTTTCGTTCGTGGCAGCGCCAAACCTTCGGGGGAAGCTTTGTCGCGGGGTCGTTGCGTTTCGGCGTGCACATGGGGGAAAGGCTTTCAAGATGATGATCTGCGGTGTTTGTTTGCTGCAGGGTCCAGGCCCTAAGTCGTCCTATGTCCAGTGTGCAGTTGGGGGTTCTGCTAAAGCGCGTCAATCGGGATCCTGGGACATGCTGGTAAACTAGAAAGGCTGGCTTTGTTTGCTTTTTGCTGCGATGCCACTGAAGTCTGAGGTGGTTCTTGAGTGGCTGCTTGCAAAATCGAGCGTCTACATGGGGAAAGGGTGCTTTTGATGTGCTGTTTGCTGTGATGCCGCTGATGTGTTTCTTGAGCGGCTGCTTGCAAAATCGAGCGTCTACATGGGGAATGGATGCTTTTGATGCGCTGTTTGCTGTGATGCCACTGATGCGTTTAATCGAGCGTTTACATGGGGAATGGCTGGTTTTGATGCGCTGTTTGCTGTGATGCCACTGATGTGTTTCTTGAGCGGCTGCTTGCAAAATCGAGCGTCTACATGGGGAATGGATGCTTTTGATGCGCTGTTTGCTGTGATGCCACTGATGCGTTTAATCGAGCGTTTACATGGGGAATGGCTGGTTTTGATTTGGTGTTTGCTGCGATGCCACTGATGTCTGAGGTGGTTTTTGAGCAATTTTGAGCGCCTGTTTGTGAAATCGAGCGTCTACATGGGGATCGACTGGGTTTGATGCGCCAAGAGCGACCCCAGTCGTTGCGTGTGTGCATATGGGGGAAGCATCAAAAACGCGAAATGCAATGACAAAAGCGCGTAGGAGTACATTTGCAAGCAAATATGCTTGCTTGGGCAGCACTGGGATTATGAGTGTCCTCGGAAGGGTTCAGCGGTTCGGAAGTTGTATGCAACACGAAACCAGTACAGTGGATTGTGTTTCATGAATGCACATGCTTCTCTGAAGTGTAGAAGTTGTTGCGCTATTCATGTGCACGCACTGCTTCTGCTGAGCCATTTTGGCTTCGCTCCAATCGACGGGCGATTGGTGCTTGTGATTCTGCGGCTGTTTCTGTTGAGCGGGTGCTTCTGAAAACGGGCGTCTACATGGGGAACGGCTGGTTTTCCTCAAATCTTCGTGAGACAACTACATTTCTATCGTGAGTGGGTGCTTCTGAAATCGAGCGTGTACATGACGAATGGCTGGTTGCGCTGTGATGCCAATGATGTTTGTCTTCAGCGGGTGCTGCGGAAATCGAGCGTGCAGTTAGGGGAATGGCTGGTTTTGAAGTGCAGTGATTCTACGGCTGTTGCTGTTGAGTGGGTGCTTCTGAAAACGGGCGTCTACATGGGGAACGGCTGGCTGTCTTGAAGGCTTGATCAAGTCTCGTGCGCCTGGGCGCGGCATTCGAAATCCCTTGTAAGTGTGGTGTTTTACACAATTTCCGCAGTACTTGTCTCGATACTTTTGACACTCTATATGTCCGTTCCTGCTAGTAAGCACCTGGGTGATGTGACCATGATGTGACCCCATCACATCTGCCCAGTAGTTGCTGGTAGCATCTTCCAGCACAAACTGATGTGACTAAGGCCCCTAACTGTATGTTGACTAGTCTTATGACCGTGTTGCGAGGTCCATGGAACAGTTGTACCAGACAATCAGGTCGGGGTGTAGCTCTGCATCGTTTGTGCACTGCAGCTGACCTCGTAGGTCCTTCGAAAGGGCGGGCAGTCCACCAACTATTTCGCAAAGTTGGTTTCAGGAGCCATTCACCGAAGATGAGCCATTCGTCGCTTGATTTCCCAAGCTATTCGTGCGTTGTTGGTGCAACTGTTTGCTGGGGCTTAAGCTCTGTCGAATGCGGCATGGCATGCTGGGCGTCCACCTGGGAAGAGCTGCAGGCTCTGACTGACTCTAATGCTTTGCTTTCATGTTTTCATTCCCTTCATGGTGCATTCGCGTGACTTGGCATGCCTGAAGGGCAGCGTTCTCAAAGACAAGGCGGAACACGTTGCCTCATGCTGATTCGGTGGTATGTGCATTAAACTGTTGAAGGAGGTGCCAGCGATACGTGAGTGCAGCATTCTCAGTCTCAGCAGGAACGACTTCATACTTCCATTTGGTACTCGCGTGTTCTGATGCTATAGTCTGGCATAGCTTTTCTGCAGGTTCGCCAAAAGGCCTGTCACCGCTCCGAGCGCTGTGGCAGGGTGTCCTTCTCAGCATTGATGAAGCCCCGGAACACATTCCAAGATATCCCAACATGATTTGAAGATGTCTAAAGCATGTGAAGGCTTTTTGGCGCATTGGCCGCTGAATGTCCGCCGGCCTGCCACTAGCGAGGTTGGTGTTTTTCAGATGCGTTTCCTGCCTGACTGCCTTTGCAGTCGAGAATCCAGTGCAGGACACCGTGGCCTCCCTGCGCAGCTCGACAGGTGTCCAAACACAGCAGCTTGGCAGTACCTGCTCGCAGTGCCATTGCTGACGATTGAAGCGATGCAAGCTTCAGGAGCACGCTGAAGCCACCGCTTCTCTCGAGGCTGTGCAGCCTGAACTGCGAACCGTGTCTCCCGCTTGTCCAGAGGCTGCTTCCGACTCCAGTAGCATCCACTTTGCTACAAAGGCTTGAGAGCTGTGCGATGCCTGAATCTTCTGAATCTGCACAAAGCCCGTGCAGAGGCACGAGGAGCGCTGGTTTCTGGAAGAGCTTGGTGGAGAGGCAGGTTTTTTTTGCGCTCTCCCCGCACCAGAAGGATCACTTGCTTGGAAGCTTCCGTCCTCCGAATTTTGTCGCGCACTTCAAGGCTCGAGCGCAGGCCAATAAGCAAATCAAGATGCACTCCACTAGCAGATTCGTGACATGCGCACGATGTGTCAAGGTCTAGAGTCTAGGGGTTTGAGCCGTTGGTGCAGATGTATTGGAGTTCGTTTCTCTTCATGTTGATCCAGATGTGGCAACCCCCACGCTGTGTTTGTCCATGCCGTCGTGATGGACCGTGATGCGACTGTGCTTTGCAGTTTGCTTCGCTTTATCTGCAGCAGTCTTGCTTGTCGTGCTGGGCAGTGGTGCAGCCGGCACAGCAGAGCAGCATCCTGTTTTTGTCGAACAGGTCTACGTCGTCCGATTTGAAGATATTGGAATTCACAAGCTTACATAACCTTTCCTCGCCTTCCTGCTGAGAGTCTGTCCTCCGAGGAAGCTTCTTCCTCGTTGGCCAGTCGGACAAAGTATGGCTTCATTGTCTCAGCCATTTGCGTCGGCATCGTTGGAATACAGCGCCTGGTATGGTTTCTTCAGTGTTTGTACAGCAGCTTTCTACGATGTCTCGTGCATGGCGGGCACTTAGGTACGTTGCTGCCTGGCTGCCGATGCTTGCCAACCTTCGCCACAAGCTGAATCTGCAGCGGAAGGTTCAGCACATGGCTACAGGCAGAGTTTATGCTCCGGTGTGGGGAGCGCAAAAATGTGAACCACGTGTTGTATCAGCAGTTAGTGTTGTGTAGAACACTTGTGTTCGAAGTAACAACGGATGCGATTCGCGAATTCGACGGTCGGGATTAGAACATGTCGATTCGCTGGTTCTCTCTATCTGGTGACCATTTTGGCGGAAGCTTCGATTTCTTTAATGTCACCCACCCCTAGCTTCCGTTGACTTTCCTTTGGTTTCGCCACCGCTGTGAAAAAAGCAGCTGGACAAATTCGCTCAGGGATGTATGTGCCACATGCGCTCTCTAGGGGATAGCCTTCAAAGCTCCGTCCACGCTGTGATGCAGGCCTGGCGCTTGCACAAATCTTTCTTCTGTTTTCAGCGAAAGTCTGCACTCTGGCCCTGGGTGCGGGCATCCTTGCTCTACTTCTTCTACAAGTCGCTCGGGCAATGTCCGAGATGGTGAACCTGGAGTTCCTGAGGTTATTTGGATCCATGCTGAAGCAGGAAGAGCGGTAGCTTGGCTCTTTGCCGAGCTTACCCTTCTTGGCAGGCAAACTAGGCTTCATTGTTGAATACACTGTGCATGTCAGGCTCAGTACGAGGCCGCCAGCTGCTGTTTATTTCTTGGTGGGCCTTTTCCTGTGCTTGGTGACATTCCCACGCCGCCTAACGCTTGTCTGCACGCTCGTTGCAACACTCGCTGCGCCATGCCTGCAAGCCTCTGGGCCTCCCTCTTCTTTCGAATTTTTCAACTGCATATCCCAACTTGGTATACGTTGTCCTGGATCTTGATCAGGACCCGTTCGCTGCGATTGGCGGCACAGTCCTTGGAGGCCCTCTTCTGCGGCTCAGCACTGCTCAGAAGAGCCTCGGGGGCTGCGTGACTTGTGTCTTTGCATCTCGGCCTCCACGTAGGCAGAAGGTAGAAAACCTATTGAAGGTGGAACCACTCACGGCTGATCTGGACAGGGCTTCTAGGGCTTGCGCGAGTGGCTATTGTCACGACGATGGTCGCGAGGACGACGACCACTGCCACTGCCATGGCCAGGTCACTGCCACTGCCACTACGACTACCACTATGGCAACACCAAACGTCCTCTTAGGGTTTGGGGTCCGTAACTCGACCACTGATTTTCGGGCAAGGGCTACTGCTGCGACTACTACTGCTACTACTACTACTACTACTACTACCACTACTACCACTACTACTACTACTACTACTACTACTACTACTACTACTACTACCACTACTACCACTACTACGACGACTACTACTACAACAACAACAACTACTACTACCACTACTACCACTACCACTACTACTACTACTACTACTACTACTACTACTACTACTACTACTACTACTGCGACGAAAATAAAACTACGACGACGACTACAACTGCTGCAACTGCTACCCCTACTGCTCGCCGGCCTTCGTCTCCTGTGGGGAGTTCGGGGTGCCGGGAAGCCATCTTACTTTCCAGTTACGGTTAGGAGGCTTGGAATTTGGCTGAACACGCACTCCGGTTTTAGGGTTTAGGGTTTTTGCACTCATCATTGGTTTTGGGTTTCTAAGAAACCCGAAACCAATCACACTTGAAGCTGCAGGGCTTTGGGATTGTGCCAAAAGCGCATTCAGTTTGCATCGGAATTTCTTCGTTGCTTTTCAGGTTCGGGGTCGCCACCCATCATCGTTGCTGGAAAACCGTTTTCACCCTTTTAAGGCTTTTGGGCTTATCGGATTCAATACTCGTATATAAGCTCTTGGCCGCCCCGGGATACCGTGTCACGTTTGATCTCTAGGGGCTTTGGTGACTTGAACAAGCATTAGGGTTTCAGGAACTCTCAACTTCTTTTCAGGTTGAGTGCCTTATCATTTCTTATGAGGGTAGTTGGTTTCTGGGAAGCCGTCACCCTTTAAAGGGTCTGGGGTTTGACCGAACACGCACTCCTTTGAGGATTTTCGGTTTCAACGTTTAAGTTTAAGGTCTTTAAGCCACCCATCATGTTATTAGGGTTTTGGGTTTCTGCGAAACCGTCAGCCCTGGAGCTTGAACGCGCACTAAACCCGGAGTTTCGGTTTTCATGCTGAAACATCGGCACCTTGCCCAGACGTGGTTCTTGGGGAACTGTTGGAAAGGTTTCGGGTCTTTGCCACCCTTCAGCATAGCCGCTCGTATTGGGGTTTAGGGTCTTGCCGTCGCATCGTGGAGCAGTTTGACAGCGTCTGATGAACGTTGGTAGGAAATCTGCATCATTGGAAGCAAACTGGAGAAGTCACATGCAGTCTGTAGACACCCCTTTACACGGAGTCTTGACATCTGATGAGGAGCAGCGGAAACGATACATCTCTGAAGAAACCTAGAGTAATCCATCGATCGCGAAATCTCTGGGAACAAAACGGGACGGCAAGAAAAAAGGGGCAGCTGTCGAATCACACAAACGCTCAGATGATGACAAGTCACATACATTTTGAACAAGTCTAGCAATTTTGGTGGTTCGGGATTTAAGCTTCAGGTGTCACGATTCTCGATTTCTACTTTGATTGGCACTACATCTGGGCTCGCAACTGGTTGCTGGTGTTCTTCGTTGCTGTTTGCGGTTGTCCTACGTTTGACCACCTTGTTTTCGAGACTGTGAATTTGATTTCGATCTTCTGCTTACCCTATCAATTTCGTGGGTGCAGTTGAAGAACCACGCTTCAACTAGCTAGTCCGCATGTGAGCCGCCCTTCCGAGGTGGCAGCGATTCTTGCGGCTATCGTGGTGCTAACAACACCCGGTGCACAACCTTCAGCTGTTGATGTTTGGATGGTTAGCCTGCTCTGTTGCTCGGTGGAACGCAGATTGAACGTCACTTTCGTCCTCGCAGTCCTGGTATTCCCTCCACCTCCACGACCACCAACACCACTTCGACGATTACTACTGCTCCCACTACAACTGCGACTACTAACTACTGCTGCTTGTGGTTGGGATTTTGCAAGTACCAACAAGAGCATGGTTCAACCTACCATACCGTACCACCAAGTTCAGGGTTTTCCAATCAACCCTCTCCGCAGTCGGATAGTTAGTATCCAAGCATCCTACACATCCCGAGTTCCCAATTCCGAATTGTATGCAAAAGCTGGAAAGCCTACTCCCGTCGGAAAACTTAAAGAACCAACAGCTCCAGCTAAATGATGTTTTTGCAGCGCCCCTTGAGGATGCTGTCCATACTGTTGTCTTCTCTGCAGCTTACAGGGATCGAATTGTCACCAAGGGTGGAAGATGAGGTAGAGGGTCAGGATGGTTGGAAGCCACCACCAAAAGGAGGATTCCCGAGCACATGGACCTCCGACCATACCGGCAAAGCCCCTCACCACCACTTGACACTTTCTCTTCTGAGCAAGTGCCAAAGTGAGCGCGACCAAAGCGCACACGGCACTAGCAAAAAAAGGTTGAGCAGAAGATTGGCAAAATCCTCATTGCTGCTTTAGCCTGCTTCGCCTTTTTCTCAGTATGCACGGTTAAGGGGTTGACTTCTGACTTGCGTGTTGGGTCAATCCTTCTGCTGTTGACACTGCTCATCGAACACATCCGACGTCTTTTTTGGGGACCCGGGTTCAGGGCGGTTGTAAGGGGGGGCGGGGGCTGCTGGGCGTACCCACCGGCCAAGCCTTGGCTCGGGAGGACCCACTCGGTCGGCTGGCCGCAGGCGAGAGAACATACATAAAGCGTGAACAGAAAGGTGTAGTTTTCTTCCCCTTGATGCCGAGGCCTGCGCGGATAGTACGGAGGATAAGAATCACCATCGTCGCCACCGTCATGTTGACCGCATGACAATCACCGTCACTATCAGCATAACCGCACAACCATGCCGGTGCTCATGCCGCCGTTGATGTCTGAGGTCAGTACCGTCAGTAGCATGTTAGTGAACTGAAGGTGGCTTCGCCGCTGCTGCCTGCGAGGTGGCCGGAGGTCTGGCCCGGTTGTGTTCTCTTTGGTTGTGACTCCTCTCCTTTAGCCACGTGCCACGGTGTGGCATCAGACATTTATGAACGGCTCTATAAGAGATTTGCTCGCCACAAGCAGCTCTCGCAGCGTCCCTGCCAAACTCTTGGTGGACACAGCAGTTCCTGCTCTCGGCACTGCCTGCCGGCGAATGCAATTCTGCGCATTGGGCTTTGCAAGGTCAACAAACAAAAACAGTTTGATCTACTTACACTCCTTCCTGCATCGTTTCGCCCGCTTTGACCCGCTCATTGCTATCTGCCGAGGCAGTCGGCTTTGAGATTTGGAAACTCGGACTTTCCGGGCTCTCCACGGCCATTACGTGCTGTCGATGGTTATGGCTTGTGTCTGCCACTACTTTGCTTCTTCTCAGTCAGAGTCCGACGGCGGTGTTTCCCTTTCGCACCAAGCTGGCGATCGCCAGGTGCAACGGAATGGCTCGACGACAACCTGCTTGTCAGCTTCGGCACTGGGATGCTGCTGAGAAGCTTTGCCGTAGTCGCGAACTTTGCAGGTTGCTTTGCTCACGCTCAAGATATCTTGCGGATTTAGCACTTCTTCGCGTAATGTGATTTTGCCTAGGCATGAGGGCTTGATGAAAAGTGCAGTCTACAGTTTGGACTGTGTTTGTGGGTGTGTGGAAGTTCTCGTGTCTTGGTGGTATGTTTTCGTAGGCCGCAACCTCCAGCCGGTGCTCTGTGCATGTGCGTTGGTACATCGGAAAACATCTTCATCGCTCTACAGGTTCAATTCAGTCAAGTCATGTCTTTACATTCAGTCTGTCACGACACGTTGCTTACCTAAAGGGTGCTGGAGTTTCTGTGGAACCACTGATCACGGACACAACCCTAAACCCTGAACCCCAAACCCCTAAGCCCCTAAACCCCGGAACCCGAAACCCCTCAAATCCCGCAGCCTGGGCCAGAGCACGATCTTTCCAAAGGGGCGGTGGGGTCCATGCTGTCCAGAGGACCTCGACCTACAATGCGGTCTAGGGTTTAGGGGTTTTGGGGGTTGAGGATTTAGGGTTTAGGGGTGTAGGTTTTTTTTTGAGCTCCTTTTTATGCCTGCCCATCGTTTAGGCTTACATAAGGGCCTTCGGGGTGTAGGGGTTTAGAGTTTAGGGGTTTAGGGGAGGGTACAATGCCTAGGGTTTTTCAAGAGTTCGCGTAGAGTGTAGGATTAAGGGCGTGCCCTAGGCCCCAATAGACTCTGTTCATGTGTGAGCCATGCGCATATGGATTCAACTCAGTGCATCTCTCCAGCTTGGGTTACTCACATTCAGATTAGGATCAGACACTCCGTGAAAACGGTGCGCAACATCTTGCAGCATATGACGTGTCAGGTGATAGGTCATACAACATGTAGTTCACATGCGATCCGTGTGGCAGCTTGTGGGTCGCATCGTAGTGTCAGATCTTATAACAGATCAAACGTCATGTCAAACTGTCAGATCATTTGCACTCTTGTGCTGCGCCAGGCAATGTCATGTTATCTTTGCTTGACACCCGTTGACACCTAGCCTCTGCTCGTGTCCTGTTCTGTCTTTTTCCTGCCCTTCTACCTCCTCCTCGTTGTCCTCTTACTCCTCCCATGCCAAACCAGTACAGCATACCATGTAGAGTTTGGAGACCCTGGTCTGGCGGGTTTTGTGTGTTGTTTTGGGGATATTTGGGGATGATGATACATCATGCTTGGCAAGCCCTTGGCCAGTAGCGTGATGCCCAGGTTTGGAAAGCAAGGCTCTACTGGCTCTGCTGAGTTGAGCAACGACAGCATGTGAGCACATGCACGCCCGTGCAGTCAAGTTTGAGCCGCCTGCTTCGAAGAAGCTTCTGGCTTGGGTTTGCTGCAACCACCGGCATGTGCACTGGCAAAGTCAGAAAAACCCTTGCGGGTGGGGCCTGGGTCTTAGGTGTTTACGGCTTTTGCTGAGTTCCCAGTCGAAAAACCCTCGAGGGTGGTCGTCTCTGGCAGCACCGAGCAGGTGCACACCTTTGCACCTGAAGAAGACTTGCGACTACACTTGCTTCGACCACCCGACGCGCAGTCGCAACAGCCGTGGCCCTGTCAGAGCTTTACAGCCGTTATGCCCAGCTGGAGTGCCAAGGTCGGACAAGCCTGGTTGCATCGTCCTGTTCCATGGCGGGTGCCTTGAGGGAGCCGATAAAAAAGGGTTTCCTCCGCCCTTCGACCATGGTGAAGAAGAGTACATTGGAATCAGCTCTTTGGCGGTAGCGAAAGCGAAGACCTTACCAGGGATTTTGTCACACAAGCTGTTATAGCTGTCCGCTGTCCCTCGTCCCCGATGGCGGGTGTCGTTGCCTTTTGTGTTTTCCGACTTCGTGGACATGTTTGCAGCTACAACCGCTTCTGGTGCAGGTCCTGGATGGTAGGCTCTCCTTCACAGTTCTACAAGCATGCCCAGGCTTTGTTTGCGTGTAGACGAAGGAGAGATGCTGCTGCACTTGGACCTAAGTATCGGCTGCAGACCATCGCGAAAGACCTTGGAGTGGCAGTTGCATGCTGCCAATATCGCCTCTGGTGGCTTGGATAAAGAGCCGGCCTACTCTTGGGGACGCAGGCGGGTTGCGTTGCTTCTGAGCCAAGGCTGACGCATCCTCGAGCAGATGTGCCCTTTGATGCAGTCGACGATGCGCAGCGATGCGTGCGGTATCTGCACAAAGAGGCCTTGAAAGAAGAGAGTCGTATATCTACATTCGGCGACATCTCTGATTTCTGGTATAGGGTTGTGAAGTTCAGCACTTAGAACTAATTGATGCCATTGGACGTTGTCTGGCTTTCCGAGACAACTTGTTGCCGCAGGCCGATACCTTGGGTTTGGACAAGAAGAGGCGCCTCTTTGTCTTATTCTTGCCGCTTCTTGCGGACTCGGACCACGGGTTACACACGGGTTACAAACGAGGAGGCTGCACGAAGAAGGTGCCTGTAGGTCGTAGGTGGCACAGCGAGACATGCGTAGCATCTGCTGCACGAAGTGCCTCCGTGGTTCGCTGCGTTTCATTGCAAGGCTTGTGGTTGGCGGCCTCAGCGCCGGTGGACAGCTTGCTGCCATGACGGCCCTGGAAGCTGGTGAAGAGATCGGTCTCGCAGGCACTCTAACGTGTCCGTTGTCCCTGGCCGCTAGCCTTAAGAGTGCTTGAGAGTGCTCCATTGCACTGAGGGCTTTTGCTCCTGAATCCTGTCCTGGACCTGGACTTCACCGCAGGATGGCGGAGGATTCGGGCGACCGCTTTCCCCACCCCTCACAATCCTGCGCAGAGCCACGCAGACCGAAGCGTCTCGAGGAGAACGCCACTGATTTGGCTGGGCTCGACACTACTTCGTGCACGTTATGGCGAGGACAGATACAGAATGCATATGAGTAACTTTTGGAGACAGCATGTGGTCCAGGAAGCTTTGCATGCCAAGTCGCCGCTTCACCAGGCACACGGTATAGAAAGTCTGCGTAGTTGCGTCGGAATACTTGGCGTGGGATGGCAGGTTCGCAGCCTGCCTTTCCCAACATTGATCCTGCATGGGGAGGAGGACAGGAGGATGCTGCACAAGGTTGATGTGTGTTAAACAGCCGCATGCTCCTTTGGCATGCGAGGATGACATCATTCCTTTGGCGCAGTCAGAGGCATTTGTCTCCGAAATGCAGCGGTCCTGTGCTCAGGCTGCTTGGTACCAGTAGCTTGGCTCGAGACAACCCGCTGATGGCTCTTGCTCCTGTTTGCCTAAGGTCCCACAATGATTGCAAGGTGATTGCATTTCCTGAGGCGCGAGCATGCCTCTTAATGTTTATCGAGTTCGTGTATTGAACGAGAGTTGCTTTTTCACGATTTTGGTCGCTTGGAGGTGAATCATCACTTCCTCCGTGCGAAACCAGAGGTGGCCGAACGCACCGTGCTCGCATGTAACTACACGGCAAGACAGCTTGCATCATGTGTCCCAACATGTTATTCTTTGGCGCGCCTGAGGCCACCTACTCACCGTTGGCAGTTTCTTGCACTCGGCACGTTCCTCAGGGAGTGTTCGATCCATCAGAGTTTTTGCCCAAAGGCCTCATAGAATAGCTGCGACAATTCTGTGGGCAGTGAAGGTCGGGGTTGTGACTGGTCCTGGAGACTGCGCGAAGATGCACTGACTAGAGTTTAATCGTTTTGAAGCGCAGCCTTTTAGCAGAAGGCCAAGGCATCGCAGAGAGCTCTACATGCTCGCTGCAAGTTTCTTGTCTTGCAGCCCTCTGTACCATGTACAAAGAACTGGACTGGAACCCTCCCTCCGAATGAGCGTGCATAGGTCGGCACACATGCGCGCAACCTGGTACAAAACAGTGAGAAGTGCGTCTTTGGCACGGCATATTCTAATGGTTCCGGACAGTGCTGCTTGCAGCTTCTCAAGTATTGCGCCTCCAGTCTGTCTTGCTGGAGTATGTGTACAGCAAGCGCACATATGCATGTTTCAATGAAGTCACAAAACAGGCGCCCAAGGGTCTTTGCAAAGCCGGCTCTTGGAGACAGTTTGAGACGCGAGCCGATGCAAAGAATTTTGCACCAATGCGGCTATTCAGCCTGCTGTTGACTGCAATTCGGTTGTGCCAGCCATTCAGGTCTTATCCAATGTAGATGTACGCTGTACGGTGCAAGTCTGTTCGCTGCATTGGACTTCGGGTGAATGTATGCACTTGAAGGTCAAATAGAGGCAGTTCCAGTCGAGCACTGAGCTTGAGCAGGAGTCCATCGGCAGCGTCGTCAAAGTCGAGGGTCGCACGGTTCACTGGTTTCAGAAGGTCCGTGCCTGCCGTGTTCGCAACCGCCTGGTCGAGATGCACTCGGTCCAAGTCAACATGAAACGGTCAGGGAGACGGCTTCGTGCAGACTAGCCAGCCGGTCACTGTTGCGAGCTGAGCATCACCGGGGCATCGGCAGATCCTCGTAAGTCTTGGCCTAAGGGCTCTTCGAACGCTGCCTCGACGGCTTTCGATTTGGATTCAGCTTTCAGAAGTTCAGATAGGCTGTTGCTGTTGAACAGGCTTCTTTTTGGGCTGTCGAGCTCCTAACAGAGACTTCCAGTTCCGCATCTGACTGCTTCGACGCGCAATCTCAGGGATGATCACCCGTGCTGAGCCTGAGGTCCCGAAGGCCGATTGGGACCTTTTGCCAGCAGACTTTAAAGAAAGACCATGGGAGCCACAGCGACCCACTATGTGAAACCGCAGTTTCGTTCTGCGAGGACATGCACAGCATCAAGTTGTCCACCCATTGTTGTTCGGCAGACCTGAATGTGTCCCCCTGCAGTCCGCGGAAGATCATGTATGGATGTGTGATGGTCTTGCAACAGCAGTGAAATTAACCCTGTGCACCATAGACGCCCAAAAAGCTTTTGATCTGGCACCTGCTTCAACCGCTCTTCGTTCCAACGTGTTCTGCGACAAAACCGGCAGCAAGTCGGTTGAAGTCGGCAGATTTCTGGTGAAGCGCGGCGGAATTTGCTATTCATTCGGTAAGGTCACACCATTGGGTCAGCTGTTCGAGGTCGGCATCCCGGTGGAGAGACAGCCGTGGAAGACTACATGCAAAATGCTACATCGATGTCGGTGTACCGACTGCAGGTCGAAGTTATCAAAGCCGTGAACCTCGGCCGGCAGAGAACTCAGCTTGCAAGCAATCCTCACAGCTTCTGTGCAAAGCCGAGCTGCGTGAGGAAACTTGATTGCGAGCTGGGCTTCTGCATCGGCCTGGGCCCAGAGAGCGGAAAACGCAAGGGTTTTGCATGCCACAGGCAGTGTCAGTTTGCCGCCCTAGTTGAGGCCTTTGCTCCAAACCCCCGCGTGCCAGCGATAAGGCAAAGACGGAGAGACAGGAGTTTCCTTGGCCCCGAGTTGAAATCCTAGGAGCAGTGGCCCTTCTAGAGCAGCACCAGGACTGTTGGATTGCTGGCGGTGACACCTCATTCTATTTGAAAGGGGCCTGGAACGCAGCCTTGATTTCATCCCCATCCGTGCATTTTTGTGAGCCTTGATTTGCTGGCCTCCAGGTGCAACGGCGTGTTGGCAAATCATCGGCGGATGGACAGCAAAAGTGCCCTCTTTCGCCCTTGGCAACGTAACCGATCCCGGCGTCAGTGCAGGTATCTGCACATTGGCAGTGACCTCCATGCAACGGTGCCATTCTGAGCAATGTCTCGTGGACTTGCTTTACCCGCAAGTGTTGTAAGTGCTGCTGTTATCGAGGACAGGGTGGCAATACTGGCAGAGTGGTCGCGACCTTGTACTCGCAAGTCCTTGGTTGTCCCACCTTCTGCAGAAGCGCAGTCGCAGGTCTGGTGCTTTGTCGCTCTTCGTGAATGGCTGCCATGCCATGTTTGCGTGATTTTTGGAGTCTCGTCTGTGCATGCGGGGCTGCTAGGTGAGCAGGTCGGTCGTTACAGCAACGCCATCGACCACTCGGAGGCCACAGATCCTTCAGCGCGGTTTGTAGCTGCAGCAGTGGTCTCCGGAACCGGTTGCTTTCTTCTTGTGACGCGAGCCAGGTGGTGCTGCCCCTCTATGGAGTTGCAGACATTTTCGTGCGAGAGGCCTTGCGACACGACACTTTGCATGTATCACGGGCCACGTTGGCATACGTTGGCCACATGGGCCAAAGGCCGAAGGTGCCGACAGTGAGCAGGAGAGGCGAAGGTCTTGCTGGAACAACTAACTTTCCAAGCTGCAGGCCAGTGAGGAATACACAGTGCGTTCCATTGGCCTGATCGGCGATGAGAGTGAAGGCAGACCTCGCTGAGAGTTGTGGACAGAAGCGCAAACATGCGTGCTCTTGGTCAGATGGCTGGACTGTCCAGAAGGAGCGAATGGAGCGCGCCGCCGTCGAGTCAACTTCCCAGAGGGCATCACTCATGGCCGGAAGATATGTAGGAAGCCAGCAAACTATGGGAGGCTGGCTGGAATTCATCAGCTCCTGCATGGGGAGGCAGCAGTGGCTACGACGTCGCGATCTCATCAAAAGGATTCTTCAAGCTGGTCTCAGTGTCCTGGCTTCGAGGATTGGGCCGTCGTGCGATTTGTATGCATGTGGTCGGCCCGTCATGTGTGTGTGTGCGCCAGTTCCGAGCAAAGTGATGCTGGAGAGAGTGCCAGGTCGCATACTTCTGAGCCTGTTCCGCGGTGGGCCTTGCTGCTTGTTGCTCGCTGATGTGCCGCTGGCGACCAGCCAGGTGGGCGGGAAGTGCTGCCATCATCAAATCTGGACAGGTCCCTCTTTGAGTCTGTGCGCCTTTGAGTCTCCGATTCGCAAGATGTCTACACGACTGAAACCATACAGCTCCGTCGTAGGTTCGCGGTGGCCTACGCGAACTGGGCACAAGCTGGGTGTTGTACTCGGACATTTCCCAAACTTGGCTGTTTTAGCCATAGCGCCAAGAGTAAAAGTATCAGGTGTCCACCGACAGAAAAGAGATACGGTCTACTTTGGGCACTCAAGGACACCGCTGAGGAATTGTGACCTTGCAACTTGATGGCTTTTTGGGGCCAGTGCAGGAGCTTAAGGGCGAAAAAACGGAGCGCAGTGAGGACCCACTGAAACGCAAACTACCCAACATGCTTTTGGTGCAAGTTCAGCACTTCAGGACCTAGCTCAGGTGGAGAAGACTGAGGTTAGACTTGTCGTGTCTCGCTGCATAAAGCGCTCCAGGCAAGGCATCCCACTTGCCTGCTGCTATGGCGATGCTTGAGCTGCAGCGCAGACTCTTCGAAAGGTACTCTCGCCTCGGCAGTTGCTGGGAAGCCGCGGAGATGTTGGCCTCTGCCTCTTCGTGGTTCGAGCCCCATGGTCTGTCCAGCGGTGTCAGCATGGCTTGGTAGAACTTTTACCGAAGCCGCCAGACGGGCGTGGAGCTTCGGCTTATCTTCGATCATCGTGAACTATCCAAGTCACGCCAGCTGTCAAGGCTGAGCATGTCCGACGACTTCATGAAGTCCCATTTGGATGCTGTCCAGCAGGTAGGGCGCTCTCGCTGCCTTGCTCTTCGGATGCGTGAGTGGAGCAAGTGGAGGCAAAGCGGTCCGGTCTGCTGGATACACACTACTCGCTTGCCCAAGAGCTCTACGAGCAGGCGGCGGTCTGCGGCTAGTAACGGCTGCTAGCGCCACAGACCGGGCTGAGCTGACCCTTCGGATTGGCGCTACAGGAGAGGAAACTGTCAGGGGAGAGTCTTCTCAATCGGGCCACTGCCTTGGTCTTCCAAGAGCCTCAGAGCCGGGCTTGCTCGTTTCCATCTCGGCAAGGCAACACAGACTGCAATGCGAGCAGCCCAGCACCGGGCAGAAGGCTCCAGAGAGACTGAGCACCGAGCGGTCCGAGCGGGCCTTGGCAGTGATCTTGGACAGGTCGCTCCGTATCTGCCCGTTGGAACTTGCGCCCCTACACCATCGGTCCAGCACACATCCAGCGAATCCTCCAGGTCTGTGCCGAAGACATCTTTCGTCAAGAGATGTGTTGTTGCCTGACACGACGTCCCCGCATGATTGTGCATGTTTGGCTCTGTAGTGACCAGTTGTGTTGTGTAGTGGTCAGAACATGCACGCAGAATGCGGCGTGTGCCGCTGGCAGCATATGCAGCCATGTAGTGCACAGCCAACCAATTTACACTCACTCTCAGCCACAGCTGCCATACCGTTGGATAGGACCAAAGCTGAGCAAGCGTGCCTGCACCGTCGCGAGATGGCAGAGCTGCGTTGTCGACGGGTACCTGAGGGCAAAAACCAGTGTTTCCTCATGAGACTTGCCATGTGACCAATGCTTCACAATGTGTTGGCTTTTACAACATAACGTACTTCTGCTTCAATCGATTTTAGTCGGACTTGCGGCATGCACGGTCCCAGGAGATTTTCGCGGCTGACGCCCACTGAAATTTGCTGCCAGTTGATCGAGACCGTCTGCGCCTTCAAGCAATAAGAGAAGGGGTATGGCAGCACCGATTCGGGACACTTGGCCCGAACGGCTAGCCGACCATGGGGTCACCTGCAAACAGTGACCCCGCAGTCCTCCTGGACCAGGACGTGAAATCAAAGCGCTATCATCTGCTTCAGACTCACGGAGATTCCTTCGTGGGTAGCTTCGAGGAGCACACCGAAGCAGCTATCTCCGGTTGTATTCTGAACGGTTGCTCGTTGCAGGCCTCTGCAGCATCAGTCCTTTGGGGCGAACTCTTTACAGAGAAGGACCTGAGGGCTCAACAGCTTTCACTGCAGAGGGAAAAAACAAATCTCTGTTTGCGGAGGAGCGGAACTTCCTGCGCCAGGTCCTCGAAGAAGGGAACCAGTCCTTCGGAGTCAGGCTGCGTGGCTCCCTGCGGTCAAACCAGCGCTGCTGATCTTGCTCGCCACATCTGGAGCGTGCAGGGACACTTTCCAGCTGGACTACCGGATTGCTTGGAATCCTTCGGCCAAGCAGCAGATGCAAGCCAGGGGCCAGACCCTTGCCAAAACTTGCCAGCTATTGCCAGCTTGTCTTGTTTGTCAAGTCGGTTTTGATTTCGCAGATCAGAACCTCGGACGCGTGCTCTGAAGTCTCTCGAACATGCTAGTTAAGCCCTGGCGCTAAGCCGAGCTCTTCCGGGAGTGGTAGTCGTGCTTCTGATATTCTGATGCCTGTCCTTTCATTGCTAATCTTGATTCGTTCATGTCAGTTGCTCTGGCATCTTGCTTCATCCTGCTCCTGTCCTGTCGACAGTCTTGTTCCGTGGGGAACTATTCAGCGGTTGTGCACGGAAAGAGACTGGCATTGGCTGTCTGACAAACGAAGGATCCACGATGGCAAGCTGGTCATCTTAATACATGGTTCCAAGCTTACATGTCTAGCAGGTGACAGTGCTCTGGTTTCCTGCCTTGAGTTGGCAGCTTTTTTGCTCAGGGTACAGCGGCCGCATCACAGATTCCTGGGGCTGGGCCAAGCTGGTGAAGCCACTGTGGAAACAGGGCTTCACGGCACACGGATTGCACATTCAGAACTGTTACAGTGCGCCGTCAGGGCAGCAAGAGTTTCAAGAGTGTTCTGTATATCTTGGCAGTTGAGGTTTGCCTGCTGGACATGCCTGGCTTTGGAAGGAGTAGCATCAATCTGCCTCTCGTCCATGGGTAGTGAGCAATAACTAGGTAACGCGCGCGCGCGCGAGGAGCCGCGTTTTATTCAATGGTAGGAATCAGCTAATTTCCTGGGGTTTGGCACGATTTCTACGAAGAATTCGGGTGTTGCCCCAAGCAATTCGTTTGATGTATACTTACATGTTTGTGCATTTGCTGTTCATTCTGTAAATTTGTCTGGTGTGCTTCGGGTCTTGTGCTCGAGTTCCAAGAATGCAAGCATTTGGACTACCGACCTCAAAGACCCCGAAACTGCACGTAAACCCAGCCAGAAGTCGCAACCCAACCCGTCAGTCTACAAAGTGCCCGGTAGCTAGGGTTCATGCCTAATGTGACCCCGAAAGGGCCAGGGAGACAGCCCCTGAAACGTACTACAGGCTCCCGGACGACAAAGACTTCCCAGTTCAAATCTTTCGCTCTGAGCTGAAGACCGATGTGTGCGTGTGAGACACATCGGAGTCAGGGTTCAAGGAGGCGAAGGTTTGTCCGGACACTGCAAAAAATCAAGTCTTCGTGAGCGGATTCAACTCTCTGAGGCAGTCATATGGTGTGTTGTGTTGGCTTTTGCATTGCAACGCCAACACCATTGAAAGCACGATTGCCGGAAACTCTCTGCAACACCTTGCGGAAGACACATCACCTGGGTAAGAAACTGGCAGAGCTTCAAGACAAAGAGTAGACCGGAAGAACAGAATCCCGATTGACCATTCCGAGAATGTGTGTGGGTGGCAAAGGAAGTTATCTTCCTCCCCCATCCCTCCCCCCATCACCCTTCCCCTCCCCTTCCGAAAGAAGAATCAGAACTCGCGCGGAACGCCGAAGAACGTTATTCCCCGATAGAAGAACCAGAATTTTTGCGAAACACCACGGCGCCTGGTGCACGCATCACCAACTAACCATGTCCATGTCCTCATTCGTGTTGCTCGTTGGGGTCTGTTACGAGGAAGAAGCCATCCCAAAGCATTGCTTGGTGAACTTCCGCGGAGCACCTTTTTGCGGGAAAATCGGAATCTGAGGAAATGGAATGCTCCCTTGACCAGCTGGCTGCGTGTCTGCAGTTGCAGAGACCAGCTCACAAGTTTCGTGAAAGCGGCCGTGGAGTGTTGAGTCTTGAGAGTTTCGCAGGCTGTTTTGCATCTCTTCCTTCTGCGAGATTCAGATCTTTCGTGCTTTTTTAACTTGATTTTCCTAGCTGTTCGTATCGTTCGCTCAGGCAACATGTCGACTCGATCGTCCTGTCGAAGTTCATAGAGGGGATGCGTTTCCGCAATCCTGCCAGGCCACGAAGCGGAAACATGTCATGCGATTTATGACGTTCTGCAATTGCACCGCGGTTGTTTCTGTGGCACCAGCTTCCCCTTTCAGTGACGTATCTAAATTGGCTGAGGTTGCAGTGGCTGTTGCACCAAGCACTTCAGAAGAGCCGTAGGTGGTCCAACCGGGAAACGGCTTGTACGACTGAGCAGGGGTGGACTTCCTCTAATCTGTGATGGTCCCCCGGCCACCTTATTGGCTGCAAATTTCAAAGTGAAAGTTTCTCGCCATCACGCCATGCGGCAGCTGCTTAAGTGCCATGCCTGTGGCAAAAGGCTTCAAGCGACCAAGGCATACAGACCCCCCGACATTCGCCCACAGGTTTTCGGCCTGCTGGATGTCTCGGGCATACTATCGGGCATGCTATTGCTCAATAGGGGTCCCAGTGCATTTGCTGTGCAATCTCTGCTGTACCACTCCATCCGACTTTATGTGCGCCGGCATGGATGCATGGATACTGTGTTTGGGTTTCGTCGATTTCTGTTGGAGCATTTGGGCCCGTTGGACAAGGGCAGACGCAGAAAGTGCTAGCGCAGCCTCGGATGTGGTCAGCGTCGTCTGAGCAAGAGTCGATAGTGGCTTTGTGGATCTGAAAGAAATACGGTTAATCGATAGATCGGTTTCCACAGAGCTCAAGTGTGCGCAGCTTCTGCCAGTGTCATCGGCTACCGCGAGTCCTGCAAGACGGTGCTGCGACTCTTCCGCGACTCACCACACCTGGTAGCCACCCAGCGCCTGATGCTGCAATTCTATGCTTGTTTGTAGTCACGACGGTTTCTGTAGCATTCTGTAGCCTTCGAAGGCATGCGCTTATTGACCCGATCTTCACCCTGGACGACGTCTATCCACTGGAACCTCCTTACGGAGCCATCAGCAAAGAGTGGCTCGCCGAGAAGCCAGGCGGGCGCCAGCGGGCCAGCGGGCAGCCTCCTCGCAGCATCTTGCGTTGCCTGTCTTTGCCAGGCAAGCAGGCCGTGGAGTTTGACAAATTTCTCGGGACACTTGGCACGGTGAAAGGTCTCCTTGCTGCCAGGCTGCCACTAACACCATGCGCTCGTGCCTCCGCCTTATCAGGAGGAGCAAGACCTTCCTTTGGACCATCTTTACTGGCGGCTTGGTGGCTTTGGCTCAGAAGTTTAAGCCTGTGGATGCCTTCTCTGTGAGGCAAGTCAGACACCGACTCTGGCCGTGAGGCACTACAGGCCCCGCTGAAACGGCGATGATGCGATAATCTGCCAAGGCATTCCGCCCTTGTCGCAGGCAGTGATGCGCAGAAGGCAGCATTTGGCGATGCGGATCTGCGTATCCCACGTCACGAAGGCACCCTCGGACCCCCTTTAAACAAATTGACCGTGGCCTCGCTATCTCTTGTGGGAGTCCCAGTCCCAGGAGTTCATCTCTGAAGCTCGAGCTGGGGCCAGCGGGGCGGGCTCCTACGCCCACGTGTCCCGAACCTCAGACGCAGAGCGCGAGCAGAGAGAGTGCTCGGAGCGCTTCTTGGGCTCAGAGCTTTGCTGCAGGCTGTTCTTCTGCAAGTGCGCCGCGCCTTCCGCGGGGCAGTTCGGTGCGCTTCCAACACGGGGCCCCTGCACAGGTATATGAAGGACAAGCTGTCCGAATTCATGGCAGGGGGGAAGGCCATGTCGTTGAGTTGCTCCAGTGTGAGCCTGTGAAACACGTCCCACTTTCGCTTCTGAAGGCGCCGAAAGAGATTCCGCCATGGGCTCTGGAGGCCTCGGATGCAAGCTCCCTGAGAGAAGAAGCCGTGCTGTTACGGCTATGGTGAGGTCACCTCCACGACGGCTTCAAGCTCGATTGGATCCAAATCTCTTCCAAGTTGCTCGCCAGCAGATCGCTTTGCGGAGGAACTCGTGACTGCCCCCTGCGGCCGCGGCTTAGGTGTGGACTCTCCAGCTGGAAGGGCTACTGCCTGAGTCATGAACATGCTGAAATGCACGACAGAACCACCGCTAAAGGCCAAGGCCTTCAATGCGCTGGAGACCGTCCAAGAAGTGGCGGAGGTTGCTTTCTCCACAACTCGCAGACAGAAGAGCTCGCATGCTGGCAACAGGTGCTGTCAAGATGTACGACGGCCAAACAAGACTCACGCCCGCAATCACCTGTGGCGACAAACGAGGCGTGATTTGTGCCCATGTTTGTGCTTCACACATGCTTCACGGGATGCTTGGCTGTTGAGCTGGCATGGTGTGACCTGCCCGAAATTTTCGATGTCGTCTGCAGGCACGTAATGATCTGGCACCGCTGCATATGGAAAAACATCAGAAACCTTCTGCTGGAGCTGGCAAGAGCCACCCACTGCTCCCAGCGCTGCGTCTTGGCGAACTTTTTGTGCATGTCACCGTAATTTGGACCCACCGGCAAGTCGAGACGTGTCTGAGGTTCGCCAACTCGACAACCTTCAGGGACACTGTCAACCTCCGCGAGACGTTGAGGACCCACCGGTCTCAGGGGAGTGTACCGAGAGAGCTGCGAAATGGAAGCCAGGACAGATGCAGCCGGTTCTAAAGGCTTTCGAGACAGACCGGCGCATGCCCTTACGAACACCGGGCTCAAATCTTCTTGCTGCCCCTGCCTCCCTCCCCTCCCTCCCTCCCTCCCTCCCCTCCCTCGCTCGCTCGCTCTCGCTCTCGCTCTCGCTCTCGCTCTCGCTCTCGCTCTCGCTCTCGCTCTCGCTCTCGCTCTCTCTCTCTCTCTCTGGCTGTTTTCGGGCTGCAGTGTTCGTGTCGAAGTGTCTGAATCAAGGAAACAGAAGCATCGCTCAGAAGCTGCCTTGGGCATGGGCATGAGCCGTAACCTGGCTTGAAGTGCACACATACGCATGTACGCATGTGCAGTATACTGGGGCCCATACGAATCACCAGGAAACGCGGCTACCAACGGGAAACAAGTCAGATTCAGACTTCTACGCATCGTCAGCAGACGAGCACGGCTACATGCCAAAGTAATTTTAACGCTACGCCGCCCGCCTCGGCTGTGTAGCGGCAGGGCGAGGGGGCAGTCGATGTTTTTTAATGCTAGGGCGGCCTGTCAAACCCCAACCTTTACACGGTTGTTGATACGAGGAGAACGGGTACAAGCGGGTGGGGGGGGAGGGGGGGGGGGGAGGGGGGGGGGGGGGGGGGGGAGGGGGGGGAGGGGGGGGGGAGGGGGGCGGGGAGGGGGGGAGGGGGAGGGCGGGAGGGAGGAGAACCGACAAATCAGGTAAAATGAGGCGGGGGAGGGGTGGGAGGGAGGGGGGAGGCCGACAAATCAGGTAGAATGAAGGGAAGCCGGGCAAGGGGGTGGCAAACGAACGCAAATGGACTGCAGGGAGGAGGATTAGGTGGAGGGTACCTGAGCTAACCCCCAAGACGCCTGGGCCTGTGGCCTCGGCGGATAATACTCTACAACGACGATATCTCAAACTCACCATGAGACATGTTGGTGTACAATGGGTTCAAGTCATGAGCAGATGCTCACAAATCCGAGAAGTTCGAATAGCGCCAGACCAGGACATCATGGCATTCGCATCCACATCCAAGGACCACTCCGCCAAGACACCGCAAAACCAAAATCCCTCGTAAGCACAGGCAAGACGAGACTAGCAAGCTTCATGGTCTGCATGGTGTGGCCTGTTGGGTGTGGGGCACTTCAAGCGTTTGGAAGGCACCACCGCCGTGCCCGCTCGGGCTTTACACATTTGGGATTCTCGTCTTGAAAGCCAAAATGGCCCCAAAGAAATGACGTGGGCATGGCAGACGCGAATTTGGCAGCCAGGCTCGCCTGTCGGGCTCGCCTCGCGGCATCACTGGTCTGTATCACTTCACGCCGAACGCAAATATCACATATCTAATGTATTCATAACATATATAGAGCGCTGCCCTTTTCAGTAAACAAGCAGGAAGTTCAGAACACCATGTTCAGGAGATACCGTCAGCTTTTTCTCAGCAAGCTGGGGTGTTTTTTTCGGTAAGTTGCTGGGGCCTTTTTGGAATAAGCAACTACCTTTAGGGTTTAGGGTTTGGGTTTAGGGCTTAGGGCGTAGGGTTTGAGTTTAGGTTTAGGTGTACATGTATACATCTACGCATAGGTGCACTGATCTACGGCAACTTACGCTACTCTCTTCTGCTAGTAAGTGAGACGCAGCTCGCGGAGACAAGCGGTGATTTCCCGGTGCGCGAACTTCGGTGCAAAGTTCCTCTACCTTTGATTGGCCATGAGTGCGAGATCTGATGCTGACGGTGCCAGATGCTGCGATTTTCAGTCTTCGGAGCCGTGAAACACCTCCCACCAACCAAGCTCGCGAAGCTTGTTTCCAAGGCTTCGGAAGCAGCTTCCTGGGTCAGACACGATCCGAGCCGAAGCTTCAGGACAACATTTTAACGTTTCACGTTTAAGCAGACCTCAGAGACACTTCGGACTTCTTCGGACAGTTTGGCCGGTCAGACTGAAGTCTTCGCCTTGAGCTTTCGGCAAGGACCTCCATGGCAGTGTCGGCCCCAGTCGTCAGGCTGTGTAGCAACATCTTGAGCACGTGTCTCCGGTGACAGGGCACCAGGAGGCTTTCGAAGAAGGTCCAGGCGAGAGTCGTGCAGTCTGCTGTAGGAACCTTGCCGTTGCTTCGTTGTACTGCAGATTTTGAACCCTTGTCTTTGCAACTGTTCTTGTTGCTGTGACTGCTTCCTGAGTGTACTGTGGTGGTTCCAGGAGGTGTTGATTAAGTTGGGCACACACTTTGCTCATCTGTTCTTTGGAAGGCCAGCCCAAGAAAAGTCGCGGGCACAAGGCAGGTGTCTGTGGTGGGAAGCATCGTAGTAGAAACAGGCTGCAGGCTGTGGGCTAGAAAGCTTCACCGAAGCGTGTCACGTCCATGTACAGCTTTGGGAGCCGGCGCGCAGGGCCGTTCGAACGTCCAGCGGACTGCAGGAGGGGTCGTCTCTAGGCCGCATTCGACGACTGCGCCTCTGCGCTCTGCGGCGATTTGCCCCTCCCAGGCGATTTGCCGAGCCGAGCTGCCGCCGCCTCCATTCAAGACGGAGGCCCGTGGTGACCTCGTCGCAATTGTTCTTGAAGGGACCAGCGACTCAGTGTCGACAGAATCTCGCGCCTCGCGCTCGCAGGCCGTGAAATGTAGCATCACCAGATGTGCCTCCAAAGCAACGGAACAACGACGCTTGGCTATAGCAACCCCGTTTGTCGCTCTACTGCCTGCTTCCGCGATTGTTGAGGGCGTGGTTCCGCTGCAATGCTTGGTGGTGAACTCAGGACTCGAGGATCCCCAGCCCATTCGACACAGGCTTATCTGCACCTCGGTTGCTTTGGAGTGATGAACCCAAGCCGCCCTTGTACTGTCTGAGCCGAGGTCCTGTGAAACGAACGAAGGAGGCTGTCGAGGCCACGGGCTACAGCTACTCACCTCGTGGAGCCCAGGCCAGACCAGCGGCCGGAAGCTCGAAGCCATCCGTGCAGAGCCTTTCCAGAACTCTCCAGCTTAGGTCCAAGATGTCCTGGAGGAGCTGAAGGGTTCGATCCCATATTGGTAGCGTTATTTGCTAAAGTATGCAATTTGCCAGCGCTCTTGCTGGCCATCAAAGATGGCTGGCACCTTAATTTAATGATTCTCAAAGGCATTCGTTCCAGAGCGGGAAGGTGTAAAGGTTTTGGCGGAATGCGATGGCTCTCAGAGATTTCGTTGCCCAAGGCAACGTCGTCTGGATGTTGCATGCACCGTTTTTGGAAGTGCATGCACGGTGGTTCCCAATGCTTGTGGAGCAAGGGCTTCATGGAGAGAAGCTGCAAGCGATGGCAGCGGCAGCACGCAGATATAGCCAGAAATTCGTGCACCGAGCTGGCGAGCTGGGGACTTCTCGACCAGGTGATCCAGGATTGGCCCGAGGGCCGGTCGATCCAGGCCAGCTGCTAGCTTGCTCTCGCTCGCTTTCTTGAACCTTGGGTCTGGGGGGCTTCAAGGCGGTAGCCGTTTCGCGATTTCAGCCCACCATGGACGAAGAGTTGCAGGCATCCGTGCTGTAGTGTTTGGTATTTGTAGCTGCTTTGCGCAAAGCGCCTCGGCCTTCATGCTTCGGGATTCTCACAGCTCTGCCAGCCTACATTTGCAGGAGAGCCTACTGAGTTGCTTTTCCCAAAATTTGAAGCTTATGGCTGAGATTCTCTCAACAGTTGCGTGTTTCGTGAGATTTCTACACTGGCATGTATTCGGTCGTGAGATCCTTATGTACAGCCTAGGCCGCAGCATGAGACCCAGACACAGTCTGTGAAGCCCAAACGGCGCAGGGTGACATGGCTGCACCTTCAGCAATGACAGGGGGAGGGGTGGCACAGACTACGCAGGAGGGACCTTCAAGTTTGTCCCACGCTTGATCGTTGCATTCTTGCTAAGATGCTGCGCCATTCTGTTTGCAACGTCCATCTGGGTGATGCGACTCAGCCCTCACTGTTCCTGGAGGCATGTCGTGAGTGTAGCAAGCACCGTGTCAGTGAATGTGTGCTGCATTGAGACAATTGGCGCAGGATGTGAGACTCCCATCGGAGGAACTCCCCCGTAGTGTGTTTCCGCTCGAGGCCTGAGACATGGAAGACTACGAACACTTAAGTACACTGCCACTGCCGTTCCTTTGACCAGTCTAGATTGGTCCGATACACTCCTCTGAAGCACCTCAGCATCCTGCACTGCGTCACTGTGCTATCATGTCCGCAAAGCTTTGCAACCCCGATGCTTCAGTAATGTATGGATAAGTGGGCAAGGCACGTCATGCAATGGGCAATTCCCCCAAATAACCCAAATGAGAGTGTGAGCGAGTGTCGCGAGCAAATGAGAGAATCGAGTCAAATTTGTCAACAGGAACCAGTGCTTACACTTGGTCTGAGTCTAGTGGATTTGCGGCAGTGTGAAGGCCAACGAGCTCAGACTAAGTGCAAAGAGTGACATGGGTGAGTGACAAGAAGAGCAATGACAGCACCAGCAAGCCCGTTGCCGAGTCAAGCCTGAGGGACAGCGTCGTAGCGGCAAACAAGTGCGACATTGAACGACCCAACGAATTGAGCGGGTGAGTGGAGCAAGTGAAAGTAGTGGCCAATGATCACATATTCAAGGTTGGCAGCCTGACTCATTGCGCTGCTCCAAGAGTTGGCGCTTTGCCGCATGCACATGTGGACATGGGAAAGTAGGCCGTGGGAGGCAAGCTCAGACACAAGCGAAGGAGAACATGGACTAAGCAACGGGGTTTCAGCACAGGAAGTAGAGACTGGGCACCTATGTTCGACAGCGATCACAGTGCAGAGCAGCACTTTCCCTCATACCCTCATTCCCTGGCTCCCTCACTGCTTCTCTCCTTCACTCACTCAATCAAGCAGTCAATCAATCTACTCGCCTGCTCTGCACTTGTCTGCTCCATTCCCATACTTCTTCTCGTAATTTGAATCACTGTTCTGCCCAGGCATGCGCCTTGACTCCTTTCACTCCAGTAGAGTGCTCGATTGTGCACCCATCATCAGTCGCTCACTGCCCACTGCTTTGTCCACTCAAAATAATTACATCTCTTAATTCCAGCTGCAGTTGTGACTACTTTGCCACTGGTAACAGTCTTTTGCTTCTGATGAAGCGCACAAGGATGTGCACCACTCACCGCGCGGGCTGAGTGCAGGAAATCCTTTCGCGGAACATCTTGTGGCTCGTGGCGCAGATGGTTCGCAAACTAGTCGAGTCCTCGGCTTGAATGCAACCGGGCACCGATGCTCAACATGAAAGTTCGTGGCCGCAAGTAATCGACCGAGGATCTCACGCCTGCACCGCCCGGACTTGGGCAGGTGCACAGGATGCGAAAAGTGACTCGAATCACGAATTTCGGCACCGGCAGGAGAAGCCTCCTTCGGTGGGAGGCCGCGGCCGCGCAGGATGAGCTACTGGTGGAAGTGTAAGGACCCGATCTGAAGCCCAGGAATGCCGGGTGCGGTGGAGACGCTCGTTGCAGGAATGGCCAGGACAGTTTTCAAGCAAAAATGTCCCAATGCATGCACGTAGCTTGGCACATTGACAACGGCACACTGTGACAAAGACACACTGCAAAAGGCTCGAACAATTGGTGATTTCAACATGCCTGCAATGGCCCTTCCGAGTTTGAGACCGGGTCGCAGAGCTGCGGATACTGCATCGAGTGCATTCCTCTTTGCACCCGGCGCCCGATGTGCGCCCTTTGAGCCCAACGAACGGCTCCTGGTGCAAAGGTACCCCCTACACCGCCCACGCATCTCAGCATTCCACCACCGTGGTGGGGCAGATCCGCACTTTAGCGGCTTTGTCACGGGTGGTACCATGGTACTCGTTCTCGCTCTACGAGGCAGCACTGGCTACAAGCTGGCTTTTCATGCCCGAGGCAGACAAACGAGACATCGACCTCTGCGAAATAGCGGTGGGGACACCGAAGCCGAAAATGATGTTGCAGTTCCGACCAGATTGCAGCTGCTGAAGTTTGCTGCCCCTTTGGCAGCAGTGAGCGTGACAGGCCCCATCCTGTCGACTATTGATACATCATTTGTTGGACGATGTGCCGGTACAGTGGAGTTGGCAGCCCTTGGACCTGCTTGTACAGTTACTGACCTCATCTACCTGATTTGTAGCACGGTGTCAACTGCGGCCATCAATTTGTATGCAAAAAATGCGGAGGAGCACAAATTGAAGAGATTCAACGCGACGTGCCTTTCTGTGGGTTTCTTTGTGGGAGTCGCTGCTGCCCTGGTATCTCTCACGTTAGGTGGGCAGTTGCTTCAAGCTCTCGGAGCCATGCCGGTGATGATGGGGGTGGCACGGAAGTATGTAGTAGTGCGAGCCCTTGGACTTCCATTTGCGAGCATGGCCTGTGCCATGTATGGGCTTTGTGTTGGACGTGGAGATACACAAACACCATTGGCCGTGCAAGTTTACTTGTCAGCTCTCTTAAATGTTTGCTTCGACTGGCTGCTGTGTGCAGTCATTCCATGGGGTGCGTCAGGTGCTGCCTGGGCAACAGTCGCCGCGCAGACAACCAGCTTCTGTGCGTATTTCCTGTTGATGCGCCGGAAGGGGCACCTTCCATTGCCAAGTTCCGAAGACTTCCTGCCATCCTTCTCGGAAGCGAAGCCAGTATTTTCAATATTCCTTCCGGTCTCCTTCATTGTTGTGTGTGTCCTATCTATGTACGCATGCATGTCAGGCTTTGTGAACAACACACAGCCATTGCCGATGATAGCTGCATATAAGATTTGGATAACGGTCTTTGCGTTCTTCGCTTTGTGCGCAGACCCGATGGCAGCTGCGACCTCCACCAAGCTTCCTCCATTCATTCTCGAAGGATCCAGCCCAAAGGCACGGCTGTTCGTCCGACGAGCTATTACCTGTGCTGCTGGAGTTGGCGCGATTGGGGGTGCCTCGCATCGATAGATGGTAGTACTATTTTCGCATTTTCGTGTTGATCTTGTTGCTACTAGTATCTCTCGGTCTCACTACTTTGCCTGCGTTGACGCTGAGGTCTGCTTGGTGCATCAGTGCTTAACTTTTTGCCGTGGATCTTTACCCAGGATGCGACAGTCATGGACGGCGCCAGAAATGGATTGTTTCATTTTGTGGTGTGCCTCGGCCAGGGACTAGTGGCTGAGTGCCGCGAGAGCTAGGCAAATGTCTCAAGTTTTGAGCCTGTTGAGAAGGCTGCTCTCCTCTCCCGGGCTTGCGTATACATCTCACGGTGTCGGGCCTTTCGCTGGCAGTTCTTAGAATACACCCCGCTTTGTGAGCTTTCGTTCCCCCGTTCCAGATTCCACCATGCACTCATCAGAACATGTGGTGTTGGTCTCTGTGTGTGTGTGTGTGTGTGTGTGTATGTGTGTGTGTGTGGTGTGTGTGTGTGTGTGTGTGCGTGTGTGCAGGACACGGGTTGCACGGAAAATGCCGCATGAGTTTTGCTCAGCTCAACCGTCACACACAAGACCATCCTGGTTCGGCACAGGCTGTTCATGGGCTCATGATAACAACAACATTAATACGTGGCAAAGATTCATGAGTGTGTGAGCGTTATCTGAGGATTCTTTGCTTCATGCATCCTGCCCGAGTCTGTCAAAACTCGCTTGTTGTACATGGCGACCTTCTTTTCTATGTCATTGCGCAAACTTGCTTGTCTCTCCTTTTCTTCGCCGGCCTGACCTTGCTGGCGCGCAGGCCGGAAGCTGAGTTTTATCTTGTGCGATTGGCAGAGGTTTGTATTGCGTCACAACAAACTCACAGCAAGTGGAATTCGGCAAGTTCGCGATATGTGATTTCCTGGAGGTGTGCGACAGGAAGCATCTCTGCCTACCGTAGCATGCTGACTGCAACGCTGATCTTTTACATGGCGAGCCTGAAGACTTATGGGCTTCGTGTGCGATATTTGAACCGCAAAGTCGGTGTTAAAGATTAGTCGCACGTGGCAGAAGTGCGAAAGGAGAACCCTGCTTGTCTTCGCTCATGCTTTTGCTCATGCTCGGAGCTGAGCAGCTGATTTCCTGAGGAGCACCATTCTGGTCAGCCTCTCCTTACGTTCGTCTTGTCTGCGGGATCAAGGTGTCTTCCAGCTGCCTGGCTTGAAATGGACACTTTGTGTCGCATTCGTGCACGTGCGTCTGGTTTACTGGGCTGAGCATGGCTGAGCACTCGGTCATTAACCTTGAACCTCCGGCCCAGACATCAGCTTTACTGCGATAGGACAACGCCAAAATGTTCTAGCCTCTGTCCAAAACTCTGACACCTTCCAAAGGCCACTGCCAAGACATTGAAACGGCATATCACCGACGCGTGCAGATCCAAAGTTCCAAACTGCAGGTGCATGCGTCCTGGTATCATGTTGTAAACGCACGGAGTGGAGACCAAATCCGGCTGCCAAGGTTGGCCGCCGCTGCTTCGAACTCGGAGTTGCCCACTTCTTGACGCGGGGCAGTTGCTTGATTTGCGAGGTTGCGAAGTGTCAGACGCCGTCGCCTTGGTTTCAATCAGACAAAGAGGAACACGAGCCGTGCAAGTGCAGCTGTAAAGACTGTCCGAGGGCCGAGAAGCTGCTCTCGTGTTGCAAAAGCATGCTTTTGCCGAGGCTGCGCGAGCTGGATCTGAGTGACAACAATTTCGGAGCCAAGGGGGCCGCCAAGGCTTCTGGGGCCCCGCTTGACGCTTCAGAAGCCTTCATTGCAACAAGCCTCGCGGGTCTCAGCTTCTTTTCGAGGTGCTACAATCGGGCAAAGAGCATCTAGAAATGCTCGACTTAAGTCGAAGGCCCAGTCTGGATGATGCATTTCCACTACAAGATCGGGCTACGGGGGCATGAGAAGGGGCTGTGCTCTGAGGTCGGAACAGGTTAGGTGATGCCGGTGCCAAAGCACTTGCAGAAGTCCTTCTGAACTGCGCGCTTCTGAGTCTGAGACTTCGCGGCATGATGGCAGCAAGAACTCGTAGACATTTCCGAACCTGGAGGCCACAGTATCTCAGTGCTGCGGCTGAGGGCAAACGGTATCATGCCCTGCGAGAGGCTAGGTAGCTAAAGGCTCGAAGTGTTGAGGTCGGGAATATGTGAGTTCACTTATGCAAGGCTGCCGTGATTTGATGGCCGTCTATGCGAGTTTTATTTAACCTTGCAAGATGACTTTCAGTTGGTCGTGGTAGAGCTGCATTTGTTGCTACTCGCTGTGTTCGAGTTGAGCTGCGCAGCTTCTCATATTTGCTTCGAAAGAGAGGTATCGGAGACGAAGGTGGTGAAGCGCTGGCAGAATCCTTGATGTACAGACCTCAAGCTTCCGCAGACCTGAGTTTCGTGAGGTGTCCAACATCGTTTTTCCAGGTCAGTGACGTCTTTGCGAGAGTTCGACTTCTCACAAAACGAGGCTCTGACTGCTTCGCAAAGCTTCGCGTGACAACAGTGATGTGCAGATCCACCTGCCAACGTCTTCGGTGATGCTGCGTGTGGTTGCCTTTGCAGGGTTATTCGTCCTTAAGTCGTGCCTGGGTAAATCCGCGCCCTTTTCCGGATTAAAATGTCGCTTCAATCTGAGGCTGTGTGTGCTTCTCGCGGGCTTCAGAGGCCCAATGCCAACCAATTTGAGTTCCCCTCCTTCCTTAACTCTGCAACCCTTGCAGGCTCTACTTGGACAGCAGCTTGCCATGGCCAACAAGCGATAGCTTCGAGGCCAGAGGAAAACAACCGCGCGGTTCCTGTTCTTTTGTCAGAAACTTCGAAAGGCCCAGGTTGCCGGCTTCACCGATCAGCTGAGCATGCCGCTGAGGGTATCCTCAGCGTTCAGTGTCTGAGAGCTTTGCAGTTTCTGTCTTCTACGAGCTGAGGTGGCGCGCAGGCGGTGCCGTCATTACAGCTCTTGAGCCTCAGGCAGACACAAAAGGAGCGGATCTTTTTCGTGGTTCTCCGCCGAGCGAGCGTTCCGGAGGCGCTGCGGGCTGTCCACCTCGGCCTGCAAGCTCTTTCAGTCTCTGGCTTCCAACTCGGCCGCACACCCAAATGCACCGATCGCATCAACGTCACATGCAAGTAGAACAGCGGAACCGATTCGATTCGGCTTCCATCTAAGACTCTCCGGCAGCTCAACGTCTCTTGCAACGGCTTACGGCAGGTCTGATCGGCCAGCGGATTTCTTTTGCGCCACATTTGCGCCTTATGCTTTGCAAGAATCTGCTCTGCGCCAGAGCGTGGCTCCTGCGATTGCAGCAGCGTTAACATCCGCCAGTACAGGCCTGGAGGCGTGGACTTCTGCTAGGCTTGCAAGCCTCACAACGCTCGGTTGTCCCCGCTTCGGCTCCGTGCAAGGAGCTTGACCTGAGGGACAACCGGCTTGGAGCACAAGATGCGCTGGCTGTGGCTCTGGAGCAGGTTGGGCGACATTCAACATGTCACCGTCGATTTCCGATCTTGCGCCGAACTGGCCTGCTCGCTTCAGGTTTATGCAGCCGCAGCTCAGGCTTCTGCACTGTGTGTGCATGTGTGTGTGCATGTGCGTGTGTGTATCCGACCTTGTTACGATGGGATTTCGATTCAGAGACAGCCAAGGGCACGAATGCGATCAAACAACTCGTGTCAACTCAGACAGTTGTTGATGCCAGTGAAACTCACCTGGGCCGGGATTTTGGGCTTACGAACAGCTTGAGGTTCCCAAAGGTTGGGCAGTTGATTGTTACACCTGGGATTGCCCAACTTTGTCTGCGCGGGAGCCGATCCAACGTGCATAGTCGGTGCTCCCTTTTCGAACAATGAAAGATGTAGGCGCTCCAACCTTGTTACCGAAGCGCATCGATTCTGAGATCGTATTCAGCAGTGTGCGTGGGTGCGATCAAGAGCTCCGGTGACCAGCGAAGGCACTTGTCAAACCCACTGCTTGATCGCAGTGAAACGTACGTGGGCTAAGATTTGGGGAAACTCATGGGCCGACGAACAGGCTGGAGTTCTGAAAGGTAAGTCCTTGGGAAAGGATTGTTTGAGCTGGGATTGCGCGACCTTGCGTGCATGGTCGAGCAGTGGTCGAGGTGTTTTCCTTTCACGTTGAATTCCTACTGCTTCAAAATGTCAGCAACCATTTGTGCCGGTGTGGCTGTGCGTTTGCACCTTTGGAAAAGTGCAGGAAGATTTCAGGGGCAGGATGGAGAAAAGTTAGTGTGTCTGTCTGTCTGCCTGCCTGGCTGTCTGGCCGTCCGTCCGTCTGTCTGCTTGTGTGAGTGCTTAAAGCTTGTACGGCAATGCATTGCATAGTGAACGCGAGGCCGGTGCCATGCGTCGGACAGAGCAAGCCCCAGCAATTTGATTTGGTTCAACTTGTTGCTGGCGCTGCCTGGGCTGTGAGCTTGATCTGAGGCTAGCATTGATTCGGAGGCCGAGTCTGTGGTCTCTGAGTAAGTCTCGATGATATCTGACGATAGATGATCCTGCAGCAAGCCCGAATATTCAAAACGAAATCAACTCCGTGTGCTTGTCCTGTCGGCGCAGCGCAGGCAGAACCTCCAAATCGCGGGTGGAACAACTGCTTGCGGCAATTGGTTGGGGCTCTCAGATCAGATACCAGATGGATCAGATGGTGAGGATTAGGTTCCATTCCCTCCTGCCTGGTACTGAGAACTTGGCAAACAATGAGATCACTGCTACGGCAGTCTCGAGGCCAATCTTGGGCAATTTGCCGACACACGGAAAGCTGTGAATGTGTTGCGCTGTTGTAACACAGGATTGCCCCCGTGCTGCCCTTCTTCAATGCCCTCGAGGCTTTGCTTTGCTTGAGAAGAGATGCGAGGGGCTAGGGGACTTCTAGACTACGAAACCTTTCCGGAGGAGCTCCTGCTTTACCACAACCCGATGCTCGGGGATGCTGGAGCCCAGGCCACTCGTGGCCGACAAGCAATCGTTCTTGTGAAGCTGATGCCATGCTGGGCGTTGTTGGCATTAGGAAGACAGTAGATCTAATTTTGGCCTCCCGACGACGACCCAGACGGGAAGCTGGACAACATCTGCGATGGGAGAAGTAACCTGCAAATCAGAATCGCTCAGTTCAGATCTTTTTTGGCCCAGGCCAGGTGAGCCCACAGGCAGCACTTGCATCTGAAAGAATTTTCAGTACAGTAATCCTGCGAGATGTAATAATTCTGCCAGTTGGTGTCCTCAGGGATTCGGAAGGACAAGCGGTCGCCAATTGCATGTGCTGTAAAGACCACTGTGCCAGTCAGCAGCACATGAGATGCGTGACATTCGACACGTATGGTTCCCTCATGAACTCCGGTTAGGAAGATCATGCTGTGGAGCCTTTCGGCGCCATCTACCACATCCTGGGAATTGAGACAAAAATTCGTGTACTAGATAAAGATTGAAAAATCCTCGAGTACTTGACTACCACATCCTGCGAGGCCCCCGTGCCTGCCAATCGTAGAGTTTCTTCGTTACCTACCAACCCTTTACCTGCATCATTCTTGGAGGTTCAGTGTTGCTTCATCCTGGTTGTCAGACTTGCGGCCTTCGTGTTGATGACCAGCTAAGGGGTAAAGACCTGGCTGCAGGCCCGCGCTACCGAACAACTCTTGACTGGGTTGGTGGTGGAGACCACCCTAGCCATGAGTCGGATTTTATAGACCAGCGACGCGGCTGGCCGTGTTGGTTTTGCCGGTGGTTTTTGAACCCGCGCAGTCAGGAAGCTGCTTGGTTTCGGTTGCCGCGGGGTTGTGGTAAGGCATGGGACTCCGGGGTTTTTACGGCTGTGCGAAGTTTCCGGTCAAAAAAGGGACAGAGGTTCGGGCAGGCAGAATGCAAGACCGAACGAGCACTCTTCTGTTCAGAATCCAATTGATGGGGTTCCAAATCCCTGCGGTTGGACCCTTTCAGCCAGGCAAGTTTTGCCACGTCACCAGCTCTGGGGGCCCTGAGGCCCTTGGCCCTTCCCAGAAAGGCCCTGATGGCAGCAAAGGCTTGCCCTGACCCGGGCTGGTCAGGCCCCCCGTTGTGACCAAGACTCTCAAACAGATCACACCAGCGATCACGTTTGCAAATTCGGTGCGACATTAAATGGATCATGACCCAGGAGTCACATGATCGCCATGACTGCGCAATATGATGCAGTCATGTTCCACTGTTTCCATGAGAGGCACTTGCCGAAGCACTCAATCCAGACAGCTGGCCGCCGCAACCTGACATTTTCCGCTGATCTGTCCGAAGTGCCCTGGCGCTTTGCTCTGCGCAGCGCAAGGCTTGCCGGGAGGGGCCTCAAGACGCTCAGCTTGGCTGCTTGCAGCATCGGAGACGTTCGCATCTCAGTTTCCATGTCGAAGCCGCCGTGTGCTGCCGTGCACCCCTCATGCAGGCTGGATGCCAAGCTTTGATGGCCGCGGCTCGTGACTACCAGGAGCCTTCCCTGCAATTGGAAATTGCGTGCCTCCGCAGAGCTGTCGGTCATGCTCGTGGTGTGCAAGTGTGAAGGTATTGACATCTCTTGATTTGTCCTGCAACTCCATTACGGATGACTCTGCTCCTGCAGTGTCTTTGGTGGCAGCCCCTGTTCTCCATGCAGCTGTCGTAGTCAGTGGTACTTTCGAGCATGAGGTGCTTGCTCAGCCTACGTCTGCTTTGGAGTCCTTGTCTCTCTCCATGAACTTGCTCAGCACGGCCCTCAGCTTTTGCCGCATGGGTCATGGCGATGCCTCTTCGTGATTTTTCATAGGCTCGTTTGGCATCTCGCAGCTCATGGACGGCGTACCCTTCGCAGCATTAGACAGTTCGTTTGCGACAGTTCATATGCATGTGTCTATATCTGCAGGTTCGCTTGAAGGTTGGAACAGGAGAGTGGGTGGCGGTTTTGTCTAGACACATTTGTCTGGATGTTCAGCTTTGTGCCTTTTGTGGGAATTTATGTGGGCATTTTGGTACCTGCACTTTGAGCTCAGAACACTTAGAAGCCAGCAATACGGCGTCACAAGTCGCGAGTCAAAGTCGGTTCTCGGACGGGCCTGTAAGAATTATCTTCGCTTCTTGCAACGCAACATTGTGTGTGAACTGTTTTGTGTCGTATCTTCTGCTGGTACAAGACATGTGGATATTTCTCGGCGAGCCACTCTTCCGCAATCAATCCTCTGGTCGGGATTATCCTGTGCCTTTGCCAACTTGGTTCGTATGACACTGTCTTCAAGCATTCCTGGCACTCACGCTCTTAGCTTGTTCACACGTGCCGCACCTTTGCCGGAAGAACCTTTCATTTTATGCTGCGCCCTTCGACATTCAATGAGCAGTGCAGACCAGGCAGTGTGGGAGCACGGACAGTAAAGCATGCCGGCGCAGTGCCCTGGGTTCCCAGCGGAGTCAACGTAGAATCGGGCAAGTAGCACGAAGCCGCCTCAACGAAGATGGAGGGTTGTCTAACAACGGACCTCATTAATAGGAAGCTAGAAAGTGAAAGAACACGGCTAAAGAAAGGACAAACTACAACCATGCAGCATTTTGAGACACTCGACACTACAGGTTGCCAGCAACATTGAGGGTGCCTTGTGCCAGATCGATGTGTCAACACAGGCTCTCTAGCTTCTGCTGCAGTGTGGTGAAGAGTCTGGATGCTGTGGCAGATCCCTTGGTTTCTTCATGGTTTCTCGACGTGATGCCAGGACGGTGGCCAAGGGAAGACCAGCTTCGTGGCCAACGATGCATTGAGCCAGTCACTTTGGCCTCGTCGACGAAGCATTCCAAATCCTTGCTGCACAACGTTGAAACCAGGTCCTCGAAGCAGCAGCAAGGCATGTTGGGTTGCTGTAGATCTACACTCTATGCATGTTCATGGAGCCTGAAGCACCTTCATGCAGGTAAAATCCAAGTTCCAAGGCCTACGCTGAAAGGAGGCAATTGCTTGCTGTGTCATATGTGGTGGGATCAGCTATGACCAGCTGAAGAGTGATGACACATACTCTGTCGCAGTGCTACACGATTGCATGGTTCTGCAGGGCTTGTGCTTTTTCCTGTTCATGTCAGGCGAGGGCATGGGACATCTATTGTACAGATCGCTCAGTTCTCGAGCTGCAAAATGCGGCTCGCTGCAGCATATCCTACCAGGTACCAAGCCCCACCACATAAATGTGAGAATCATTGCAAGCCTGATGTTGTATGAATGCTTGCCACCATGGACTTGGCCTGCACTAGTGTCGATACGTCCAGAAGACCATCCGATCGAGAACGCAATGGGAGCTCGAAAAGATGCTGCGCTGTGCATGTTCATTTAGTACCCTGTTCAGGCCGAGCAAGGAGAACTGAGCATGTGCGGTGTGTAGCACGGAAGGGCCTCTAAGCGTTGATCCCGCGACGGAGAGCATGTAATTTGTCAGCTACAGGTTGTCCAGAAACCCGTTGCAGCCTGATTTCTGCATATTTCTGCGAAGGAAGCGGCTGACCTTTCAAAGTGTCAGTGGCACATACTATTACATGCCACATTCCTTTGTGAAGAGCATAAAGAGCCTTCGGGCTCTTGCAGGCTCCGCGAAAACTTCTGGGCAACGTGTCGTAAACCCTAGCCGAGATTACTGTCGAGCTCAACGTGTGTCTCGGGTGGACGTCTGCCTGGGTGTTAGGTGTTGCGGCTCGTTTCTAGGACGCGGAATGCTCCGGCGCGTTGTGGTTTGATCGGAGCCTGAACATGGATACTGCACACAGGATCCTCATCTGCAACATGTTCAAACCGAAACGAGGTCCCCGCATGATCCCTCACTGCAGCGGGCTTGTTTTCGTCCCGCTCCCAAACTGGGGTACTCACCGTCGGCCATTGACGCACAAACTCGAACACGCAAGCCCCTTGCCTTTGCGACTGCGGATTCAGAATATTTCGCAGGCGGGTTCTGTCTAATGTCAGCAAGGCCTGCTTTTCATAACTCGTTTCGCTTCCTTTCTCCTGGTTTTCGTCACAGGCGAAGGCGAGCCTTTGGAAGGTCTCTTGAGGTTCCTGGCAACTGTGAGAGGCATTGCCGACAGCTGTTACTCTCCACAGAGTGCGATAGAGAGAACACTTCTTCAATGAACTGCATGGAAGTGTTGCAGAGCAGGGTTTTCGTGTTGACTTTTGCGCGTTTTTGGATGTGCCATGGAGGTCGTATTCAGAACTATGTCCGAGCCAAAACACCATCCCCAGAGCCGAGTGCAGAAGTTTGCTATAAGCCCAGACCAGAGCCTTGTACAGTAGTACTCATCTCTGCAAAATGAGGTAGCCAGGTAGCCGCCACTACTACAAGTCCTGACCTGTAAAGGTGCCGTGTGGATATGGGCCGATGTACATGCCATGGTCCTGCCAGTCCAATCGTTGACCCAAGTACAAGTGCCGATCCTCATCCTTTGCTGCATTCACCAGATGGTCGAAGCATGGTGCACATGTTCTGCCTATCGCGGCGGCAGCGAAGAGCAGGCCTCGTGGGAGGTTTGATTGCCAGCGCCGGGTAATGTGCTCTGGCAGGACTTCCATTGCTCTTTGGCATGCTCTGCCGGCACAGCCTGCCACGAGCATGGGGTCCGCCCCCGCAGTTCCTCCAAAGTCTGCGCACAGAGCCGAGAGGAGCTGGCTGGAACCGTGCATCTTCCAAGAAAGTTGGAGTAGGACCATCGCATGACTTACAGTTCCCGTTCCTCTGAGCTTCTCCCCCCATGCCAAGATTTTCAGCTCCGCAAGATTTCGTGCCAGGCTGCCGGTCAGTCTGGAGCTGAGAGCTAAACGGCAAGCCACCGGCAACTGTCGTCCTTCGCAGAGCTCGGCCGTCGGCTCTTTGCGTAGTCAGGCAGTCAGACAATGCCAGGTACCAAAATCGCGTCTTGCCAGAACTTTAAGCTGCACTAGATTCGGTTGAACACTCGTGAGTGGTTTGCTTCGCAAGAACAACATGTAGCAAATGTAGCCACCGGGTGCTAGCTGCATGTCATCCGTGTCAGCCCACACAAGCTGCTTTTGCGCGGGAGTTGCCGTTGTAACGAAGTGTGGGGCCTTCCTCATACGTCCTTCAGTGTCAGCACTCAGCCTGGGCGGTCGGCTGACTAGTAAATCGCCAGCCCAAGATCGCGCATACAGCCTGCTGGCTTGTGCTGCGATGTACGGATTGGCACAGAAACGGCGTCAGAAAGTTGCTGTGGTCGGAGGCGGCCCTGCGGGCATGACGGCAAGCAGGTATCTCGGTGAGTTTGGCCACAGTCCGGTGGTTTTCGAAGCTGCAGATGAGAGTGGTGGAATATGGGCCCCACGGCCCAAAAATCGTGTGGTGTATCGTGGCTTGGTAACCAACATTCCCACCATGTGCATGCAGTCCTTCGATCTGGATTTTCCCGAGGGCCTCACTAGCTACATAACTGGTCCCGAGTTGGGGAATTACTTGAAATTGTACACAGACCACTTCAACCTGAGACGGTTCGTGCGCTTCAGCACCACTGTGAAGGCGGTGGTGCCGATGAAGTCAACAGAGGAAGAGCTCGACCAAGGCCAAGGTGCCTGGCAGGTGACATGGGAGGATCCCGACTCGACCGGCACCGAAGTCTTCGATGCTGTGGTCGTGGCCACAGGCCACTACGAGTTCCCATACGCACCAGAAATTCCCGGACAAAGTGAATGGCTTGCGGCAGCAGGCCATCGAAGAGTAGTGCACGCGATTTCCTATGATGACCCGGACGAATTTAAAGGCCAGTCGGTGTTGATTGTTGGCGGACGGTCTTCAGCAGTCGACATAGCTCGAGAGTTGCGCAGCAGGGTTTCATCGCTTTACGTGCTGGACAAGAGCTGCCGGCAAACGGACGGTATCGGAATGTGCTTCCATGTTCCATTTGGAGCCAGGTTGTCAGAAGATGGGCTTGTCATGGTAGAGGGTGCCGCGCTCTCCGGAGATCCAGTGGACACCATCATCCTGGCGACCGGATACACCTACCAGTATCCTTTCCTCGATGAGAAAGACGTGGGATTGACCTTTGGATCTGAGAAGAGGTACGTAGCCCCGCTGTACCAACACGTTATTCATGCACGCCGGCCGAGCCTTTCGTTCGTGGGCATTCCGCTAGCAGTGCCCTGTCCGGTCCCACTCTTCGAGGCTCAGTCTTATTTTGCAGCATCACACCTCACCGCCCCGTGGACAACTGAACACGAGCGTTTGCAGTGGGTGGACGCGTGCTTAGAAGCAGTGGAGAGCATCCAAAACTTGCATTTCCTATCTGGGCAATCCTGGGACTACATGACAGGTCTTCTCAAGGAAGGAGGAATGGAGACAGAAGAGCATGAAAGGTACGTGAGGCGCCTCCGTCTGGTTCAGGCTATATACCAGGATCGCGTGCAGAGGAGACCCGATAAACCCTGGGATGATGATGAGTATCGACGCTGCGAGTACAAAGCTGACTATGACGACGACAGCTTTCAGGTCATGACGCCCGATGGTTCTCTCAGTCGCGGGACATCGAAGATGTAGGCCGCGGAGGTTAGAAAGCCAACAATGCAGAGGCTTTTGCTCGCGAGATGGAGACTGCTGAGCGGCAGCGACCAGCTGTGACTAGGTGGCAACAATAGCTTCAATCATGACGGCTTTGGGCTGTGAGGCCTGGTGCGAAGTGGATCCACTTGGCGAGCCCACATCTCGTGCGGGAGTCTCCAAGAGCTTAAGCTCGACTGACTAGGTTCGCTCTCGCCCAGCAAGAAAGAACCTGGCACCTAGGTCGCCCAAGCAAGTCGGGGTATGATTATGGCCTGGGTTGCCTGCGATTCTGGGAGGCTATGATGTCGCCAAGCAGATCGGGCAACTGCTGCGCTCCAAGCGCTTTCGTTGGAGACGTGCGGTCTGCGTTTGGGGCGTGAGAAGCCCGAGGCGCTGTACGTGCAAGCCAGAGGCATCCTGTGCAGGCCCTGGTGCAGTGGTCATTAGCTGATGCCGGATTGCAGAGTCCTCCCTGCCATCCCCGTCGAGAGGCAGGTGAAACAGCACACATCCTCTCCATTGCTACCGAGTACCGACAAGAGGCACGATCCTGCCAGCCATGTGCGCAACACTTTGTCGGATTTTTTCTGCAGGCAGTCATCCTGCAGAGGTCTGCTGGACTCCTGGGATACAGGCGTGGAGTTTGGAGCAAAAGCACGTTAGTGCAGAGCCTTCATGCCGCCACCTGGTGAGACGACAGCACTGAAGCTACTTACTGTGCTCGACGTTCCAGGTTTCAATTCTGCGGCTTCCGGGCTGCTCTGGCTTGCGTTATCTTCCGGTGCAAGAGAGTTGCACCAAATCCACAACAGGAACGCTGGGTCGGCTGGGGCACGAAGCTGGTTCAGTATCGGAAGGTCCAGAGCTTACAGCACTGTAGCTGTGGAGGCATAGTCATAGTCCAAGTGCTCAGGCACTGGAGAAAGGCTTGGCAGGAGGACGGATTGCTCCCGCCTTGACATCGGCCTTACCTTTGATTCTCTCTGTAACCGGAGAACAAAGGCGGCGACCGATCCTGTGCTGTTGATCGACGGCTGGGATTGTGGCTTGCTCAGCTATCGGAGAATTGATCTGAAGCCAATTGCAGTTGGAATTCAGAGACTTGCGAGCGGTTTCCGGCTCAGTTTTGCATGCTTTTTTGAGCAAGCTTATTCGCACAACGAAGGGCGTGATCCAATCTTCACACTTCGGTGGGTGAAAAGTTTTGTGTTTTCAGATGAGCTGCCAGTGTCTGTTGGCTTGCGCTCGCGTCGGCCCCATCCAAAACAGAACGGGAGGGCGGTCGGCAATTTCTGTTTGGCCCTAACTGGAGAGATGCGAGGCATGCTGATCGGACCAGCTTCTGAGTTAACCTGGCTCGCTTGACAGTTCGACGAAGCTTCTCACATTGTGAGACGGGTGTCGGCTTCATGGCGACAGGTTCATTCAGAAAATGTCTTCGCCTCCCTTCAGTGAGGGTCACCAGCCATGGTATGCAGGCTCGCATGCTCACTGACGCAAGCAGAGTGATATCACACGCACTAGGTCCTGTGAAATCTTCTCACATTGCAAAGGTGAGAGAATATGCGGACCCGATTTTTTCAAGGCAGCCTGCTTTGTCGAGATTGCTGGACTCGCACACCACACATTCAGGAGTCTCATCTGCCAAGCGGGCTTGTACCTGCTTTAGCATGCATGGCCGAAAGAAGACAAAGGCTTTGGCACACCGCTGAGTCATGAGCAAAGACGGCTGTCCGGCACGAAAGTAGTTAAGTTGTTAGCCGCCAGTAGCACTGCACAAGAGGGGGCTGCCGTCGGCGGGTCTCCTTTTCGGCGGTCCGTGTGACTGTCTCTGTGTGTGTGTGTGTGTGTGTGTGTGGAACACCTGTTTGCCAAGGTTTGCTGATATGCATTATTTTTGCAGGGGGGCAGTGGACATACTGGAAGGCACTGCCCAACGAAGACCTTTCCAGTTTGTCGTGATATGGATTGGGGACGCTCAATCCACGTACCTGCTTAGTTTTTTCAAGTCTTTTCCGATGGCAGGGGCTAAGCCAAGAACCCCAAAAGATGATGATACTGCCTAGCGGCTTAAGATCCTTTACCTCGGTGTGGAGAGATTACATCAGTCCAGAGGGAGGATTGCACGAGTGTGCTCTAGACGGCTTTCGTCGATCGTGTCGTCTACGGTAGGGTAGCGTACTGCCTGGCCCTGATCGGCCCAGTCAAAATCACAGGACCCTGATCGGTCCAAGCCCTGATCGGCTTCAACCCAAAGCAAGACCTCTTGGTCTCAGAAACTCGAAAATGCTCTACGGAGCAATCATCTGCAGTTCAGGGCTTGATTGCCTAGTTACAGGCAGGACTGATGCCCTTTCGTTTCACAACAGCCGTCAGTCTGATCAAGCAATTGTTCTCCCCTGGACAACTGATTTCGCCATGGCCTCCTGGTCATCATGGTCTAACAGCGACTCCAGCAACAGCTGGGACAACAGACAGCAATGGAATCGCTGGAGCAAAGAAGACAAATGGGACTCCAAATACTCTGAGAAATCGTGGGAACATGTAGCCAGCCCCACATATCAAACTTTTTCTCTGCCGTCCTCTTTTGTTTCGGACGAGCAGCACTACGACAAGACCCCTTTGGGCAAAGGTGCCCATGTGCTGCATAAGTTGGTTCAACCGACAGAGTGGTCTCGCAAAGCTGGGTTAGCTGGCCGTGATGTCAGCGACATCCGTGCCTTTGAGCTTGCTCATCGAGGCCTTGGAGATTTCTCATTTCGTTTGCTGTCGGAAGGACGGCATCAGAGTATCGTCTGGGCTCGAAGTGGCCAAGAATCGGTACTCATTACGGCATTGCTGAAGAAGCTTCGTGAGAGTGGTGTTTCTATCGATGAGGCAGCAAAAGCTTGCCACAGCACAGCTCCTCCAGACAAGCATAAGGAGGCAATGCGATTCATGGAACCGCTTGCTCAAGAAATTCTGAATTGTGTTCTGGCCAAAGCGCCTCCACCAAATTCGGATGCTTCTGAAGAGCTCGCCAAAGCCAAAGCCAAACTGGCTGAGCATGGCATTGCAATGTCCCCTTTGAAAAGGAAAGCAACTGAAGATCCTGAGCCAGACTCAGGAAGACGGGCGAAGCCCGCCATGCCTATTGCTGAGCCGGAATCCCAGATTGAAGCTGAACAGCTTCTTAAAGATCCACAACGAAAGCTGGATACTCGTCCCAAAGGAGCCACAGATGACCATGTCACTGAATGGCTGGCTACCTACAAGAACAAGCCAGAGTTTAAAGGCAAGTACCAGTTGCTGGTTAAGCATGTACAGACTGTTCAGAAGCTTCTCAAAACTGAAGCATCTAAAGATCAACTGGTTGCAGCTGCTAAAGAGTTTGGACTGGATCCAAAGCTGGCATCCAGGCTGTCCATCAAGAATTTGTCTACGGTGATTGCTGTTGCACAGTTTCAAACTGCTTGACTAGCAGTTCAATGCCAACATCTTGCTGCTTCAAGCAAACAAGGAATAAAGCAGCAAATTTGTATGTTGGGAGAGGCTGTGACGTTCTTTTTGCACCATTGTCCGGGCTTCAACAAAGAGTCTGCACTGTGGGCCCAAGGCCTGCTTCATCTTCTGTTGCTATTTTACTTTCAAGAAGGTTCTTCGTCGTCGTATGCTGAGACTATCCGACAGAAGCTTCAGCAGTTCCGGGTGCACCCTGCCACATACTCATGGCCGAGATTTCAATCTCAGAATGCGGTGTACATGAAAACAGCAGTGGACTGGCGCCATTTTTCAAGTATTGAGCACTACAGGCAGCCTTCCACATTCATGTACATAGGCTCCACCAGCCAATCAGTTTTTCGAAGAGAATCTAACAGATTCTCAGTTGCCAGGAAGCTGGCAAGCGGAGGTGAAGCTCAGGCCGAGCTAGCCATCCGATACTGGGTGTCCAATCAGTGTCTTGAGCAGTATACTTTGTTTCTCGTTTCTCCATGCTCAACTTACAAGGAAGCATGGGTGACTGAGCACTGCTTAATTGGGATGTGGCAGCCCAAACTGAACCACCCGTACATTACTTCCTTTTTGAAAAGAAGTGCATTGGGCTTTAGACCCAACAAGAGAGTCCGACATAGTGTCTCTTCTAGGTTCGGGTTAAGGCTGTGGAGAAAACTGAGAAAGAAACTCCACAGACAACTTCAACCCGTTCCTTTCCAGCTCAAGAGAAGGTCGGCATGGGAGATATTATTCAATCTTACATGCTTCAGCCGTGCCCCCTTTGAAGAGGCAAAAAAGCTGCGAAGCGACCGATACCTTCCTGATGAGATTTATTCCCTGATTCGGTTGAGCAACTGCCTGGAGGAGCCTGCCAAAAGTAAGGCCAGGAAGGTGCTCAAAGGCGTGTGTCAGTTTCGCAACATGTCTTGGCCTTCGGCTACCCTGGGCTTGCAGCTGAAATTCACAGCATCCCCAAGCTTCGGATCAGATGTTTCCAGATGGATCCGAAAGCTTGTATTGGCACACAAGCCGATTCTTATACCTTTTCATTTACCAGCGTGCAAAGTCAGAGAGCAACCTCATCAGTCTCTCAAGGACTTTATGCACAATTTCAAAGACTGGGACCAATGGCTACAGAATCATTGTGTTGCTGATGCACCGTGTCCTTGTCGTTACTATACCAAACTGCTGCCAGAACAGTGCCTCACTCGAGGCCATGTTGTAGCCGGTATAGAACAACTAGGAAGCCTTCACCGCTCCTTTGAGAAACTAGGGAGTGGCAGTGCATCTTGAGCGTTTTTTCCTTCCAAAGGAGAATTTTTCAATCACAACACCCGTATGTTTGCGTCTTGGCGGCGCAAGCATTGTTTTCCCAAGGGTGTGGATCGAACATTTGAGCAATTTCTCGAGCAACAATGGAGCAAACACCTCGATCACCTGAGTCAAGAAAGTCGGCTCACGTGGAGAGATGTCTCTGCTGCTCGCGACTTACTGCACCGACAGTTCATTGTGCATTGCGAAGACCATGAGCCGAATCATCTTATGGTCTTCTGTCCCAGATTCTATCTTCAGGCTGCCATGAAGACCTGGCAGGATCCAGATGTTTTCGAGCCTGTGGAAGGCTCCCAAGAACTCTGGAACCAGAGAGTTTTCCAACAGATTCCCGGCATACTGAAAAGAAGATATCGCTGGGGAATCAATGCTTCTGGCACCTTACCAACGGGGTTTGTCTTTCTCAAACGAAAGAAAGAATTTTTGAAAGTGAGGACGATAATATCGTACTCCAACAGCTGTATCAAGAAGTTGTTGATTGCAGCGGCGCAAGCGATTCTGTTGATGGTTCGCTTGGTGTGGCCTGAAGCCATGGGCCTAGCCACTACTCCCCAACTTTGGAAGAAGCTGCATCAGTTTCTTCGCCGCACCCCTCCTACGGTGCACCTCGCTGAAATTAATGATGACCTAGTGGGATTTTTCAACTCTGTCCCCAGACAGCAAATCCTGGAGTCTTTGTCAATGCTTGTACAGCTGTATCACGACCAGGAGTACCCTCCACACATTACGGTATCCCTGAAAAAGCAACCCAATTGTGAGTCTGCTTGGCCAGGTAAACCCATGGCAAAGGGAGCCAAACACATAAGATTTCTTCATGTTTCTGACCTGACTGCTATTGTACAGACCTCTTTTCAAGCAGGAGTGTTCACCACTCTTGGTCTGTTGTTCAGGCAACACCGGGGCACATGTATAGGCAATCAAATCAGCCCGGTCCTCAGCAGTCTTCCAGTGATTCAAAGAGAATCATGTTGGCAAAGAGAATGGCATCAGTTCCTGAATTCAGCTAGGTTCTTTGACAACCAAGCCTCGGAACTGTTTGTCTGCAGGTATGTTGATAATCGACTTGTGGTGTGCGACGAGAACTTTCTCTCGCATCAATGCATGAAAGATTTTCAACACCTCTCTTTTTATGGAGGAACTATCCAGCTGGAGGAAGTTACGAACCATCAATTTCTGGGCTTCCGGCTCAACATGGCCAACAGAACTGTGACCTACCTGCAACCAGACAAAGCCTGGTCCATCAGAAATCCAAGATCTGCAGGTAGCTGGTCCACCCGAATTTCAGGCTATCTTTCTCGGAAAGCTTTGATTGTACAGTATGCATGGCCTCCGAGCAGCCGTAAACAAACACTGCAGGGACTCCGCGACCTGTACATAGCTAAGGGTTTCCCTGCAGAATTGCTGACCTGACAGTGTCAAAATTCTGCCTTTGATGCTCACTGAGGGATTTCGTATCGGTGTGCAGTGGCATCCATTTCCATTACGTTGAGCTTGGATCTTGGAAGCTCTTGTAGTTGGCATCCTCTGTGCCCCTGCCATGGCTTCCTATGTGTTTCAATTCTTCTGTGGTGACACCCTGAGTAAGGGAGGATCCAAAGGAACCAGCCCTTCAGCACCTGTTTTGTCATTGCCGGCTCCGGTGGAAGAGCCACATCCTCATCCACGGCCAAGACCAACCCGGTCGCATCGTGGACGATACCCGTCCAGATCACCCTCTCGGCGTCGTGAAGAAAGGTCCCAAGGAAGATCAAGGAGGCATCGGCGAAGCCGAACACCTCCTAGGAATCAGCCGAGGAGGGAAGAGCCAATGTATCCACCGGGCAATTGGCGAGCACCAGCGCCTTGGGTTCCCCCGCCGAGGCCATTTCTGCTGCCACACACTGCCTCACAGCCTCCACACCATGCTCCCCCGGGGAATGTTTCTGCAAGCTGGTTTCCACCACCGCCGCCGTTGCCGCCTCCTTCTACTATACCTTTTGCGGCTCCAGATTTAAGGCGGCCAGCCGTGCCTCATACACCACCGAGGATGGCCAGGCCCAAAAAGGCACCAGAACCGGTGGTGCCAAAAACGCACACCCCAGCAGCTGATCTCCCGGACCCTAGTAAGCAGTCCAAGCCCGCAAAGAAAGGGCCATCGATTTCCAACCAGCTGGCTCCAACGGATACCCAGCAACAGACTGATGATCAATTTTTCGGGGCCTCATGTCTGCCAATATCAATGATGTGGAGGATCAGCTGGAAATCCAGCTGTCAGGATTTTCAGCAGTGGATCACATTCCAGGTGGTATGACCACTCTGAGCCAGTACCTCTTCTATCGTCAGCAACTTCTGACTGCACCATTTCCGCTGGCAAGCACTGCGAAGCAATGCAGCCCGATCAGCACTGGTTCGCAAGTACCAGCGCCCTTTCTCGTCTCTCAAAGACCCAGAGAGACAAAGATGTGCTCGGTTTTTGCTCAGTTTGTTTCCAGAGCCGGTGCCACCGAACACAATTGGCACAGAAGAATTTTTCGGCTTCGTAGACTGCATTTTGCAGTCCAGACTCCGCTATGAGAGGCACTTCGAAGAAGGTGCCTCAATGTTTCACGATGTGGAAGAAAATGTAGTTGGCTATCGGTTTCGGTGTACAGGCTTTCCCGGCCCGCCCCTGGCCCAGCAAAACTGGCATCTTTGGGCACATGCCACTACAAGGGAAGGGGTCACAGGAATTTTGGCTACAGGCAAGATCCTCCCTACGGATCACAGTGTAGCTGGCCTGGAACCTCAAGAGGATACATTTTCCTTCTATGGCAGAAGCACAACAAACCCCAACTGGGGTGCAGGAGTTGTACAGCTCGCCTGCAAGTGTTACCACTCAACTAAGAATTGTTCTGGAGTGGTTTTTGCAGGCCTACTGCCCAGCAACCACATCAAAGGCAAGAATGCATGCACCAGATATGAGAACAATCTGGCCAGATTTCATGCTTTGGTCCACAGCTGTTCTTCGGACAAACGGTGGGCAATTCGGTTCGCGGCAGCTCGAATTGATTTTATCTTCGTTCTTTCAGAACGAAGCAAAGCTGACTACCCTCAGCATCAGAGCCGACAGCGCCGTAGAACTAGAGCCAAAGCTGTCGGCAATGAGCCTACTTTGGCTTTAGCAGATGGCCCTCCAGACGACACCTGGGGCCCATGGGGTATTCCAACAGCCCCTAAGATAGAGCTGCCAGATGCAGAGGAACCTGAGGCAGAGAACCTCATGGCAGCAGCGGCAGCTTTTTCAAATGCTTCGATTGCCAGCTGATTTAATTCGTCAAGCAAAAATATTATGCATGCTGATTGTGCGCAGTGCTCAATGTTGCAATATCCTGCATATGCAAATCTATGCTGGGATAAACGATCACATGAGAAAGCCTTTGGCTCCCATGAGGTCTGGTGTGTGCAATAGCCATGGATCGAGCTGTGGAGTATCGGCAGCCTTCCCCTGTTTCATCGACGTCTTCGTGGCATTCTGCGTTTGATCCTCCTGAGGAAGTTCGGTCTTCCCGTGAGCAGAACCACAGTCTCAAAGCCGAAGCTTCTCGCAAGAAAAGCAAGAAGCACAAGTCCAAGAAATCCAAAAAGATTTCAAAAGACAAGGATCGAGCAGGTGTGAAACATTCTGCTGCTGCCAACGAAGAAATAACCACCTCCCGTGTTATGACAACCGGTGACGTGGTACTTGATGCCATTTGCAACAGCAAACCTGTTTCACCCTCTACTGGAGCCAACACCACGGTATACAAAGGTAGAGGAGTAGCCAAAATGATGGCTCGGAGCGGTTTTAGGTGTACATGCCATTATGTGCGTGCCCATCTTTGTCCAGTCAGGCTCATTGCCGAAGAATTTGGTGATGGGACATCCGTTTACACTCCTGAGTAAAGCCCATTACAGCTTTCTCTTGTCATGTAAGCGAACAAAAGAAGGTCGTCTCTGTACAGCGATTTTCTGCGCCGAAACCCTGCAACATTCTTTCATGAACTGCAGGCTACCTCGGCTTCAATCAGTAAACCATTCTCTCTAAAAGCCACATGTCGGCCCTTTCGTTGGTTATGTCCGAACCTGCCCTTGTGGCGAGAGTGGTCTCTTTTGTCTCATCGCGAAAGCATATCTAAATCTTCTACTTCAATCCGGCCTTTTGGACCGAAGAAGATCGCGATCAACTTGAGCTTGATGATTCTTCTCAATCTGAATCAGATGAGCCCTATCCGGACAGTGCGGCTCGTGTCATTTCTGATCGCATACGTCAACGTTTTCGCTCTGTGTTACCTGCTGATACTTCACTCGCGCTTGGTAGCCTCAATTATGGTTCCATTCGCGAACATTTTGTACAAAAGGAGTGCCCAGCACAGCCACCCGGATGGCCCAACGTACTTTATGTACCTGTGATGTACAACTCGGCACCAATGCCACAGACCACCTTTTATGGTGCGGTAAACCGAGTCTTCCTTCGTTCAGTTCTTTACCTCTATGAAGGGACATTGTACATTGCTTTTCGGCAATTGCTGCTGCAATCTCAGCAGAAGGCCATCTTTTTTTGATTGGCTCTGCACCGGACGCGAAGATCGTTTTCGCGTGAGCTCTACTCTCATCGCTGATTTGAGAGTTTTCCGTGTCATTTCACCTCTGGCTAACATGCCATAGTCATCCTGCAGCAGAACAACATCGCAGTCTATCATTGCTCGTTGTTTCTGCTGCTCTGCTTGTCGCTGAAGTTTTTTCCCGTAGTTTGTGGCTTTCAGTGGAGATTAGTGAGTACATCATGTCGGACCGGAGCAGATCTCGTTCTCCGCAGATTTCGTGGCGTTTCTACTGGTCTAAAAGCACGACAGCTGATGGTCAAGACCGTTGGTGGAAAACGTGGTTCCCCGCCACACAACAGTGGATCCGGACTCGCCTTACTGCGGACAGTTTGTGGAGCTCAAGCACACACCTGCCTGAGACCACCAATGCTCCCTCCAATCGCACTGATTGCTCCGAGTCTCCTCGGAAAAGGAAGAGGAGCACTTCTCCGTGAAAGTCATTTTTGCATGTTTAATTCGATCTTGCCAGCATCCATGCTGGCCATCATTTTCGTTAACAGTATGTAAGGCTGTGTACCCATTAATGGGACTCGCCACCACCATTGTTCGGTGTTGTACAAAATCCAGACGCTGTTAGTAAAAAATGCACTGCTGTCTGTCTACACTGTGCTGCCATCAAAGGCTACCCCGCTTAGCGGGGTGTGTGTGTGGAACACCTGTTTGCCAAGGTTTGCTGATATGCATTATTTTTGCAGGGGGGCAGTGGACATACTGGAAGGCACTGCCCAACGAAGACCTTTCCAGTTTGTCGTGATATGGATTGGGGACGCTCAATCCACGTACCTGCTTAGTTTTTTCAAGTCTTTTCCGATGGCAGGGGCTAAGCCAAGAACCCCAAAAGATGATGATACTGCCTAGCGGCTTAAGATCCTTTACCTCGGTGTGGAGAGATTACATCAGTCCAGAGGGAGGATTGCGCGAGTGTGTGTGTGTGTGTGTGTGTGTGTGCAAGGGTGCGTCCTTTGTGGCACCCAGACAGCTCCTGCAGTCTCGTGTGACACGGGTGACGGATTTCTGTCTGGCTGCGCAGAAGCTGCAGCTGTGCGAAGCTAGGTGTGAGAACTAGACCCAGTTGTTTACTGCTGCTGTTGTTGCAGCTGTTGCTGTGGCCCAGCGGTGCTGCATCTGCCTGAACGTCCAAAGATGCTTTTGGAATTTTCCACCACACTTCTCGACGGGAGGTGGATCGGAATCGTGTTCAAAACTCTGTCAGATGGTGCCGAAGACTCACCAGATGGCTTCGCAGCTGTTCATGTGCCTTCTGCAGACCGCACTGGCAAACTTCGATTGAGCCTTTCTTGCAAAGCCAGATGGCATCATCAATAGTTCGAGATGCTGGGGGGGGGGCGGGTGCTTGATCTGGGGCACGCACACGTTTGGGCTGGAGTCAGATTCAAATCTCGTAGGTCAGGATGCGTTTTTCAGGTACGGTTGACACTGGCTGCGCGATCAACCAACCCTGGAATGGACTTCAGCACGCTGCTGCGATTCGTGTGCCTCCGCGAAAGGCGAACCGCATTGACGCAGTCTATCCTGACCCCGGGACACCATGGCGCTATCCGAATGCAGGCGAACTCGATTTCGAGTTTTTCTGCTATAAGATACTGCGGAGCCGGGGGAGGGCGGCTTTTGCTCCGGAAGGCTGCATGGCAGGCAGAGCCGTGGCCCTGGCTTGAGTTGAAAACTGCTCTGTCTGACTGCAAGCGGTGGAGGCAGAGCCAGTGCTCGAGCTCATCAAGGAACTGCTGAAGCATAAAGACACCTTCCCGGAAGATGGAGATGATCAGGACCTGTATGCGTCTGTCGGCATGGCTGCAGAGTGCTGAACGCGACTGCACAGGGAAGGTTGCATGAACATCTCCTAGAGCGAGGTTCGACACTCAGCCGCTCCCCGGGGTTGAGGAGCGAGAGCCGCTGCAAGTTCAGAGCATTGCCACTGGTAGCAGCTAGTCAAACATGTTCCGGACTGCGCAGCTCGCGCCAAGACTTGCCTAAGGTGAAAGTGGGCAAAGGCATGCACATGGATTGACTGCCGTTTTCACCTCGAGAGCCATGCTCCATGCGTGCAGTCTCCCCTACTTCGTGGACTCCGAGTGTCGCATCTTTCAATGTCTTTATGAGGCAGAGCCACAGCAATGCCGGCATGCTTCAAGGGGTCCTTGGCCAAATTGACTCAAATGGGACCGGGCATTTGAATCCAAAGGTGGCAGCTTGAAGCGGCGAGGGAAGGACAGCGCCTTCCGCGACTGCGGAACACCCAAACTGGTCAGCAGCCGCAGGAAGCCCAGAACCTTTTCGTGCACGGGGAATCCGCAGCATTGAAGCCTTGCTGCTGAGGATCGTGCTCCATGGCAATGGACACACGGGTCGCTGGTTCATGCTGGTCACTCACCATGCGTGCTTAAACTTCCTACATGTGTGCCCTTCGACGTGTTCTCCTGTCTTTGCATGTCCTTGCAGAAAGGTCTGGGCTGTGGCGTGAAATGGGCCTACTGCAGAAGGAGCCTTTCGCAAGTTTGTGTTGCCAGTTAGATTTCGAAGATGGCTGCGTCAAGATTCAGGTTGGCCTCACGATCGAGGAGCTTCGCCATCTTCCGCACGATGGGCCTGTGCCGCCTGGCACAGTTCCGGACGAGGTGCACGCATGGGCCACACAAAGAACCGCACACAGACTAGGTGAACTCAGCTGGATCTCGCAGCTTTCTAATGGTCCATGTAGTAAAGATGTTTTCGGTACAGAAAGCCTTCCTGTCGAATTAACAAACCACAGTGTGTTCTTATTTGCGACGGAGTTCAACTAGTCCAGGTCGTGCAACTACCGGTACTGAAGAAATATTGTCCTCTTTCAAGCGATTCTGGAGCAAACCAACTCATCCCAAACGTAGATGATATTGCACTGCGGCCTCGGCACATCGAAGCACCTGTGATCAAGTTTCAGCCATGCCTATGAAAAAGCTGCTGGTCAGCAAAGAGCACTTGTGCATGCTGCCTTCGCTGCAAACATCACGGCATGGAAAAGAGCCCTGACTGAGGTTTCGCATGACAAACACTGAGCTGAAGCTCAAGCGAGAGCGTGGGCCACCTAGGTGCTGTTTAATTAGTATGCAAATACGGCTGGAGAGAGCAAGAGAGACTGTGTTTGCGTGTGTCAAGGCATGATGGATGCGTTCAAGGCAGGAAAGGCTGCTTTGGAGGACCTGTTGGGTTGCCTGCAGTTTCGCTGGAGTTCCTTTGAGCCAGTTCCATCTTCAGGATTTGCGATTGCCGTACTTCCTTGCCTACGGATCTGCTCTGGCTGCCCTACGAGAGGGCCAGTTCCAGCCGCCGCTCAGACTATGTCTAAGCGACCAGGAACAGCTGCGTCAGACCACGACGAACACAGAGCCACCTCAGGTATGAAGATGACATTCATGTGGGTATCTATTCCTGGGATCTTGCTGCACTGCAGCGCCAGTGCACAGAATGCCTCTCAGCAAAACAGCTGAAGCTTATGCAATTGTTTTTTCAGCCTATGCCAAGGCATTCATGCTCCGTGCTTGCAGGTACAGCCAAGGAGCGTGACAGCTTGCTGAAATCAACGTTTGACAGGCCAAGCGTCTGTACGATGGTGGAAGTCAAACTGCAAGGTGCAGCGACGTGCAACGCCCTTCGCGCCAGGTTTGGGTTCGAGCCCGTACAAGAAATCGTCGACAACCCGCTGCAGGTTTGCTGTCAAACACTCGAAATTCGCTTGGCTGTATGCTGAAAGCGCCCACAGGCTTCAGCCGGCAATAATGTTCAGCAGAACCAGGCCAGAACTCCCAATGATACTGTAGGTGCCACTTATGATGCTATGGCGATGAGTCTGTGTAGAGGCGGTGGTCGTCTGTCCGAGATATTACATCGCAGAGGCAAGATTGCCTTTGACTTCGAGCTTGCATCGAATCAGCTGGAGCATTTACATGTCAAGGGATGGTCCGATGACATGGCCTTTCCCATCTTGTACAAGTTTACGCACCGGGAGAGCTTCGTACGTTTTGACATGATGGTCTCTGGGTCGCAAAGAAGTCTCTTGTGTCGCGGGGCCGCCTGGCTTTTCGCTCCGAGGTCTTTACGATGCAGTTTGGGCAACTCTGGGACTTTGCGGATGGTGGTGCGGAGACTTCATCAGGCCTCGCACTGTCACCGCCTTGTGTTGCCGCCGGGTCTCGTAGACCCAGGGGTGTTTGAGTTGTCAGGTTGGCGCTACAGCTCCCTAGTCGCAAGATGTATAGCAATGCCATGAGTTGCAGAGACTTAGCGGGACATGATGCAGGTTTGTTTGCACCACAGCCCGTGGAGTTCGAAAAAGTCATGACCTTCACCATGCCTGCCAAGCCACTGGAAGACCACTACGGGAAGCTCGACGGCAAAGCATCGTTGCCGATGTCTGCAGCTGTGGCCAGTCTGGTTGCAGCCTTTCCTGTTTGCCGTTAGAAAGCCGACATGTACCAAATAGGTCGAGGGGCAGCATGTTGCCGATCGCAGGTAGTGAACGAGGGAGAGACAGAGTAGAGTCATGCATTCGATGGGAGAGCATGTGTGCCTGCGGTGAAGTTTGATCTGGCAGGTTCCAGGTTGGACAGAAGGGGTGTGAGGAATACAGCAGCCACGCCGGTAGTGCAGCCCCTCCTTGAGCAGCAGTCTGTTGCTCGGCCCGGCCCAAACGACAGAGAAGTTTACCCGCCCCAGACTGAGAGTGATTTCTCCTTCTGTGGGAGGCTTTAGAGGGCTCTGGAACATGCGGCCCGCGTTTGGGGAACCCCCCTTCCTGCCCTTTGGACGATGCAAATTCGCGACTGGCGTGCTGGACACACGGGAGAGGATTTGGTATTTGCGGACTGCACCTTGTTCGATGCTCGAGGGTGGCTGGCAGCCCATGGGGACCGCCACAGTGCACCTGGTGGACAACTGTTCTGACAACCGCGGATTGCCTGATGGAGTGTCTGACAGCGATCAACTGCAACGGTCCGGACGTTACGCGCGCAGAGGCCGCTGCACCAGTCTCCTGCTAGCGCCGAGCCGGGTAGTGCGGCATGCTCACTACATTGCTGGTTGGGTTCACAATGTTCACAAAACAGCGCAAAGGAACTTGCTCCTCTGTGGCTTCTGCACGTCGCGTTGTTTCTGGTTTCTCCGGCCTCAGTGTACCCGTGATTTGGAGGAGGGAGTGGGGGAGAGCAAAGGACAAGGAAAATTTGAAGGCTTCTAGGCTGCTGTGCGATGTGGGCCATGTGGGTAGTTCTCTAAATCAGGGCCCCTGTTCAGGAAAGTAGTACGGCACCCTTATAAACGGGACCCTAAAAGGGACCCTAATTTACAGAACTACTAACTTGGCAAAGTTGACTAACTGTCGAAAAGGAAACCTCAAAGGCAAGAGAGGCTCCTGATGTATTTAACATAACAACCCCTGTCTGCTTCCGCAATCTCTTACGGGTACCATGTCTTTCTTGGAGCAGATCCCTCGTGGTTTCCTGCAAGCTCAGCATAGCTAAGGCCCGATTGGCACGTTCCGCGCGTCTACAACTACATTCAGAGCCTGTCGTGCTGTAAGAACCGCTGCCAAGTCCTCAGGCCAGGCCCTGAGCTTCGGAGTCGCTGTCTTTATCGAAGCTCGCGTCCTGCAGGGTCCATCCCTTCGATGCCCGCATGAGACGAGTGGAGCTCCCGCCGGCGCAGCCTTGGGAGGAGTTCAAGCCGCTTTGCTGAGCAACGGCACACCATGTTTGTCCGCGACCAGTGTGACAACTGTAGGGTTCGTGCTTGCGGCCACCCGTGTGCACACCCGGCACAGCCGCACGGAGTTCTCGCCACGGTGCCGTCAACTTCGTGCTCCGGTGACGCGTGTTCAATCGAAAGTGTCTCGAGGTCCCATCCGTGTGCAGCCGGCCTACAGCTAGCCTAGCGCAGATTCCTTTCTCATTGTCAGTCGGAATATCATCAAGGAGGGGTCTTGGGACCCCGAAGGAGGTCGAGCTTGGAGTACCATGTGTCTGTTTGGGGCTTTTGGGTCTACTTATACCGGCAGAAGTTGTGGTGCAGCTGCGTCTTGCGCTTCCTGCTCTTCTGCCAATCCCCATGTTTGGTCCAGGTCCTCTGTTCGACAATTTCGGATGCTGTACGCGAAGGCGATGGCAGCAGCATGCTCAGAAGACATCTCGGAGGCTGTGCTCCAAGCCTTCACCCGGCTCGGGCTCGTCGGGCGCTTTTTAAGATTTTAAGGACTCCGAGCATGAGTTCCCGGAACAGAAGCTCGATCTCTACAAGTTGGAGTCGAAGCCAGTGGTGCTTTTCCAGGCTGCTAGCATGTGTCTCTCGCCCGAAATTGTTTTGTAGGGAACCTCAGACCAGATGCAGAGATTTGTGACGGATCTCCCAAGGCAAAGAGGAGGGTAACGCTCCTTGCCTGAAGACTGGCAAGATCGTGTCGCGATGCAATCGCTCTGCTACGTCGGCCAAGCCGAGCGAAGTCGTTCGAGAGTTTGTCTGGAATGCTGAGCAGGCTTACCAAACCAAGGTGCGCCTTAGAAACGAGAAGCACCGGGGCGCATTAGACAAGTATGACGAAGGAATTTACATCATCGACAAGTGCAGAGAGGCCGGATCCTGCCGAGTGCAGTGCTGCAGCTGTACTGGAACTTGCGCAGCGCAACTGTTCGAACATACCGTGGTCTCGCCGGTCAGGTCCTGTTGACGTGGCGCTTGATATTCCGCCAGATTCATAACGAGAAAGCAGACAAGGACAGAAAAGACAGAGGCATCACCTTGGTCGAAGAAGGGTCGGGAAGCCATGGTCCAAAGTTCCTTGCGGCATGCAGGTCTCAAAGTTGCTGACCTTGTTGAACCCGACATGCCTCGCCGCTTTTTTGGAAACTTCAGATCACAGGCCAGGAGGCCATAGTAGCAGTTCGGCCACGCAAAGCCAGAGCCAAGAAGCGGAGATCGCCCAGGCCTCTCTAGCTTGAACTCGAGGTTAGAGTTGGGGTCAACCCGAACCTCAGGGGATTCGGGTTAACTCGATCGAACCCAGGTTCAAGTTGTTGGATTTCCTCACCGGATTGGATGTCTTGATGTTTTGGCACACACGGAAGCTATCTTCAGTGTCTACTTGAAGCCTTCTTGGAGAAGACGTTTCACTTCTGATTCCTAATTTTCTCTGCTTTTACCTGTTGGCGGCCGGGCTGAGGTGAGTTTCGTTCGGATGAGGACGAGGAAAGGTCTCTGCGTCTTGCGCTGCTCCTCAATGCGGCGCAAGCTGCCCTGCAGCGGCTGGGCCACATCCAGGCCTCCGAACTCCGAGCGAGGATTCAAATCTGACTCTCTGAGGTGTCAGGAATGGACCGCTGCTGAAGCTCGAGCATCTGCCGCTTTGGAACTGGAGCAGCAAAATAAGTGACTTGACTGCGCTTCGGGGCGTTTCTGACAGTCGCAAGTCTTCTGCGCCACGTGGAACAGCTTCGTTTGAATTCGTGCTTCTAGGAAAGCGCTGTACCGACGCGGGCTTGCACGAGCATCTTCTGGAGATGCTGAGGTTTGCGTCATGAGGGCTAGCAACTCTAAGAGTTTGGAATATGGCTGTGTTAACTAATCATGCTGAGCTTTCTTGCCCCATTCTGTCAGGGAGCCAAGCTTGACTTCTGGGCCCTGTTGAAAGCATCCAACTTCGACAGCAAAGACGCTGATCTTAAGTGAAGCTCCAATGTCTGCTTGTATGTTCGTAACGCCACAGCGCCTCCGCCCCTGGCACGCAACGTACGCAAGGAAGCCATCAACCAGCTGCAGAAGCTCCTCCCCGACGATGTGATCAAAGCTGAGCCGCAAGCTCAGCCACACTAGCTCCCGCTTTGTGCGGCCTAAAGTGCCGACCCGGGTGGAAAATCATGCCATCTGCCAGACAGAAAGATAATGCTCAGCTTTCTCCACTTAGTGTTTCTATGGGGGTTCAGACAGACGTGCGAGCACCCAGAGGACCGGTGTGCATGGATCCAAGGTTTCAGAAAATGCGGAAACAAGCGGCTAAAGAGCAGAAAGTTGGTGCTCTACTCAAGGACGAGCCTGCTTTCGTGTGGCTCTTGCAGATGGGCAGTGCCGACCATGCAGCGCAGAGTTCAGGAGCTTGATGAAGACGAGAGGATTGCTGTTCAAGACGAAAGCATTCTGACTGAATCCGATGTTCGTAGTACTGACTGTGTCCACCATCTGGATTCTTTGACATGCCCGAGGCGGATAGTCTCAGCAAACACAGACGGAGTGAATTTGTGCCGAGCATTGCAAAGTTAGGATGGGACACGATCTCCGGTGTGCAAGGCGAAAGGGGTCCAGGCTCGTGCAACGCGCACTGCCGAGTGCAAACGGTTGTCCACAAAGTTGCACTCTCTCCGTTCAGTCCTCTTCTGCTCCTTCTGAAGTTGAGAATTCAGGGGTCGGGGTTTCGTTGCCCGAGTTCTGGGCGTTGAGTTCGAGGGTTTCGGGGCTACCTGGATGGAAGAACCCGAAACCACGAGTTCAGAAGGTGTTTTGCAGCCGACTTATGTTCTTCCATGTATCCATCCTGTCCGACTCACTGTTAGGCGGCTGGTCACTCGTTGGCATTGTTTCATACTCTCAGCTGCAAGCCCGATTTTTTGCTTGCCGGCCCTTTGGACGATGGTTTGGGACTTTCCGAGCTTGGTATCTGCTCATGGTTTTGGTGACACTTAGAGACTGGGATACGGCAGCCTCAGATGCTCTCGGGTTTGGGTTTCTGTTCGTCTCCGCCTCTCCGGTCTCTGCCTCTCTGCCTCCCTCCCTCGCACTCTCCCTCCCTCCGTCCGTCTCTACTGGTCTGTCTCGCAAACCGGCAATCACTGCGATTTGTAAGGAAGCAATCGCAGGTGAGCAAATCCTGACAATGCAACCACGCCCGGCATCGTCCTCTGTTTTGCTTCGAGTCAAACTGCTTCAGAAATGCACTCTTTCGCTTCGGTGCGCTTGCGCCGTCCCAACGCCTGGCGTGAGTTGTTTGTCATCCAACGATGAACCTAGCATCAAGGCTGGGTTCCTACATGATGCAGCGTTTGCATGTCATTTCACCTAAGGATACCAGCGATACTTGGGCGACTGCGAGCAGAGGGCAGCGGATGGCCAACGAGAGATCACTTTTGATGAATGGGCCAAGCAGTGCGTTGGGGCTCGCTTTGTCTTCGTTTCATTTAGATTGCTCTTCGCATGATTTGGGCTGGCTTGCTGTACGAATCAGGTACGAATGGCGTTATGATGCTGACGAGCGGTTCAAGGCCTCCAATCGTCGAAAGTATAAGCAAGTGCCCAGTCAAATAGGTTAACTAGATTGCTTGGATGCGTGGTAGTCCTAGCTCAGACTTTGGACTACGTTGCAGGCACGGCAGATGTATCCTCAATACTTTAATCACTCCGGACCAGCTCCGCTCCCTGTGGAGGACTGGGAGGTGCCAGCCCGCTGTAAATCTGCTCGTCTGTCTGCCAGTGTCTGGTGTGGAGGTGGACTACCTGACACACAAGGAGATCCAGAAGATCATGTCTCCTGCTGAGACAAAAAGCCCTTCGACAACACGCCTGCGCCTCTCCAGCCTTGGACTTCTCAGGTATCGGCGCCAGACCGAGGCAATGGGGGCACGCCGGCGGGAGAAGGAAGCCAAGCTACTGCAGAAGCCACCTGCAGAGGTGGGAGACCGTGATACACCAATATGCAAGTTCGATGCGGCAACTTGCATTCGCAGTCAGGACTCATCCAACGACAAACTGCATGTGGATAAAGAGGATGAGCCGATACTTCGGGATGCTGTCATCAAGAAAGGCACGGGCTTGCGACGCGGAGTACTCACACGTTTTGGTCGTGTCCTCGTGCAAGGCTACAACTATTGGTGGTGATCTCTGAGAGCTGTACGACATGGTGTAAAGCGAGCGAAGCCTTTTTGGCATGGCTGTATCAGTCACGCCTCTTGGCACTGCCGGCATCGATGTAGTTCGACAACCACAAGCGGAAGAAGCGGCCCAAGCGGCCCGCTGCGCCGCTGCCGTTCCGCACCGCAGGGCTAAGCCCCTGTTGGCTCAGCTCCTCAGCTCCAAAGCTGCAGAGCGGAACGATGTGGAGCTGAGCTCCCACGAGCGCGGCTTACGTTTGCGCTCCGAAAGGCATGCGAGACAGAAGCCTTGGCCTTGTCAGCTTGCCTAAATGGATTTGAAGCACAATGAATATGCAAGCGCAGGCAACCGAGAGGAATTGGATGGCTACTTTTCAGCTCTACCGCATCATTGAGACATGGCTTGTCAAGCGAAGACAGTCTTAATCTACTAAGCAGCTTGGACGGCGGTATGGTCCCATTTCCCGAGCTCAGGAGCAGCAGATGGCATACGCGAGAGTTGTGGCCTTAGTCAGAAACGTCTCCATAAAAGGGGATCGGAGGGAGGTCTTTGAGCTCAGGTTGGAATTGAGTGGGATCCATGGAAGATGGCTGAGCAGGAGGCAAAGTCCTGAAACAGCGCCTGTGGGGAGAAAGGTCAAGAAAGAACGAGCGTTTATGGTTGGAGTCTTTTCTTCGGGACGTGCAACCTGTGGCGTGATCCGCTACTCGTAAGTCAGAAAAAACCGGGATCGACTCAGAAACGCATGTGACCTTGCCCAGGATCCAGGTCAATGTCGCAGAATTCTGTGATGATCCCGCGAGTTGTCCTGGATGCATGCCGCAACACACAGTCTCTCACCCCGTCAGGTCCAGGTGCACCTTATGCGATAGCCACAACCGACCAATCGGTCATACATGATAGCATGCTAAAACCCTAAACCCTAAAGGTTTAGGGTTCCACGGTTTAGGGTTTAGGGTTTAGGGCTTGGTGGTAGTCCTGCGAGAACCGTCCCAAAGCCTGGATTCCTCTGACTTTCTTCGAAGCTTGGTGCAGCAGGAGACTTCATGACGGCAGCCGTTTCAGCATCATAACACTTGTCCTCAAAAGGATGAGGGTTGCCCAGCTTGATCGGCATGAGCTGGCGACCCGGATTGTCTGCCTGCATGCAAGATGATGTTCAACTTCTAGGTCGCATGACTGGCGTTGCTTCACCGAGTATCACAGTATCATCATGAAGCATTGAAGCCTGTGTAAGGCCACGCGGCAGGCAAGTTGGGGGCAATTTTCAACGTGCTGAACTTATGCAGTCGAAAGGTCGAGCAGAGGTACAATCCACATTGCAGCTCGTGCTCAGTTTGCAACGTCGGGTGAGATCTTCCACGACTCGAGGTCCTGCCAATACCTGTCTTTGCAATAGATCTACAAAGCAGGGTAGTCGAGTCTTGACTGCACCATATGGCATAGTGGCCAACTGGAACTGCGACGCGATGCTAACTTGGTCCAGGAAGCCAATGCAGCAGCAGTGGAGATCTGCGGGTTTAAGACCCAAGTGGCATGGCCCGAAGACGTTCTAAGCGGATAGAGCAAAGTCATTTCTGGGCGGTGCTCTGCGTTCGACCCCTGAACTGCGGTTTTTGTTGTCTTGAATGCTCGGTCTCATGTAAAAGTTGAACGGAGGTTGAGTTGCTGCAGAAAGACTTTCTGCAAACCCTTGTCGCCGATGAGGACTCAGCAGCTTGGCTGTCGAATTGCAGCTGGGGCTGGTGTGGTGCCAGGACAGAGCTGATGCTCGAGTCAGACTGAAGGAGGTGTTGGAAGGCCATGGAAGTGGAGAGACGCTGAAGGCTCACACCGCCCAACACACCGGAAGATTTTGCAAGATGCTTGAATGCTTCCTGCAGGTTACAACAGTGACTCGAACCGGCAATTGCCTTAAAGTTCCACCTTCCGCACCGCTCATGCCACAGAGAGAGAGAGAGAGAGAGAGAGAGAGTCAAAACTCCAAGGCCGCAAACAGGCATGCCTGAAGGCTGCTACAACCCGCAGTGCAGCAGGACCCGGGACGCCTCGAGTTCCCGATGCTCCCTTTTGCAACGACGGAACAAAGATCTCGAAGGAAAGCTCGACGGTGCAGTTATATGCGTCCAAGACATGAGTGAGATAAAGATGCTGGCAGGTGCGGCTTGCGCAATTTGCTCGGCTAGTGGAACACTCGTTGGGTTTCTGCGCAGAGCTTTATTCACACTCACGACAGGCAGTGCGGCACATGCTGACGGTGCGGAGCATCTCTCCGGCGCTTTGTCTGCTACTGGACTGGCTCTGCTCCTCAATCGCAACGAGAGACACATTCTGGACAGCTGTGTCACCAGCAGCTCCAAACTGCCATCTTGGTCTTTTGCTATGGGCTCAAAGGTTCTGCGTCGACAAGGAGTGCAAGATTGTTGAGTGGACGCCGAAGATGGAGATGCTTGCTTGGATTAAAAAAAACTCGGACAGGATGCTACATTCGCTTGGTTGCACAGAACTCGAAAGGAACCAGTCTCCTGTCATGTCATCTGACCCCCCGAACGACTTTCGATCGCTAATGCGCATGGGCTGGTATCTGTACGTATCTGTTGTCAGGCATGCAAGACTTACAAGTGTTCCTGTCTTCGGACGCTGTTTTCTGCCACTTGTACCACTCACCATGCTCGCTTAGGCTTACTGTTTCCGCGCATGCCAAAACGTGATTGCGCAGTCTCCCAAAGTCGCCAGGCTTCCGGGCTTCCCAATCATCAACCAGCTTGTGTTGAGCATTGGCGGATCTGAAGCAAGGGATTCATCATGGCCGCTTCAAGATCTTCAAAGGGGATGGACAGAGACAGGATAGATTGAGCCGGACATGTTGAGCTTGGCAGTGTCAATGTCAATGCAGGCATAGGCGGACACCGTTGCGCAATCCTCCCTGTGACGGTTGTCGAATTCCGATTACATGCAGCAGCAGAGTCCGACAACCAAGCTGCACCACGGACATGAGAGTTGTCGCCTTGGCAAAGGCAGGTGCATGAATCAGGCATCTGCAGAAGGCCTTTCGTTGGACTTCCGGCTTTTTCAAAGCCGGCAGTCCCCCAGTTCAAGACTTGTCATCGGCCAACACAAGTTCGCAGTATCAGTCTGTTCCCCGCATGAGAATACGCACAAACACAGGTGCACACACACAGACCCCCAGGGACACACTAGCGCGCCAGTCATCCTTGATTAGATGGATGCTGTTCGTGCTACACGTTCACATCTTTCTTTCTTCAGCAGCATCTCTTAAGCAGGGACGTGTGAAGGCGTCCCCTGCTTCATTGGATGGGATACCGGGATGCGCATCATTGCGCATCCCATCCCCCTGCTCTGAAGTAGCAAGGGGCAAGGATCTCCTGCACAGGAAGTTTTCACAAGACGCTGGCAGAACTGTTGTTGATCACTTGCAGTTCAACTGCAGAACATGTGCAGCACCCTCACGAAGCATTCTGAATTTTGCATGCTAAATGCCTTGGGACAGGAGGCGCATGCCGCGCACGCGCACGCACACCCACACCCACACCCACAGCCACAGCCACAGCAACACCAACACCCACACCCACACCCACACCCACACCCACCCGCACACGCACACGCACACATGAACACGCATGAACACACGCGCACACACACACAAACAAACAAGCAAACAAACAAACAAACAAGCAAACACACATACACACACACATACACACACACAAACACTTGACACATCGTGTCGCAGGTCTGAACAGTCAGTTCATCTTGCCGAAAGCTGTCAGGGGAAGTCAGAACATGCATTAGAAGGCAAACTCTCCCAGACATGCACATGAAACTGCACTGCACTCCTACTCGCAAACAACAGTTGTGGTCACAAGCTGCACAAATGTGCCCATGCCGACCACTGCAGGTACGTTTACCTGTCTCAATATCACGGAGCTTCATTGGCAGAGGCCGTGAAATGAGACCCTCTGCCCCCTGCTGCTTAACTCACTCACGTCTCTTGGAAACAGAGTTGGACACACACAAGCCTCGAGGGGCTCCGTGCAATGTTGATGGTCGTTGCGCGCTGTTTTTCTCACCGATTTTTCATCGAAACGTCTTGTCCTTAGGAGACCTAGGAGAGTGGGCTACGAAACTTCAGAAAACGCAGTCTATACACTAAGTGCAATTCAACTTCGGCTTCTTCTGCATCAGAATCGAAGTACATGCAACACTGAGTTGCAGTTTTGTACGCAGCATTGGCCAATGACACGATACTCACTCGCAAACGCTCCTGTGCTAGGTCTACCACAGCACGCATCCACCTCTTGGAAGGGCTGCCCAACATGGTGCAGGCCACGGCATTGATTTGAACAAAACGGATGGTGGTATGCAAAGACTGAAAACCCATGGTCAACTCAACCGAGGAGGACAGCCGAAATTCTTGTATCCCACGTTGCAAGAACGTGTAGGCCACCAAGGTGTCGGTTAAGGGTTGCGCCTCTTCTGGGTCGTCATTTCGATCAAGGCGAGTAATGAATGTGATTCTGGCTCTGATCGGCAACAAGTACGTCAAGATGTTCTCGAGCACGTCAGAAGCGGCCCAATCCATGTTGTTCGGAATCTACAAAACTTCCAGACTGCTTGAAACAAAACTCTATTCCATGTCTGATGAAAGCAACTCCCAAAGGCGCAGCACTTGCACATCCCTGACATGTCTCTCCGCACATTTCCTGCACAGCACTTGCACATACCTCGACCGTCCCTTGCACATCACTTGCAATCCGCTTACTCTTCCCTTGCTAATCACTTCGGTTGACACAAAGCATTGGTGGACTCTTTTCAAACCGTCAACGCTCTCTCACTTTCGGTCTAAGACGTACTGCACAAGTTTCAAAGTAGAGGAAAAACGCTTCCTAGGGCCATGCTTTTCTTTAGCAATGCGCTCCCCGTGTTGTCTCAGGAAATCGAGAATGAACTGGGCTCTGTTGTGGATGAAGAAGTCGTCACCAAGCACTCTCGTGCCTTCCATTCTGCGACGAAATTGGGCTCTAGGTGCAGGACGAATCTTGATACGCGCACCATCAGAACCTTCATCAATCATACGAAGCTTGCGTTTCCGCGGCGGGACAATCTTCGACATGTTGGTGTGTTCTGCAGCGGAACGGTTCGACTTTGGAAACTGAACTGATCGACCAGGGGACATTGACGGAGACTGTCGGCCAAGGAACGATGACACATTTGAGCTCTCATGATCAAAGGCGAAATCAGCGGAATCTGGATCACTGACCGCGGTAACACCTGATACCAAAGCTGCACGTCGATCATGTTCTTGGTCCGACACTGCAAAGTCTGACGAGAAGTCGGACGAGTGCACGTCCGATACAGAGACAGCATCGCTCTCAAAGCTGGACACCGACATAATTTGAAGCTACCTGTACGTTACAAGTCTTTTTAGACCTGGAGAGTGCCTTGAGGACATGAATCAAAACAGTGTCTGCAAATATTCACAACACATGCTGCCAGCAGATCACTTGCATAACCCTTGCACATCCCTTGCACATCACTTGCGCGTTCCTTGCACATCCCTTGCAATACACTTGCAGCAGCACTGGCAAACAGACTCTTCTTTGCAACTGCAGAAAGTCTACGAAACTGCAGAGTCTATGCGTTCCAACATAGGCGAACCACACTCATGTCAGAGAGTCTACGCATTCCAACATAAGCAAACCGCACTCATGTCGCAAATCTGCAGAGTCTACGCATTCCAACATCGGCGAACCGCACTCATGTCACGAAACTGCAGAATCTACGCATTCCAACATCGGCGAACCGCACTCATGTCACGAAACTGCAGAGTCTACGCATTCCAACATAGGCGAACCACACTCATGTCAGAGAGTCTACGCCCTACGCATTCCAACATAGGCAAACCACACTCATGTCACCAGTCTGCAGAGACTACGCATTCCAACATCGGCGAACCGCACTCATGTCACGAAACTGCAGAGTCTACGCATTCCAACATCGGCAAACCGCACTCATGTGTCACGAAACTGCAGAGTCTACGCATTCCAACATAGGCGAACCGCACTGATGACACGAAACTGAAGTCTACGCATTCCAACATTGGCGAGCCGCACTCATGTCACGAAACTGCAGAGTCTGAGACGCTTGTAGAGCCAATATACAGCATCGTGCTGGGCTTTCTTATTGTTCAAAACCGAGGATGCAAAGCAATTGGGCATCCACCATCACTCTACAGAAAGTCCATGCACAGGAGACTGCAATCAATGACCTCGTCTGCCATTACAAAACGAGTATGCGCTCACACTTGCTGCACGGCAAACCTGCACTGCTGGACTCTCCGTTATGTCATTCAATCGGATAGGGCTGCATGGCAGGAATACTCTCAGCAATCATTTCCAGCAGCGTCTCAAAGCAGAAAGTCTACGAAACTGCAGAGTCTATGCGTTCCAACATAGGCGAACCACACTCATGTCAGAGAGTCTACGCATTCCAACATAAGCAAACCGCACTCATGTCGCAAATCTGCAGAGTCTACGCATTCCAACATCGGCGAACCGCACTCATGTCACGAAACTGCAGAATCTACGCATTCCAACATCGGCGAACTGCACTCATGTCACGAAACTGCAGAGTCTACGCATTCCAACATCGGCCTACGCATTCCAACATATGCAAACCGCACTCATGTCGCGAAACTGCAGTCTACGAGTCGCACAAGCAAGCAAAAACATGTACTGAACCAATCACTCCAGCTTGGTCCGACACTGCAAAGTCTGACGAAAAGTCGGACGAGTGCACGTCCGATACAGAGGCAGCATCGCTCTCAAAACTGGACACCGACATAATTTGAAGCTACCTGTACGTTACAAGTCTTTTTAGAACTGCAGAGTGCCTTGAGGACATGAATCAAAACAGTGTCTGCAAATATTCACAACACATGCTGCCGGCAGATCACTTGCATAACCCTTGCACATCCCTTGCGCATCATTTGCACGTCCCTTGCACATCCCTTGCAATACACTTGCACTGAAGTACATGCAACACTGAGTTGCAGTTTGGTACGCGGGCGCAGAGCAGTAAACATGGGATACAATGCGACCCAATTGAAGTTGGCTGAGTACACTTGAATCAGCTTCCCTTCTTCATCACGCACTTCCAACCCACGAAGTTCAGGAATCACGAAGAAGTTTGAATCCTGTTCCCACTCTACTTCCACATGACCTCTGAGAAAAGCTCGATTCCCAAGATGCTCGTAAGATTCTTGCAGGGGTTTAACACGAAAGACGTATTTCTGGTCCGCACTGCAAAATCGGCAACTGAACGAAACGACAGACGGAAACCTGTACCATCTGCGTGTAGAGTGATGGCTGGTGGAACATCTTGTTGTGGAACAGGTCGATCACTTACAGCATGTGCGGATGCAGAGGCAGGAGCTACATCTGCTGTTCCCAATCCAACATTGCAAACAGAAGAGATCGGCAAAGATGACGAAGCTGGCACCGAACACACTGCAGGAGTGGGGGGTGGGGGAGGGAAAGCGGGAGGGGGAAGGGGAGGGGGGGGTGGAATCCACTTCGCAGTGGTGTCACGGGAGGGGGGCGGGGCAGCAGTGGGGAGAGGAGGGGGTAGCAAGGGAGGGAGGGGAGAGGAGGAGGGTGGAGGGAGAGGCGGGGGAGGAAAAGGGGGAAGAGATGTCCCAGTACTGCGCACTTTGTCTGAAGTATCCATGGCAGATTGATCAGCAACTACCAAACGTACAGCTAATGTACTCAACTTGCAGCCGAAGACCTGCGACAAGTGACCGGTAAAGTCAGCTCGGGGAATTCAACCAGATCATAACAAAGTCGATGTAAGAGTCAGCGTTCAGCTTCGGAAAAGGCATTTGGGAAAGGCTCACTGGAAGAATCAGCATGCAAGCATGGATATGAAATCAATGAAAATCATCCAATGCTTATGCAGTCACTCGGGAAAGTCAGCGCCAGAGCTACCTCTGGGAGACACGGCGCCCATAGGGAATGCCGTTGTGAAGCACACTTGACACATCGTGTCGCAGGTCTGAACAGTCAGTTCATCTTGCCGAAAGCTGTCAGGGGAAGTCAGAACATGCATTAGAAGGCAAACTCTCCCAGACATGCACATGAAACTGCACTGCACTCCTACTCGCAAACAACAGTTGTGGTCACAAGCTGCACAAATGTGCCCATGCCGACCACTGCAGGTACGTTTACCTGTCTCAATATCACGGAGCTTCATTGGCAGAGGCCGTGAAATGAGACCCTCTGCCCCCTGCTGCTTAACTCACTCACGTCTCTTGGAAACAGAGTTGGACACACACACACACAAAATACACACACACACAAAATACACACACACACACACACACCCGCACACACAGACACCCACACACCCAGACACCCACACACCCACACACCCACACGCCCACACGCCCACACGCCCACACCCACACCCACACCCACACGCGCACGCGCACGCACACGCACACGCACACGCACGCACGCGCACACACACACGCACACACACACACACACACGCATGCGCACACACACACACACACACACACACACTCACACTCGCTCACACTCACTCTCATTTTCACATGCACAAGTCACAAGCCATGCTTAATTGCGCACAGTGTGCAGAGGCATGTGCAACGCTGACACACGCACTCTTTATGCGATGCAAGGAAGTTGACCGGGTACCTCGCGGGTCAGGCTGACACGGATACAACTGATGCTGACCCAAGCCCGGCTTTGGTTGTATTTGTGTTCGGGTTTTAAAAAAATACCATCGGCCGCAGGCCAGCAATCAAGAGGCGACATTCTGTGCTCTCGCTGCGGGGCTGAGATATCCTGTGTCCAAGAAACGTTTGTGCTTCTGAGCAGTACCAGCCAAAGGCCAGCTCCCAAAGCAGCATGAGAAAGGGGCTGGACCAAGCGCTGCGTGGCTTGGTATGCAGATGTATGCAGTATGCAGTTCGGAACGATTTGACAGATTCCTGGTCGATGCCGTTTGGGCTGCACAGGTGGGCTCGACATTCCTCGATACAACATAAGCATAGAGCACAGCAGTGCCTGCCCGAGCTGAACCAGATGAGTCCTTCAGAGCGTACGCATGGAATCTTGTCGGTTTGTGCTTTCGACTTTCTCAGGTGGCAGGACGAAAGAAGCTTGGGCTGTTTATGCATCGGGGAGAAGTTGGTTTTCGGTGGGGTGTTGAGACAAGGCTGAGTCGGTGGGTCCTGCGCCGCTCAGGATGCTTGGTTGAGTGTGGTCCCATGGCGGTCAGCCACCGGCAGCATCGTGGGGGCAGTTGGAAGCTTCCAAGATGCAGAGGAAGTGGACCGGAGACTGGGGGAGGCGAGAAGGTTTTTCTTTTGGCAGCGAACAAATTTGCTAGAAGCGGGCGCACTCGCAAGAAAAACTGGGGTCAGGCAGACTGGATTCGAGCGGCTTGGCCTCAAAGAGATTTATCTTACAGTGATGTCAGCTATCAGATCACAACATGGCAGTCTTAGTGTGATTTTCCATCAGGCTGCCGTGGCAGAGCAACTGGACCGAGCCAATGCGGCGATTTTCTCGATCGACTCCAATCTGCTGCTTGTCTTTCACTGTAGACTGTAGCTACTGACTACCGAGGTACTCATACTTGTAGTACCAAGTGTTCCTCACCAGAACTGAACGCTATGCGCAGCGCTCTCTGTCAAGACGTGTGCAACGGTTGTACTTCGGATTCGTAACAGTACGCCTCCCACCTGGCCAGACTCTCCTGGGGCTCTGGGACGGAATTGCTATCTATTTCCCGTACGAGATTCTGACCCTGTTTGAGTTTAAGTTTTCGGTGGAATTGTCTTTAGACGCCGGATCGGCAGATTGCTCCTTTGTGCTTCTCAACGTCTTCCAGAAATCTCGTGATGAGTGTGTCTGGATGGCCGAGGTGCATCACCGAATGGAATTATGCTTTGGAAGACCGAAGCGGCAAGGAGAAGGAGAGCGTTGCTGGGCCACTTGACTCTAAGGAATCGAGCTTGCAGTTTTTGCGAGTCATGCTGGGACGGATGGGCCGAGGGCAAAGTTACCGGATCTACTTGAGACAGATTCGCGAAGCCGAGCAGAAGCCGCTGCCAAAACAGCCCTCGCCGGCGAGTTGGGCTCAACTGTACAGAGCCTCGCCTCTTACCTGGTGCAACTGTTGCTGTGTCCTTCATCGCTTGCGCAGAGGATATCTCTGATGCCTGGGATGGACATGGTGGTGGGATTTTCCCCACAATTCAGCTTCGCTGGCAAGGCCTCGCACAAGTTTAGATGGCACAGTTCACGGGACCGAATTCTACCTGGCCCTACAGGAGGAGATAACACATGTGTCGATCCTGTTTGTAGAGTTGTTTGGTCTGGCTTGTGTCTTTATGGATCCTGTCTAGTTGCGGGGCATCACAGGTTTGTCGTCCACTTTCGCAGTTCCGGCTCGCATCGGAGCTCGATATGCTGGATACCGCTTGCACCAAATTGACGGTTGCATGGCTTGGCTGACTCACACAGTCTGGAGCCGACTCAGGTTGAATCGCTGCGGCTACAAGTAGTGAAAGATCCGCAAAGATGTAGCATGACCTGTCTGGAGAGACTGAGCGCCACCGCCGCCACCGCCACCGCCACCACCACTACCACCAACACTACCATTATCACCACCATTACCACCACCACGACCCCGCTTGTTGTACGACGGTCTTTCTCGCTCCCCTTGGAAGACTTGACCAACATTTCTACCGAGTTGCAGGTTTAGTTGACACTGACGGCTCTCTGGCCGCCTCTGGAAACTGTGCACGTCGTTAGGTAGCAAGCGCTTGCCAGCTGCCAGCTAACGAACCGTCTTCCTAATCCACGACCTGGAGATCGATGAAGCCTTCGAAGAATGCAGTAGTTTCTCACGGCAGCATCTTCTCTTAGAAGCCTGGCCCGACAAAAGATGCCGGCTTTGGAGTCGTGCTTCGTCGGGACGTTTGCGCATTCGTCAGGTCATTGGTGCCCTGGCAGTTGGTCAGCTGCTGCCATCTGGAGGTGTCACACGGTCGCCACAGGAACCTGGGACGTCCCACGCGATGAAGGCCCTGGGTCTTGCTCAGGGAAGGCAGCTGCAGCCCTTTCCAAGGCATTTGCAAATTGAGTAGTGAGTCCATCTAGTTTTGCAGAGGCTGTTTTGAGTCCCTAGTCAAGGACGCTTGACGAGAATGTTGCCTTCAATGAGCTGTCTCGAGCTGCCCGAAGGCAATGATTCTTCACGAGCTTCGCTCTCCTTTGCATGGCATCCTGGGTCTGGCAACCACGCTGTCACAGGACATTGCGCAGCATTCGAACTTTTGACTTCTCCAGATTCTGTTTGAGTGTTCCTGCCGCTCCTGCTGCTCCGGCAATTTTTCAATCTGGCGTGATCGTCGATGTCTCTGCTCTGCAGTTTGCTTTGCACTTGTTGGTCGGTTAACTTGTTGGTTGTTGTCTGCTGGCTGCTGCTCTTTTTTCCGTTACCCTTTGACGGCCACCGCGGCAGATGCTTCTGCTGCTGCTGCTGCGCGGCGGAGGGGTAGTGGTGTGGCGGTTCTGCTCCTCCGATGTTGTGTTGTTGCTTCTTAGTCGTGTTGCCCGAGCCAAGAGAATGGCAAAGTTGTTGGAAGGGCCTGCATGAAGCATGCTCCTTCATGACTTTAACCGTTCCCTGAAGGACACTGGCCCTTTGCAGAAACCGCGGCGCAGCTGAAGCAGACGTTCAAACAAGCGCAGGGCAGCAGATGGATTCGCACACTTTGTGTCGCTAAGGCTTGGCATGATTGGTTTGAGCGTGCCGCAGCTGACTTCGAGCAGTGTTTGAGCGTGTCGTTGTCAAGGCAAGTTATGGGAGTTTCCGCCTCGGAGTCCCTTTTTCGCGGGCTCGGGTTGCTTGTTGCTTTTTTAGGCTGTCGCTTTCCTTTTACTGTCGGCAAGGCAAGGCCAAGCAACTGAACTTCTGTAGGAGTCTCATAACATCGCTGTGCTTCCGAAGAGCCTTTGTGGAGGTTAGCTGTTAGAAGAAGTTCCAAGGAAATGCGTATTCAGATACCTGTTACTAGTACAGTCCAACCTAGGGACTCCCCTAGTTTTATCAAGAAATGGGCCGCACAAGCTTCGATCTCGGCGCGCTTTCCATGATATTCGTCCCCATGCACAGACTCGGTAACAAGCCCTCAGACAGAAAAGTGAGGGTTGTTCCTGTGGCAGGTCTTTGTGACATGATGACGAGGGCGGGTTGTGAAAAACTCGGTCTCTTAAGAGTGCACACCATTCGAGCCCGCACGCAAGGTTGTGCAAGCACGAGCACAAGCCTTGCTCACACTTATCGTTCGAGACTCTGTGAACAAACCCCGACGTTCAGAAAGCCTTGTGCGCAAGGGCGACATGCAAAGGTTCCCAAATGGCTTGCATGGAACAGGGTTTTAGAACAATCCTCAAGTGTTAACTCAGGCAGAGCGAGTGCTGAACTTGGTCACGAACATCATTGATTATTGGAGCCTTTGTTGCAATGAAAGCTGAGACACGAACGGATGCAACTGTCGAAGCTTTGGCGGTTCTGCAGCAAGGAACTTCTGCGACGAAGGAAAGAGAACTTCCGAGAGCAAAGATGAGGTTGTGGATTTGCTTGTGCTCCAGCCTGCATCAAGGTGTGGGATTCGACTGGGCGGGAAGGTTGACCTGCTGCTGTTGATCTGGTTAGCACAATCACATAGTCAACAACAACAACAACAAACCACAATATTACATCATGCCGAGCTGACCTTGCGTCGAATTTGGCAGGCCGGGGTTTGGGTGCCATTTCTGAAGTTACATATCGGCCTGCTGCTTTGGCTCAAGCCGGGAAGCCAGAACCAAACTGGCAGTCCGGTGTATTTCTTTTCATTCGGGGAGTGACCCGTTGGTATTGCGTGTCTCGGAATTCCAGGCGTTACCTGTGAGGTGATGGAATATGCTTTCCTGTATATTGTGCATCGCACCGGGGAGTCTGTTTTGCGTCCAGATGCAGGTGTGGAATGACGTGGGTGCACCAATGATCATGTGGAGGAGGGTAACTTGCCACAGGATTGGCCTGTCTGGGATTCAGCCATCAAGGTCCAGCACATGCCGCCGCTGCTGGCGATCGCTTTTGTTTATCCCGCTGCAGGCCGCGCGCCAGGCAGCTGCTTTTTAGGTCTGGACCATGACCTAACTCAGGATCTTAGCCAAGTCTATGTTGCATAGGACCTTATCACACAAGCTGAGTCCACGCAGGCCTTTAAGCCTGGTCGCGCAGCAAAGATATATTACGGCCTCATAAACTTCTTGGAGCCGTGTGGGCTATGGTGGCCTGTGAGCGCCACCACTCCGGGAGATTGCCATGACTGAGGAACACTAGGACAGCCTTCAGCTGATCCCAGAAAGGGTCGCTTTGAGGTGTTGGTTCCGTTTCGTGGCCGCGAGTGACGCGGCTGAAGAGGAGCCGGGTGCCGCTACAGGAGAATTTCTCCTGGTTTGGGAGCACGTCTGCAATCTGTGGAAGCGTGGAGAGAAGCGAATTGCGCAATCCAGGTTGAGCGTGATGCTCTTTGCGTCGGTTTCACGGCCAGCACTTTCGTGCTCGCTGACGGGGCGGCCCTGATGTCTCGCATCAGGAACCGCTCCGCTGTGTTTGTGCAGGAGTTGGTGCCCTTCACATCCAAGTGGGGCGATGCTATCAGCCGGGAGCCGCAGAGCCCTGGCATCGTAGCCATTTTTTTCCAGTATCTCCGTCTTGAAGTGAGTGCATCCGGTCGTGTGCCGGTTTACCAATTGTATTCCAGGGGCTATGCCGTCACAAGGAGTCGAGATTCGAGCCTGGAGGGATGAAGAAGGAAGTGGCAATCGCTCTGCCGAGCATTTCGATTAAGTCAATCTGAAATGTGTCCATGCATCGAGTTTGGCAGACTAGTTTGCATGTATCATATCTGATCTGAACTGTATATCGGCCTGTTAACTGTTGGCTCTTTCAAACCGGAAGCTTGAGCTATTCTGGCAGTCCGGTAAATTTCCTTTTCTGCACCCGCCCTTTTCGGGACGCCGACCTCCCGTGGAATTCTCCGTGTCTGAATGACAGACAGTCGTCTCCGCAACAGGAACGTTTTGGTCCACTGATTCGTGTAATCACTGGGAACGTTTAGGTCTGCTGATGTGTGGAATCCGATTGAACAGAGCTTGGAGGGATGAAAAGGGAAGTGGTGAGCCTTCTACCGAACGTTTCGATCACATAAATCATTGTGAAATCGTAACAGTTATTTCGTGATATTCTTGTCCGGGCGCTTAATATTAGTGCAATAAATGACTGTGTTATGTGGTGTGAAGCGACAATAGTCGAGCTTGCACAGCGAAGACCTCGAATCAGTTGAAATTGCAGACAAGTAAATTAATTATAGACAGTATTATAGTATATTGAGTTCAAGTTACCCGAGCCCCCTTAAAGGAGATTTCGCTCCAAATTTCAATCAAGAGCCGCGTTCTTTCAGTCCCCACTGCGAGGTGCTTGCCAAAGAGTGCATCTCCAAGTGTGAAGCCTTCAAGGACAAGAAAGGCAAGCCGCTCAAGAAGGACCAGGCAGTTTCGCTGCAAGCATCGGTGAGCTCGGTTTCGGGACGCGAAAACGAGGAATTGGTCTTTTGACAGCCACTTCCACACCAAGCTTCAAGCTCCCAAACCGAAATGCCCAGCACCCGAATTCAAAACAATAAACACTAGCGGCGTGCAAAAGAGATGGAATTGTTTGGACTTTGCAACAGTTCTTTACTTCAGACTGAAGCTGTGCCAGAGGCTTCAATGCTGTCATAACCACTAGGTGATGACATTGGCACGTGTGGAACTATTGCCGGACAACCCGCATTTGGCCTTATTTATTGATTATCCAGGCACAACTCGGCTTCACGCAAGCTGCTAATGTTGGCATGGCCTTCGTTTGGCTTGTCTAGCTCGCTGCTAAAGGTGTTTCGGGCTGTAATTCGCAGTGAGCCAAGTACAGCTTGTCGAAACCGAGCATGGTGCCTCGTGTGTCAGGTGCATCACTGCCAGGAACGGACGTCCCCACAGTCCCTTGTCCCGCCAAAACCATCCTCATTGATTCGTTGTTATTCGTTGGGCCTGAGCACATGCAGACATCACTCGCATGTTTCAGCACATAAGGTTCCAGATGGTTCCAGTTTTTGCAGGCTTCAGTTTTTGCCTCTGGCTGTGTTACTGCAGCCCTGCGGCTTTCGTGGCCTCCCCGGTCTTCCGAGCACCGGGGTGCTACCAAAACTTGAAACGCAACCGTTCTTTGGTCAAGAAGTCCGAAATGCAGAGTATTCGTGGCCAAGACACCAGCCACAGTGTCTTCTTTCAAGGAATGCCAAGTGGTTCTGACTGCGGGATGCAAGCACGAGAGAGTAGGCAAACAAGCGGTGACAAATTCAGAAGTGTGGTCCGGCGGCACGGTCCTGCAGCATGTCGCAACTCTGGCTGAACCGCGCCTCTGAGACCCTTGTACAATTGCGTGCCTTTAGCCACACATCCTCGCGAAGCCTCCAGTGCCAGATCGGAGGTGCAATTCACGCAGAATTTGCAAAGTGTGACTATCTCCGGCGATGCCTACCAGCTTTCGCAGATGATGATCCACATCCTCATGAATGCCACGTGGATGCGACAAGCAAGCGAATGTGCGGAACTGTGCTGGCGATGCAACCTGAGGCTTTCAAGTTCTCTTCAGAGGGAGAGGTACTTGCGTGACAACTGTCGTCTTCCTTCTTTCACGCACCTACCTGTGTCTGATTGAAGGTGACCTTCACCGTGGAGAAAAACAAGGAGACCAATTCCGCTGTAATAACTGTTACGGACACAGGCTTGGCCTCCCCATCTTTTGCATTGCTTCGTGTCCTTGCCTCTTGCACGGATGCACGCAATCTTATGCCAGGTGCTGGCATAAAGCCTGAGACAAGGGACAGTGCCTCCTCGGTCGCAGCGCAGTCTTACGGCAGATGCGCTCCCCCTGGGTTGCCAGGTATGTTTCGCGCATTTGCACAGGAAGACTTGACCGAGAGCCGCTACTCGTCCAGAAGAGTGGCATTCCGTAGCGCCGCGTTTTCAGCTCGCGATGTTGAGGAAAACATGACGGTCTTGGCGTTGGGCTGGCCTTGGTGCGGGAAGTAGTGCGGATACACCAGGGACGTCGTGGCCTCGTTTGCAGCTCTGTGAAGCCTTGTAAACTTGAGTCGAATCTGTTCCAGAGATGCTAAGGATGCACCCTTGAGCCAATGCCGGGGAAGGGCACATCGGTGCAGGCACTTATCCGAGCTGTGCTGTGCACTGCAGTGGCACTTGCCGTCAAAGCCTTCACAACAACTGACCAAGGTGGTTCTTCCTTGCAGTCCATTTCCCGACAACACGCCTGCTAGCGCTACTCAGGTCTCTGGGGTGCCATGCAGTCTTCACAGGTTTCACAGCTATACATGGCGGCGGTGCTTGAATCGTGAGGCCTTGCTGGAGCCCATGAAGGTGCCACGCTAAGCCTCCTCTTTGTGGCCTTCGGATGCCCTCGGTTGCGCGAGGTGCCACTTCCCGGCACGAAGCCTCGTGGACCTCCTTCATCCTGGCTTGGCCCAAGCACGCAGATTGGCACCTGGGTTCGCAAATTCTGCAAGCTGCGATAATCTTGTGCTGTCGTTGAAGGGCAGCTTCGTGCACTGGCAATGTGCGAGGCATGCAAATCAATGCAAGGCCGTCGCCACCGATGGAGGGAGGTCGCTTCAGACCGCCTCATGCTTGTGTTTGTTTGCTTTTTGGGTTCTTCTGACCTGCTGGCATCCTTCAATGAAAGGAAACGTCATGTCCCCTTGCGCAATTTGTACTCGCATGTCTGCAAGCTGCCCGTTTTCCCCACCGGGCTTGCAAGCACGAGACATGGGGCTAGAAGGTATCATTGCTATTCTTGCAGCTAGCTGCAGGCACGCAAACTGCCTCATCACTGCCAGCTTTGAAGGACACCTTGTCGGAAGCAGGATTCAAATCAAGCTTGAACACATACACTGATTCCGTGCTCAGGATGGGCTGTCACCACCCATCAACTTTCAGGACTCCTTGGCATACCTTACACCCCTTTGCACTCTCAGAGAAGTCGGTGGCGCCAGGAGGAGGAAGAGGACGGCCAAAATCTTATCATGTCTGTTGACGACGACTTCGTCAATCAAGAGGTCATGCGATCCATCTTGGAGCCCAGCGGATTCCAGTCGTCTGTCTGCATCATGTGAGTGCAACCTAAACGATTGGCGTTCTCCCGGTGCAGAGTGCAGAAGAGATGCGTCAACATCTGATCTAAGGGTGATTGCTTGCATGAGTGGTTCTGAATGCCTTCAATACTTCGATGAAGACAATCCGCGTCCCCGGCTGCTCCTGTTGGTGGCTTGACATCAAGCGATCAGCAAGTGTGTCGAGATCCCAATGAGCCCAACAACTCTGCCCGCTGACTGGGAGCATGCCCCAGCATGCCTGGACTGCAGGATCTGATGATGCCGGGATTGAGTGGTTTTGACGTGCTTCAAGCGCTACGTGACAAATTTCAATTCGGCGAGCTTCCTGTTGTGATGGTGTCTGTCGCCAGCTTAGTCATTTTCCAGCCGTGGTTGGACCTGAGGCTGCATGCGTGTCTGTGTGTGTGTGTGTTTTTCTTGCCAACCCAGGCCAAGAACCAATCAAGTTCTGTGGTAAAGGGTGGCTTGTCAGCACTGATTGAAGCAGAAAGGTTGAGGAGAAAGGATAACTTCATAGGGTTCTGCGTTTTTCATCTGGTGCTTCGGCAGAGGAAACCCACAATTTGGCTGCTCCATTTCTGCCAAGGATACGACTTGGGCTGCGCGGACTGGATCCACAAACCATTTTGCAGACAGGAGCTGATTGCCAGAGTCAAGGCAGAACAGATCGCTTGCAGTCTTCTGCATTCTGCAGTCGTCGAATAGCGTTCAGACCTTGACCTGCCAGTCGCACCTGAAGATACGTGATACACTTCTAGGCTCCATGGTCGCAAGTAAAGGGCTGCCTGTCAGTATTGATCTTAGGCTCTACCGAATGGTTCGTGCGCAAGCCGAGGTTACAGGAGGAGATGGGCACAAGTGCCATCCCAGGACGTCCAGCAAGAACTCAGCACGGGCGAATCGCCTTCCGACCTTTTACATGTATCAGCCTGCAAGATTCAGATATGCCGGGCGTGTGCGCGATCTTTGCAGCTGCAATCATTTCCAAACCTTCGTTGTCGAAAGTCAATTCGTATGAATACCCCTGGTGTGATGTGCAGCTTCCCGCACAAGCTTGTGATTCACTCTGGTGATACTCGCTACACTGACAATGCAGCCCCAGCTGCTGAAAAGCAGGAGAACGTTTGCAACATCACTGAGGACCACGAGGCTCGTTGGGGCTCGGGTATGTGTTGACAAAATCTCGCAAACTTGATTGATGCATTGGGAAAGAATGCGTGGACACAGGCTGCATCTGAGTGAGAACTTGCTCGTGCCGCAGGATGACACACCACGATCCGAAGGGGAGAAGAGAACAGCGGAGGAGGAGGCTGAACGGCAAATGGTCGCTCATGCCATGACTTTCTGCTTTGAGAAAGGCGGCCCAAGAAGAGACAACTACCACGCGACGAGGCAGCTTTAATGCACCGGCTGTGAATTGGCACAGCTTGTGGAACAAACCTCGTGTCGGTAGTGGATCCATGAAATGCATGTCGGAAAGAGAGCATTGCCACTGCGGCCCGCGATAACAGCAGCCCCGGGTTTCATCGAGGTTCGGCTGGTTTGACACCCGCACCCGATCGCGGCCGGTTCAAATGTTTGACCTTTTGTCGACGACGATGTTCCGAACCCAGCGTCTCAGTTAGCCCGTTTCTTTTCACTATCACTGTATTCTTTCATGTTAGTCTCGTGAGATTCGGTTTGTGCCGACATGTTTACGATTGAGGGCTACGTGCTGAGAATTTTCAGCATACTTCAGATATCAGATGAGACTGTCATGCTGCTTCGTTGAGCAAAAAGTAGAGGAGCGACACAGAGAAGATTTTGGATTGAAGTGAGCAGAGAAGATGTCGTGCAGCATCACACATCTGCAGCAGCAGCACTGTAGTCCAAGCTGCAGAAGCTCTTTCGGAAATCAGACTTGCCAGGCCCTGTGAACTCGACGGCGCTTTTTGCAAACGTTGCAGCGGTCTTGGAGTGCTTTCTCAACCACGGTACACCTGAGTTCGAACCCGTTTCTTTACGAGAAGGTCAAGAAGCTCACATCGCCTGGGGATCAAGACGAGGCCTGTGCACATGATATGGAAAGCCCGTAGCTCAAGACTCTACCAGCTGTGATAGGTCCATCCGGTTTCATTCTCAGGGGCGGCTAAAGCGCAGAAGCTCCACCGACTGTGGCAAGTCGCACAAACTCGCAGTCAAAACCCTGCAATGAGGTAGGATCCGCTTCTCAGGCCACAAAGCTCAGTGATTGAGCTTTGTCATTCATGGCCAAACAGATTGCCACCTCTCAGCCAGGCAGTTAGTGAGCAGCCAAGCATGCCAAAGGAGGGCACCGTAACACCGGACCAAGTATCGATGCAGTTGCTCAGCATACCAAGCACATTCAAAGATGCTGTTAGCAAGCCTGTCAGGCGTCATGAGTCATGGCCTTGCATGCCGGAATAAGATTCTTCGCAGCACCCCAACTCCTCGGCTTCAGAACCGACCCAGAGGATCCCAGAGGTATGTGCCTGCAAGACGAAGGCTTCCGCGGTTTCCAGGCTTTCACTTTAGCAGAGGGCAGAGAGTCTTGCGTCGAAGTATTGAAGCAAAGAACCAGCATTGATTGTATGGCTGGGTTCCTCCAGCCCGGGTACCACTGATCCTATCCCCGAAATTCGCATCAATCTGCCGCACCCTCAACTTCTGAGCTCTATCCCTCGAGTCCGCCTGTGCTGGTCAGGCAGCCGGGGATGATGAGCTAGTTATGGTCTTCGAGCAGTTCGAGAAAGCTAGAGCAGCGTCTCTTGGTGATATTGCCAAGAGTAAAGCACTTCCAGCTGGCTTCGCATGTTTTGAACCATAGCTGGGTCGTCAGTACCAAGCCTCCGCAGTGAGAATACATGTCGTTTGTCGTTCGCGAGTACTACACATGCTTCAGCCGAGGCTCTCGATCCAGCACAGCGAAACTGGGCATAGCTTCAGCTAGTCTGTAGCTATCAACCTTATGTAGACCTGGACGCACGCTGCATGCCCTATATTCCTGGTCTAGGTCAAGCAGACCTGTTTTGAATCCCGAATGTTGCATACTCCCTGATGCCTCTTACTGTGTACGTAGGACACGTGCAAGAAGGAGATGCTAGGGCGTGACCGACAGAAATACAGAAAAGAGGAAAACCTAGGTCCGTTTAAGCATTCAAGAGTCGGCGGACGTGCAAGGAGGGGAACAAAGGCGTGCCGCAAAGCAGTTATCGGATGTCGGGCTGTCTCGGCGACCGAGGGCTAATCCTTCACCTGTCATATCAAATCCGCTGTGACGCAATTATTTGTGAGTCTTTGGATTCTTTGCTACGAGGGGATTTAGCGTCTGCTCGTGTTCCTGCTTTTTTTTGGTTGGTGGGTCCGTGACTGTACCTGCTGGTATCTGTGTTGTGACTCCTTGTCTGTGAGGCCTCAGTGTATACTGGTAAGGTGCAGGAGCTCGTCTGCGTCTTGGAAATTGCTTTGCATCCTGCGTAAAGTGTGTGATCAATTTGGCCAGCGTGTATGTGGTTTAGTCAGGTGGAGCAGGAGCGCATCCAAGCAAATGCAGGGTCACGCAGTGGGAGGGGGCACCCGAGGCACCGTTTGTTCTACGTATAACATGTCTGCTCAAAAGCCCGGGGGCCACAGCCCACAACACCTTCGTTTCCAGTGGAGTGGGGTACCCGAGTCTCTTAACACCTACTTGCTTTCCGAAATCGGGGAACCCACCCACCTCACCCTGAACAACAGGGGACAAGTCACTTTGCACAGCCGAGCCCGTCCACAGAAAATAGTGGATGGGGTAGCGCACCTGCGCGGGGCGGGAGGACTGCTCCCGCCTCACACCCCGAGCAAAGCAAAGAGAGACAGACTCGGACAGAGGCGTAGCACTTGCGCGCAGGGGTTGTAGGGTCCGTCCCTGCACCCCCACACGCCCGGCAAGCAAGCAAGAGAGAGCGCGCATTCGCGTGAAGGTGGTGGGCCGCCCTCTGCCTTGACTGCGTGCAAGCAACAGCGAGAGCGAGAGAGAGGGCGGCGAGAGCGAGCGAGCGAGGGAGGGAGGAGGCGAGGGGGAGCAGGATAGAGGGAGCAGGCGAGAGAGCGGAGCAGATTCGGAGAGAGAGGGAGATGCGCTGTATGTATATGTTTATCGACTATCTACCTATACACCTATCTACCTGCCTGCCTGCCTGATCTGCCTGCGTGCTTGCCTTCTACAGTTTATCTGTCTGTCTCGCTGTGTATATACGTTCGGCTCATGATTTGTTTGGAATTTGGAACCTATAGCCATGTCTCTTATATAACAAAACATATATGCACCTCTGCATACGGCATGTCGTCATTATGGGATAGTAATCTTATCTCTTCGTTCATTATACTCTTCCTGTGGGCTCTCTTTGTAAAGTAGAACTTTTGCTGCTACGAATGCGCATCCAAGCGAGCCGTCGCTGGGATCGGTCGGCATCGAATCATTGGAATAGCCGAATTTTTTCACTAGAGGCTCGGGTCAGATCTAGATGGGGCACTGCCTCCAAGCATGACTCATGGTGAGATCTCTTGCCTCACTCAGGAGATCGTGGGAAGCGGCTTGATCGCATGGACTCAGTCAAGCGGCAGCTGATGTCCCCATGGTTATGCATCTTTCGCTTCAATCTGAAATTTGAGGGTGCTGAACACATCTGCCAGAAAATTGCCAGCTGCAAGGCTGCTATGTGGCGATCTCGACAGGGGAGGATTTGGGCCAACCTGACCCTCCTGCGCAGTGTATGACGTGTCCATGTTACACGTTTTGTATTGCTTCCGAGAATTACGAAGCTTCTTGCTTCTCTCCGTAGAGCAGCGCCGAGTCACTCGCGAGTTTCGGTGGGAAGTGTTGGGGACTCTCGGGGACATGTGCTCCGCATGGTTGCCCTGTATATACCCAAGGATGCAATGGTCAAGTTGGCGCAGCAGATGATGGACATTGCATGCCAGGCTGTGCAAACTCGCAGCAATTACACACCATGAGCTTGCTCCCATGAAGCTCTGCCGTCTGTCTGCCTGTGTGTGCAGATGCCTGTGTAAGTGTATGTGTACTGCATATTGACAGGTAGCTGATATGCGAGCACATTCAATGTCCCTCGTCTTTCTGCCGGCCTGCCTGCCTGGCTGGCTTTCTGTCTGTCTGTTTCAGCTCCGCGCTCCCAATCGTCGAAATGCCCACCTAACCGACTCGTCTTGAATAAGTTCTTGGGCATATCCCTCGTCGATCAGCCCCAATGCCAGCCCTTGTGTTGCTTTCTCTTGTCGTTTATTCAGACTCCAACACCTGTTCCTTGATCATCATCATCATCTCATGAGATCATTCATCCAATGTGCTTTTGCTTCCAGTTCCACCGCGAATCTACATAGGCTCTACACTCCCTACCTTACCCGAACACGAAGTCATGGGATCGCAGCTGGAATGAGCACCAGCAGGGCCCGGTCCACCGCTTCAATTCCCGGATTTGCTTCGGTAAGCGAGCCGGGCCCATCACCAGACCCACCCCGGCCAGTGCCACAGATGTCAGTGTCACGGAGCAGCCCCTTCTCGGAGCCACCCAATCACTTGGGGAAGCCCCATAGCAAAGCAACATAGTTAGAGAAAAAAACCCGAGCAAGCAAGGCTCACGACCCGCGATGTGGCTAAGATGCTGATAATGCGAGTGAAGCTTGCTGCATGGGTGGAACTCCTCGCGATCACCCCTTCACCACTGTAGGCGTACTCGGTCGGGCCCTGCAGATCGATCATCAGCGGGATGTCAATCAAATAGCTCGGGCAGCTTATCACCCACTGACATCCGAGCCAAGTGCACGCGCTTGCGATCAAGCGACTCGCATCGGCAGGCAACTCTTCCAATGTGCATTGGCGTCCACTCAGACCCTTGGCTGCAAGTGCAGATCTCATGCGAGAAAGATTCATCAAGTGGGACCCTCATGACAGTGCAGCTTCACCTTAGTAGCTCCATCAAACTTCATGCTGTAATCCCATGCTTGCAGTGTACAACGTGCCTTCGCATCGTTTCTGCCCTGACTGCCTCCGCGCCGTATGTACTTTCCACTGATCTGGAATTGCGAAAGAGCCAGGAGCACAAAGTCAGGACTTAGATAGTCAACGGGCGAACTTTAAACTTATGGTTGTATATATATACATATATTAGCTCTATCTTAGAAAGTTTGAACTTTTTTGGGCCCGGTTGTTGAAGAAGAGAGAGGAAATCAAGCTCTAAGCTCGGCGCAGTGATTCGACTTAGCCCCTCTGCAGCCCTGGTCAAAGCCAGAAGCCAGCGATTGGAGTATGCACGGGAGACAGACGAATCACGTTGTGCTGGTTCTCATGGCGGTTCGCTAGAGACTGGACAATCAATTCAATCCGAGGACACGACTATTCCGGTCATTGCGCGCAGCACCTCCAAGCGTGCTGGACATGCGGACGTGTTTTTCAGTTCCACGGTTCAGGAAGTTCCGGGACTCAACAGCTCAGCATCTGGCGCACCTCAGCGAGACCAGCTTGGGACAGTAATTTGTGCCGAGGCCAAAGCTCTTTGCGATGAGGTGCCTTGACAGCAGCTCCTCAGGATTTCGCAGCTTCATATGCCACTTTGTCGAGGCTGCTGACAACAGGATCCTCGTGTCCCGTGGTGCCAGATGTCGACTTAGTGCAGATGTGGAGGCCGGTGACGGGTTGTGTCCAAGCGCGAATATGGGGAGAAGCGGCCCGGGAAGGCCGAAATGCAAAAGTTTGGCTTGCGGCTGCTAGACGGTGGACAGCACACCTTCAGAGACAAGCTCCGCGGACTCAATCACCCGATCCATATAAGTGGTTGGGTTCATGGATCTAATCCAGGCATGTACCTAGTAAGAATGACGGATATGACGGTTTGCGAGAGGACCTCTGTCTGGACAATTTCAGAGATTGGGCTCCAGGGCTTCGTGTGCCAGAACTCATCGCTGTGCGATGTGTCTTCGCTTGACTCCATGGCTTTCCCCGATCAGCTCAACATCACATGAGCATCACAGGAGCTTTTGTTTCCGTAGCACGGCAGCGAGACATGTCGCGGCTGTCTGCTTACGAGTCGGCTTGATGCGATGGGCCTAAGGTTCTATTACTTTGCCGACAAGACTGAGGCTTCTGCGTTCCAAACTGCACAGGGCTCCACAGTTGTTCTGTTGATTCTTGCTTGGCCGTAAGGTTCCTGGTCGGGCGTCTTCCCCACTGCGAGCGCAGCGAGCGCTGGTGGGACAAGAGGACCATCGCAAAGAGGAGGAGAAGGCGAAGGCGGCGAAGGCGAAGACGTGGGGGGGGGGTCCGTGGCGCTTGTGTTCGAAGGGCATCGAGGGGCTTCTTCTGGCACTATCCGCCTGACAGGAGACAGTGCAGATACCGGATCGGAGCCATGTCTGCATCCAGAGCTGCACTGCGTCCCTGTAGAACATCCGCAACACCGACATCAAAAAAGGAGGAAGCAAGAAGCCTAGCTTCCCGCATCTGCGCAGCCTCTACGGGCTGTGTAAGCCAGAGGCCTCCATGAAACAGGCTTTGTGTTTTCCTCCCAGCCTAGGACGGTTTCGCAGCTTCAGGAGGACCAAGTACTTGTGGAGTTGCGGTCGTATCGCAGTCACGTAGTCCACACCATGAAACAGCTTGTGGCGACGCTAAACTTCTGATGGTTGTTGTGGAATTCGCCGGACAAGTCTCCAGATGAAGGTCGTGTAAGCATCCACATTTAAGGCTACAACAGCTTGTGGCGGATTGGCTCATCATCGAAAGTTTCGAGTTGCCGTGACACTGTGCTGCAGGAGCTTATGCGGACAAGAGTCGGCATGCAGCAGATGCAAGCCAAGCAACGAGCATGAAGTTCACCTCACGTTTTATGTTTCGGTTCTTTATGAAAGACTGCACAAGAAAAAACAGACGTCCCCGAACCGAGGCTGCTCGTGGCCGAAGAGCAGGCACGACAGGCCAGACTCGAATCTGGATCGCTGAGACAGCAGCTTCAGCAGGCACCTTGAGGGATGCTTTGGGACTCGGCAAGCGCTGTCGGCTTCGCGTTGTCGTCCCCGAGCGTCCTGTCGTGGCGGTGGCAGGCAGAAGTTCAAGCGGCACAAGCGGGCCAAGCGGGCCAGGCGCTTCCTGGCAGCTCGATGTGGAGCTCAGTCGCCTGAAAGCATCATAGGACATCTTGCGGCCTAGAGAGCCCACGGCATGTCGCTGTCTCCGAACAATAAGGACCTGCCGTCCGAGATCAGGCGTTCAAACTCTTCACCGGCATCAGTGCTGTTTCTGCAGCATTTCGCCTGGCATGGGAAAGGCTCTCCCTGTGTGTCCGTGGAGTGCCTTCGATCTTTCGAGAAGCCGAGGTGGCAGAATGCCCATCTGCAAGCCGAAATCCGTCAGTACCAGCAGGCCTTGACGAACACCCGGTCCGAGCTGCAGTGCCTAGGCGGCAGTAGATTCTAGAGTCGAGGGCAACTTGGGGCCTGGGATGCCGGCACCTGTTCTTCTCCATTTTCTATGTTCTTCTCCGAGGATGCAGGTCTTGGCCGCGCAGCTGATGGAGTCCAAGCACCAGCTGCTTCAGGCCCGAGTCGAGCACCTCGAGCTGGACCTGGGCTTCAAGGCCAGGGTCGCCTCGAAAGGCAGAAGCGGCGGAACCGCGAGTCAGAAGTCTGTGAGTTTGTCTCAGCTGCGTACTGGCGTGCTCGCTCCTCCAACATGGCGCATGTTAGACAATGCTGCTCTCCGTAACGAGGCACTCTACGGAACCATGGGGCCGCTCGGAGTGAGCAGAGAGGGCTTCGCAGGGTTTTGTTGTTCTTGCACGCAGACGATAACATCTCAGAGCATTAAGAGTTGCAGTAGCTGCCTGTGAGTCGGCTCGGGAAGTGAACCATAGCGATGGCGGAGCCAAGGAACCCAGACGATCTCTTCGCAGATTTGCCAAAACTGAACTACAAGGCACCCGGCAGACTGTGTTGCAGACAGAACTTTAGGCTAGGCATGGCTGCGCCTTCTGGTACCGTCTCTATGTTCCGCTTAGATCGCTCGGTCTTAAGACCTCCCCAGAAGAAGAAGATGTCAGCTCGAGAGTGTCCCGCTTGGCAGGGTCTTCAGCCCAGCCCAGGTTGTTGTCAGAGACCCCCAAAGCGTGGGCAAAATGCTTCTCACAAATTTGCAAGTTGGAGGACTTGCAACTCAAGCAAGTTATACTGCGATGTGAGGCGACTGATGCCACAGCCGACCCTTCGTGGCTTTGCTGCAGTCACAGTACAAGCCGAACGCGAAAGCATCAACTTGGTTTCTGCATCTCGGTTTGAGGCTGGCATCACTGCCGAAGGACTTCAACTTCCCCGGCTTGGGCTCTCCGTCTGGGCTCGGCTCAGCATTCGAGGGCATGCCACGTCCGAGCCCTTCTGCCGAATCCCGTCACAGCTATCGTTCAGCGTTCGCTCTACAGACTCATGCTTGAAGAGAGTTTCGCCAAACTTTGGACAAGGTCTGGACATGGGGCTGCCGTTTGGGATGGCAGGCAGACCAGTGCCGTCGGACGCTGGCGAAGGCGTTCCTCTTGTGCCCGAAGGACAATCGATGCCGCCTCTGAGCGGGCTCTCTGGCCTGGTGGGCGACGGCATTGCTGGCCTTCCCACAGGAGGGGCTGGGCGGCTCGAGAACTCTGTCCAAAGTCTTCATCAAAGTGCAGGAACTATCGGCACGACGTTGGGTGTTTCCCTTCCGGAGTCGATGCCATGAGAAAGCACCATGCCGAACCCTTTAGGTTTGCATATGCTTGGATCGAGCACGGTCGCAATGTGAGAGCGCTATTTATTATTTGTGATATCGCTACTTGTTGTAAATGTGGTCATCCCTTCTCGGACATAACATCTGGAACCGGGTGTTGCACGCGTGTGACACACTGCACCTGTGAATGCTCACAGTAGATTGCGTGGACAGATTGAGAGAAGACTCGAGTCTTGTCTGATCGTCTCCGCGAGATGCCTCGTCACCGATGCAGCCGTCTCACCCTGCCCGGCATCAGCGTCGGGTTCGACATATTTTCGGAGCCATGCCAGCACGATCTGAGCTGCGTCGGTTGGCCAGAAGTTAACGACTGCGCGGACCACTTTTCCTCGAATGGTTGCCGCTGCTGCTAGCATCACGTACGCAGAAAGCGTCGTCGCATCATGAAAAGAGTGTTGTGCAGCTGCTGCCTTTGGACGTTCTCAAGGTTTTGTCGGGAACGAGCAAGCATCTCCTGATACCTTTTGTATAAGAGCTTGTGCGGAAGTGCTTCCGCTGCATTTTCTGGTCTGGATCAAGCATGCCTTGACACAGCCTTGTGAGTCTTGTAGTTAGTGCAAAATTGTCCAGGGTCCTAGATCATAAACCATCGGTAGCAGGCACATTGCATCGCATTGAACGCTAGCCTGGCACTGGACTGAGCCCCAGGCCGAACCGAAACTCGGTCGACAGATTTCTGGGCGAGCCAGAGCCATAAGTGAATAAGTGTACCCGACTGCCAGGCTTCGAGTTTTGGGGATGTCTGCGCAGGGACTGCCAGCGCACATTTTGGCACTCTTCACTCCCAGGCAGGGTCTGCTGTGAGCAGAGACCTTTGAAATTGATTGCTGTGGCAGGCCCCCGCCGCAACATCTACCACCATGCGTCGTGAAGCCCTTGATTAAGACCTCGGGCTGTGCAGAGCACCTTGCCTGATTCTCTGGACACTGTGCGCAGCTTTCTCAATCAAGACGCGATATTTGGAGGCAAGCGGACTGTGTAGCATTTCCGAATACAGCGGACTACGTGGCTGTATCTTTCCGTTAGATTGTTTTCTGTTGCTCCTTCGTGGGTGTGTGCCGTTGCTGTTTCATTGGAATTGCTCTCGGAACCTGGTTAATGCTGACTCGTGACCGCTGTGGATCAGCCCCTAAGCAAATCAGATTACTTGGGTAGTAGTCAGAATTGCAGGAGGAAGAAGTAGTAGTAGTAGTAGTAGTAGTTGTTGTTGTTGTTGTTGTTGTAGTAGCAGGAGCAGGAGCGTTAGTGCTAGCACGAGCCGGACGAGCGCCAGTGCTAGTAGTGGTAGCTTGGGACCCAACTGGGTGATCTCAAGCGGAGGCAAAATTTGGGCTCCAGAGAGCTCGGGACCACCTGCTGTTAAATTGGGCTGCGCCAAATTGAAATTCCAAAGTTGAAGAGAAGCAAAACAGCTGCCTCCGCCTCCTGTAACTTCTGTGAAGGCCCCCCCCCCCCCCGTTGCCGGGACTTCGAGAGAAAGTTCGCTTCCGCGGCTCTTTGAGTCCGGCCTTGAACCTCGAAGCTTCGGTGCGTCGCAGGCGTCTAATTCGCATTCAACGGCAGGAAAGAACAAAATCTCGGAAGAATTTCGAGGCGGGTTCTGAGAACGAATTTACGGATCTTACGCCTCAGAAGTCAGCGTGCATCAGATTGTCACTGGGCACAGAATGGCAGCATCAATGCAGGGACTTTGCACAGGCTGCAGACATGTTAAGATTGGGGCCGCGCTTCTTGTCAGCAAAGGTATGTCGAGTTCTTCTCAACAGAGCCTTCTCAGCAACCAGATCCCGACGTGTGTTCAGTAGTACCAGCCTGACTGGCACAGCTCGTTTCTGTAATTCCAAATAGAGGAACCTTGGAAAGCACACGTTGATGAAGCCATTCCGGATGATTGTTTGTAGTATTGTCTGTCTTCTCTGGAATGATTGGCGGGGCCGAGAAGCGAGCCTTGAACTCTGCAAGGATCCGCCGCCACCAAGGGAACCATGGGAGTCTCCGTTGGAGCGTAAAGCCAGAAGGCATCGAGAGAAGGCGAGAACTCTCCCGCTGAGACTGAGCGAGACTTCAAGAGCGGCTGGGACAGGTTCAGGCACACAAAGCTGCACAGAAGAAGATCATCGACACCTATGATCCTCACAAGGACTAGTGGCTGGTGCTGGCTGTGTCAGTGTAGTGGCGCTTCCGTGCAAAGTCCACCTGTCGAAGGACGCCAATGCAAGCGGTGATCCCTTTAAGACTCTCTTTGTTGGCCGCATAAGCCTCGCACTCAGGCCTTCAGGCAAGCTTGTTGGGAGTCTCAGAAGATGGCTGACGTGGCTGAGGCTACGACACGACAGAAAAGAAGTTGAAGCGAGAGTTCGAAGTCTTCGGGAGCATCAAGAAGGTTTGGCAATGGATCTTCTCCTACAGACTCCCACTTCTTCTATGCACAGCACCTGGCAGGTTCGCATGGTCTACGATCAGAAGGGCAAGCCGAGAGGTGCGAGCTCAGGGCGATTTGTGACGTGCGACAGCCTCTATGTAGCAACCAATTCCAATTATGCCCGCATGGCGCGACGAGGATATGCATTCATTGAGTTCGAACATGAGCGCGATCTGAAGAATGCCTACAAGCAGGGCGATGGCAAGAAGATTGACGGTGGCTCCGTCGCAAGTGATGACTTACGGTCCGGCGAGCATTGTGCGAGTTGAAAACTACGGGACAGACAGAGAAGCGACTGTTCCAAGCATGTTTGAAGTTGTCGCCATCAGGTCGCCGCGTCATGGTGGACGTGGAGCGTGGCCGCACGGTTGAGGGCTGGCTTCCGCGCAGGCTTGGTGGTGGACGCGGACCTGGTCGCCAAGGCCGGGATTGGGATTTGGACCTGAGACGATTCTGGTGCGTCAGTCAAAGAGAGCTTTGAGGCAAGCCTTCCAAGAAGAAGCAGAGGACCTGAGTGGCATTGAAGGTCACACAAGAAAATCCCTTTGAAGCAGTCGTATTTGCAGGAGGCTCGCGGAAACCACTGAAAAGCTGAAGGAAAAGGAGAAGGAGGAAAAGGCAGATAAGAAGAAGGACAAGGAAAAAGACAAGGACAAGGCAAGTTGGTGCGAGCAGCGTTTGGCGCAGGGCTGCATGGTTCCAGCAGAATGATAGCCACGTCGTTCGCCAGATCCGCAAAGCTTTCGCGCGTCATCTGTTCGTTTCGACATAGGCTACATACAAAAAGTGTTTCCTGCAGCATCTCAACCAAAAAGTGCCAGGCGCCAGGCAACAGCTGAGACTGAGGGAGGCATGACACATCCATGTTTGAGTATGTGCTTGGAATATCCTTGTAAAACCAGTTCGATAATCGCAGTAGATGGCAGTCTCCTGCAGGTAGCTGTTGCCTTGGTGTTGCTAGATTCAACCGCAACGACCACGTACAGGAGCATCAATGCCACTACTGAGCCTGCACTCGAATGCGTGTGCATGGCTTAGGTTCTAGAAGAACGGATACCGGGCAGAGGCATTCAGCAGCGTCTGGCAGGAAGATGACGACAAGAAAGACAAGAAAGGAAGAGACAAGGAAAAGGAGAAGGAAAAGGAACGCGAGCGAGAGAAGGAGAAGGACAAGAAGAAGGACAAGGAGAAGGTGCCGCCTTGTAAATGCTCGTTTTCTGAGCAGCATGCGAGAATCCGTGGTTCAACCGACTTCTGGCTTCAGGAGCGCAAGCGCGAACGCTCTCGTAGCCGCGACCGCGACCGCAAGAAGTAGATCTTGAGAAGCAAGGGCTGCGGCTTGGCTGCATGGGCACGTATCGAGCTGCCGCTGCAACATGTTGGGGCATTTGGTGCTGTGCTTGATTCTGGTCAGCACTTTTTCCTGTGGTATTAGCAAAGTTTTGAGACCAGGTTTCCACAGTCAAGCGGTATCGGTATGAACGTATCCAAATCTTCAGCCTGCTCATCCCGAGGTTTGATCCTGGAGGCTTGCAGCAGCCACCGTCCGAAAACTCGTGCGGCACTCAGATGATATGGACCTCAGCCTGAACTCCTGGACCACGTCCCCACATCAGTTCCAGGTGGATGGAATGAGGGTAGATCGCACGTTTGCTTAGACATTTGCTCGCATTGGCTCCTAGGTGCAAGGATGCGGTGAGTTGGGCTGCGGCCTCCTCCGAGAAGGCTCTGTAAGCCATAGAAAGGGAAATCGCAACTAAAGGGGCCAGGTAAGCTAAAGCCGACCCAGACCCTTAAAAGCCTCCCCAGAAAGTAGCACCTCATAAAGTATTAAGCCTATAAGCCAGGCCAGAGTGCCAATTCAGTTTCTGCTTGTGGGCAAGTTGTCGGAGTCAACTGCCTATCTGCCTATGGTCTAGGACCGCTTACGTCTCGGAGCCGACCTCGTGCCTTGAGGTACAAAAGACGTCCTGATCTTGTCTCTGACTGTGGTTGTTTGAGCTCTGCCGTCCCTTTCTTCTTGCTAGGGCTTGGGCATCGCAGACCCATTTTATTTGCTAGCGGACATGCAAGTCAGAGATTTAGGATGCCCAGAGATTCGCCGAATCATGGAGGCTTAGCTTCTCCCATCGTCGCCAGACGACGCTTTGTACCTCGCTTCTGCAACATGGTTAAGCGCACACGATGATGGAGCTGGCTTTATGTCCGGCGTCTACGATATTCTCTCTATCCGAAATCCCGCGATCAAGGACGTGCCCTGCTCACGCTTGCATGATTTGCGGCAATGCATCGCGGACATCAGCAAAATGATTGAAAGGAGCTCTTCCGACTCCGCGTTGGGCGAAGGCGTGCTCGCATGCCCAAAGGGCAATGCGTAGTTGCGACCTGAGCTGCCGCATCAATTGTCGAGCTTCTTCAGAAGACACACTGCTTCTAAAGGTGCGAGGTCGTCAGATTGTGCAGTCTATTTCGGAGCACTTCAAGTTTGAGAAGGCGCCAATGCTGCATGCCCACGTAGCAAAGCCATCGCCAGTGCACAGGTCTTCACACATGAGTCGCGAGATGCAGCCAGCTACAATGCAGCACCTGCCTTAGAAACAGAGAGTTTAGTCGGCCGCAGATCGGAGAGCCCTTGCAAGACTAGGGCCAAGAGCCAAGAGCAGCGTTGCAAACGCGTCTTGAGCATGCAAAGCCCAAAAGACACGCGAGAGGTCCGAGAAAAGGTGTTCAAGTGTGAGCAAACGAGGTCTCATATTAGGCACAACTGATGGTGCTCACTGGGTAGGTCAGCCGCATGACAGATTGAAGCTAACCGAAGAACAGACTGTCTCAGGACAAAGTTATTCGCACTCCAAAAGCCGTTCTGTGCAGAACCCAGTGCTTGCCTTCGTATGGACACCAATCATAGCAGTCACCAGAGACAGCAGGCAGCATGTGCTCTTCGGTGCGAAGGCATCAAGCCTTTGAAGTTGTAAGATTTACCGTTTTTCACCGGTGAGCGGCCGGTGAGGCACCTTCGCAGACCTTGAACGACGGGGATCTCGTTATAGGCTCGCAGTGAAACGATCTCATAATCACATGTCTCTGGTCATACCGAGTGCCAGAGGACAAATCAAGCAACCCGAGGCAACAGAAGAGCCGTGGTCCAATTGCATCGCAATGAAGTCACATCCTTTGCAGCCGCTGTGGTCCGAGTGTTGTCGAGTCAAGGTTCGAACCTTCGCCGAGATGCTTGCTGGCAGTTGACAAGATCAAGCATCCGGAGAATATGGGTTCCCCCGCGGATGTTTATGACTGCCAAGCCACTCTCCGAATGCCAGCTGCCGCATTTGCAGCAGGTCTCTTGCTGAGCACTGCCGTTGCATTGAAGTTCGATGGAGTGGTGTTCAGCACCGAATGCTGCTAGGCTACACTGCTACACTGATCAGATTGATGTGCCGGCTAGGGAAGCACAACTTATGTGAGGTGTGGATCCCTTCTGCTACAAGGTGCTTGAAGCTTCCCAGGTTGGGCTGGAGTCAGTGCATTCGCCTTTGTAGCACAGCAGCACCTGATGCAGGCAGTTGCGTGGACGTTGTGGGAGTCTTAGCCGGCTCTTGGCCTGACTGTTTCGACCTGTGCTCAGAGTCTCAGAGGCCATACAAGAGCTTTGCCACACCGCAGCAGCTGGTGGAGCTTTGTGACAGGCAATTCCGAATGCGGCATGTGTAGCATGTCTCATGTCAACCGCTTGGCTAACCCTCCCCGGTACCCATAACATGTTGTGTCTTGACTGCGGGGGCAAAAATCAACAGCCAAGTTTTCACGCCCTGCCAATGCCTCAGAATGGGGGGGGGCCTGACACGCCCCTGGAGCCCTAGTGGTTGGACGTGTTCGGGGCGAGCACTTCTCCTGTGCAGTTGGGTGCGTTTACTGCGAAGCCGCTTGGGAGTGCCCCTTTGATTGGTGCCTCCCACCAGCAGTGTGAGACTCGAAGCAAAGCAGGTTGGTGGTTGTTTCGTACATCGTCCGTGTTGCTTTTTGTCTGGCCTCCCCCCAAGCCTTGCAGCCGGTACTGTAAGTAAACCAGATGCTGGGCGACGGTAGTTCAACTGGGGCTAAACAAGGTCGTGTTACGTTGCAATACGGGGAGGGACGTCTTGTGATTTGAATCTTGTGTAGCCTACTCTGACTCTGTGGGTCCTGGTCTTTGTTGAAGCCGGTTGTGAATGTTGCATATTATGTCAAGCCAAGAGGGCAAGTTCCTCTCTGTAGATGGGCTCCAGCTCTCGCCCAAAGTCCCAAGCCACCTCTGCTACAGATTCTGCGTGTGTCGGTTCACATATGACGAGCCCTGGAATCCATCAGGCCGCACCTTTCGAGACTGACAAAACTCCTCAGCACTACAATGCAGAATCAGACTGGTGATAACAGTACTAGTAGTGGTGGTGGTGGTAGCAGTAGCAGCAGTAGTAACAGACCGGCCAAAAGCAGGCTGCCACAGTGAAGTGAAGGGGACAGTGCCGAATATGTGTTGGCTCTGGTGCCTTTCGCGCCGAGACAATGTGGGGGCTGGAGCCAGCTGAGCTATGGAAACCGCCGGCTGCCTGCAAAGTTCGCATAGGATCGGGGACGGAGTGCAGGCTGGGGGGTTCAACAGGTTACGTGAGTTTCACGTCGAAGCGGATCGCTGAACTGGCCTATCGCGCCAGAGCGCAAAGGTTTGGACCTTCCTCAACGCATTGGAAGGATGGAAGCAAGGAAAAAGAAAGAGAACGTCAAAAACAGCACGGAAGCGCTGAAACACGGAACACAGCTAGATCTTCCTGCACCCTATCGACTTCACAGGCGGTTGACACACTTTGAGGACCGATTCGTGGATTGTAAAGAGTTATTGACGCCTTATCTCTTGTTCATCACTTCTTCGACCTGTGACAAGACATTGGTTTCGTGTGCAGTTTTGCTTCCAGGCACCAGCTGCTGCTATGTGCCGCGCATAAAGATGGCAACGTGTTGTCGGAAGTGTCAGAAGCTGAGGCACGGATTCAACCCTTCATCAGGCCAATTACGATGTGCTCGCAAGCAAAGGTCGCAGCTCTCCAGCAGCCGACGTGGTTTTTGCCTGGTTGTAGGTACGCTCCATGAATTCATCTCGTTCTGTTTGGATAAGCTACGGATCGCACAGACTCAGATGGTCATGGAAGGCAATGAGGCCGACGGCATTCAGGCAGAGCTTCTCAGCCGCTGCACGAAGGCGGACGTCTCACAATCAAACGATGCTGCAACATCACGTAAGCGGGACATCATCTCAGGTGGCATTACCCATGTCAGAACTGGTCGAGTCCCTCAATGCGGGAGTCGTGGCAAACCTAGTTTGCTGAATGCAACCGCTGACCAGCAAGAATTTGCAAGTACCGTGCTGAGGCAGGTGGAATCTTGTTGCATGCGCTGAGTTGCACCTGGGCGCAGCAGTGGAAGTAGCTGCGCGAGCCTGATGCTATGCTTCAACCTGATCAAACTCAGCTCATGAATTATCCAAACCACTTTGCGACTTCCCAGATCAAATATGCATTGCTGACTTTTGGAA
>CAJNDT010006031.1:365000-429725 GCA_905221615.1 Symbiodinium sp. CCMP2592 | reverse complement strand
CCTCGATTTCCGAAGATGGAACTTTAGATTAATGGGGCGCCACCACCAATTCCGAAGATAGAGCCTTAGATTGATAGAGCGCCCCGCTTACCACCCTTGAACTCCGAGGATTGAACCTTGAACTCATAGGCACCCCTGATTTTGAATTATCAATCTTAGATTGTGAGGATAAAGCCTTGGACTAATGGGACGCCTCTAATTTTAGAATCAAAATTCTTATCACCCGTCAACTCCGAGGATAGAGGATAGAGCCTTGGACTGATAGAGCGCCCCTAGTTCTAATATCAGAATTCCTATCATCCTTGAACTCCGAGGATGGATGAGCCTTAGATCAATAGAGCGCCCCTATTTTTTAAAATCAGAATTCTTATCACCCGTGAACTCCGAGGATGGAGCCTTAGACTGATGGGGCACCCCTAATCTTGAAATCAGAACTCTTACCACCCTTGAACTCCGAGGATGGAGCCTTGGACTGCGCCGATTGCGCCGGCTACGCCGTATTGCGCCGACTGCACCGATTGCACCGACTGCGCCGGCTGCGCCGACTGCGCCGGCTGCGCCGATTGCGCCGGCTGCGCCGACTGCGCCGATTGCGCCGGCTGCGCCGATTGCACCGGTATACACCGAATGCGCCGACCACGCCGGGCTGCGCCGGCCGGTGCACATGCGCTTGCCGGTGCGCAAACCGAGGTGCTACACTGTTTGCCCCCACACTCAATCAAAATGGCTCATCCATAATCTTATTTCGATATTCTATGCATAAGTATTCGCCTGTCTTGATTCAGGCTTCCCTTTTTTTCCATTCATGAAAGCCTCTTAAAATTGGGTTCGGGTTTCCAAGAACTTCTGGGAGTGGCTTTCGGGCTGACTTTGAGCCTTCAAACTCCCGATCGGTCGATGAACTCCCCGTTCTGAATGTATTTCAGAAGGTCTTGGCGTACCGGCTCTGGGGCCTCCAACTCGTCTGAATTGACTCGAGCTAACACAGGGCTAACCGTCGGCAAAGTGCCTTGCCGCCGGGGAAAGCGAACTTGAAGCAGCAAAAGGCTGTGGCCGCACTTGACCTCAGAATTGTTAATGCATCGCCGTCGTTGGCTAGAGCAGAACCAAGTGTCTGCTGATGTGACATGTCGCATGCCTATGCCACAAGGTCGTGCCCTGATTTCCAGGACGGCCACAGGAAGAACAAGATGATGATCATGCCAACTATCTCGAAGTTGTTGTTGAGCTCCACGATAAATCTCCATGATGTGCCGTGGAGACCTTCAGATGGATCTAGTTCTAGCTCTCTGGCCACCCTGTGGCACCTGATCTCTCCCAGACTTGCCTTCGTGTGTCGCAAAAGCACCTAGTAGCTCTAGCGCCCCGACGGTCAAGGCAATCCTTGGATGTAAGAGAGCTGCTCAACAAACATAGCAAAAGACTGCCTGCGCTTATATGCAAGTCCGGCTGCACAGCGGATGTTCCTGTCAAGAACATGTTGTAATACCTCGGTGGCGCTTAGAGGCTTCCGCCAACTCCTGGCTTCGAGTGGAAGCTTCATTGCAAGTTCGAAATACAGCGAGCGAGGGTTCCAGAAGGTTACAAGTAGGATTGCGAATCATTCGCAGGACCCCCTAGGAGAGTTTGTTGCCAGCTTCGTACCGATGCTACCTTCAGTCCCGCCGAAGTTGTGTTGCATCCATGCCCCTCTTTGGCCCTGGTCGGAGAAAGTGGCGAATCCAAATACTGTCAAACACCAGAAGAACATGGGGTATAGAACTCACAGGCTTGCAGTTAGTTTCGCTCCTACATTGCAGCATCATAGCCTCCGATGCTAGCCTTGGTGGGACAACCTGTCCTCCAGCCGCAATGATGCCAAGCATCTCAACCGGGCAGTGTTTTTGCTTCTGGTTGTCTCTGTTTCTGCTTCGCGATCTGTGTGAGCATGCTTGCAAACTGACATGCTTCTGCCCAAAGCTGCAGCCAATCTACAGTCGCTGCATGCTGCCGTCGGCTCCAGATCCGTAGACTAAAGCCATAAGCAGTCCATTGATGGTGTCTATAAGACACATGCCTGCCAAGAACATCAGCGGGAGGAGCATGATGAAAACCTTCGCTGTGCAGCAGCTGCGCATCTAGACTCTAGACCGCCCTGCATTCACGGAATACTAGGCAACAGTAACTATCTTGCAGTGGGTGACTGGGTGTGCAAGGCTATGTGCAAGGCCGACCTCGAACGTCGAGTCAACTACTTGAGAAGGCGGAAACAGCTATGACAGACCAGAAATGACTGCAACGAGCTGTACGCAGCTTGTATTGGCAGCGTACGCTCGCAAACATGCAGGCACTTTGCAGCTTAAGGCTAAGTCTGCGACCATGGCCAGTACTGCAACCTCGCTCGAGGTATCAAAGCCCAAGCCAAATGCAATACCCACAGGATACCTCGTCTTTGGGCAATGGGCAACAGCCTGGTGCTACCCGACGAGGACAGGGACACACACACATATATATATATATATATATGGTTGCGCCCCTGCGGGCCCCCCCCCCTCCCCCCCCCCTCCCCCCCCTATGGTATCCTGTTACGTGTAGGTACTCTGATACATTTTCATAAGTAATCGACGTGTATTCTCCCCGCCCCCCCCTGTGGAACGGCATAGTTTGCCTTGTCTATTCCCCCCCCCCCCGTGGAACAGGATGGTTTGCCCTATTTTCCAACCCCCCCCCCCTGTGGAACAGTATAGTTTTCCCTTTCGCTCTGAGACACACACACACACGCACCATGTCTTTCTGAATGTATGGCCATTCTATCTCCCTCCCCCCTCCTGTGGAACAGGATGGTTTTCCCTTTTTGCTCTGAGACACATACACACACACACACAACCCCACGTGTCTGTGTATGTATGGCATTCTCCGCACATGCTCTCCTGCAAGCCTCCCTTCTATTCTTTGGTGTGCGGTATTCTGCTGCTGCGAACTTCGTCTCCGGTTGCTATGTCTTGTTGAATGTATGGCCTTTCTATCTCCCCAACCCCCTCCTGTGGAACAGTATGGTTTTCCCTTTTGCTCTGAGACACACACACACACACACACTCCGCGTGTCTGTGTATGTATGGCATTCGCCGCACGTGCTCTCCTGTAATGTTACGAAGTATTGCCTGGAACCCTTTTCTAAGGAATTTTACATAGCCTTGCTTGGAAATTTTGGCACACGAGTAATCTTGCTGAGTGCTGCCTAGAACATGTTGCTTACTGCTCGAAGGAAGCCCTGCCTGGAGGCCTTCGGAGTAGGAATAATGTTACTCTGTTTTGCCTCCAAACCCTATCCTTACTGTGGAAATTACGCGGGTGCGTCGCGGGCGGGCCAAGCGGTGTACAATACGCTGTACGGCGCGCCTGTAGCGGGAGTCCTCCAAGTTTTCAGGGTTCAGGCTCCTGTGTTTGGGGGGGGGGATACCATTGGGGGGGGGGGGAGGGGGGGGGGCCGAGAACGCACAGCGCACAACCATATATATATATATATATACATATACATATATAATCACAGGAGACTATTGCACACTGCATGCCTGGCGGCATCTGCCACGGAGCTGTGATTCCGTTGAACATGCCCGGGCAGCAGGTCATGCACATGCCAGCCACAGTGTGCTCGTGCTCGCCGTATCCTGGACGCTGTTGTGAGCAGCTTGAAGCATCTGCACTGCTAGCCCGAGCCCCTTGTTGCCAAGTGTCTGCTTTGCTCCTAAGAAGGACACGACGCCAGCCGCTACAGAATTCACTGCAGACTTAGGACCGGTCTTTCCACGACTGCACTTGCCGCCGCAGAAGGAAAAAATTGACGACCTGCTCAGTCTTCTTCTGATTAACGGGAGCAAAATGTCACTGAGCCCGCACTGAAAAACAGTAGTATAGTTTGCCTACTAGCAACTGCTGTAAGTCCAGCGATTGCTCAGCCATCCGAAAACTCAGCTCTCGCCAAACATCAAAAGTTCTCAGCAGCGAGGGGCAAATGGACAGTGTTACAGTTGTGGAAGTAGCTGTTCGGGGCGCCGTCCATACTCGGATTGCTGTGAACTGTGAGTTAATTCTTTTGTCCGCCATCCCGCCCAACATCTCGGTTTAGATTGCGACCCGACATCTCGTTTAGTTGCGCAGGGTTGCCAAACATCTCTGAGGGTGAGAGCTTCCCACCAACAAATCCCTTTAAGGATCTCTTGCTTTTTATTCGGTTCTTCTACGACTGCAGACGCTGTCCTAATTCCTGCTGCTCTGTAGAAAACAATCCCCTTCAGGGTTCAGGGTTTGAGGTTCCCATCCGGCATCTCCATGAAGTTTGCAAAATACTCGGCATTACCGGCTGGAGCGGCACCCTTAGGATCTGACTCGAACGGCAAACTGCTTTCCCACCACCGCTCTTTCCGTCATCGATGGCAGGTTCAGGCGTTCGGAGCCAACATGCACTTCTCGAAGTTAGGGTGCAGCACGAACGACACCTCGTTTCGGTGTTTAGCAGTTGCCTGCCAAACTTTTCTCAGGGACTTGAGACTCTCCCTTCCAACATCTCGCTTCAAGATTCAGGGTTTGCCAGCAAAAGGCCTGGGTTTGCCACCCGACATTTGGGGCTTCGGGTTCAAAATGTCCTAGCCAATCCCTCCCACTAGGGTTTAAGGCTTGATGGCTAACAACTTCTTGGGCCGGACCATCTAAACTTCAATCACGAAAACAAAGTGTTTTGAGGTGCAGTTTCTCTGACATGAATTTCTTCTGACTGGCCAGCCTATGACCTATGAACCCCAAACGAGACATATCGTGTGGTGAAACCTAGACCCCAAAGGGTGGCGGTGCGCAATCTTGACCACAAGCCTCACCAGGAAAGGATGTGTGGCAAATCCTGCACTCGGGAAAGCTGTATTGCCGGGCACACCATAAAATCATCTAAAACCCTGACTGAAACGGCTTCGACCTGAAAGAAGGAAGGGGAAGGTGACCAGAAGCTGCTGGGAAGTGGATCCGCACAATGGCCGAAGGATTTGCACAATGCGGGTTCTGGGGTGCGCTGAAACATGCTGCTAGAATAGTCAGCGATGGATTTGCACACCAGCCGCGTTGATTCGAAGCCTCAAAACCCTAAACCCTGAAACCTTGAACCTCCAAATCGGAAAAAAACGAAAGACTTCTCGGCTGTTGATGACCCGAATCAACAAACCTAAAACAAGAGCAAAGCCCTAAACACCGCAGCCCTAAAACCCCAAAGTCCTAAGCCCTAAACATCCCTAAACCCTAAACCGGAGAACATCTCTCCGCTAACCCGAAGCCCTGAAAACCTAAAAACCGCAAAAGCCAACGCCCTCACTCTAAAATCCTGAACACTTCGCTTCCCGTGCCTGCGCTATCACAAGCCACAAACCCGAATTCCAAAAACTTGGCACTCAACACTCGAAACGTCAAACCTAACCAAAAGTCGAATTCTCCCTACACCCCGAAACCCTGCAACCCTCTAGACTCTGAACCTACATACCCCAAAGTCGAATGCTCCCCGCAGCCTAAAAGGCTGAAGCCCTGCAGCCGTAAACCCTGGCCCTGAAGCCCAACCTCGCCTCCGATAAACCCAGCAAATTTCGCTTGCTTGAATCGCCGATGCGTGAATCCCTGTGCTCAAATCGCGGGTGCTTCTGAAACTTCAGAAAGATGGTAGATGCCAGTTCAATAGACGAGACGTTGTGTGCTAAATCCTCGACCCGAAGCAAAAGGGATTGTTGGCTGACAAACCGTGAACCTTGCATGAAAGACTGCGGTAACTCTTATGTCGGATGGCAAACCCAGATCTTTTGCTTGCAAGCCCTGAATCTTGAAGCGAGATGTTGGAAGGGAGAGTCTCAAGTCCCTGAGAAAAGTTTGGCTGGCAACTGCTAAACACCGAAACGAGGTGTCGTGCTGCACCCTAACTTCTAGAAGTGCATGTTGGCTCGTAACGCCTGAACCGTATAGCATTTTGCTAGACGGCGGCCGTTGATGAAGAGGAACTGCTCAAAGATATCACATGTAAAATAGTCAGGATGGACAGTACGCATGCAGGCTCAAAGAGCCGTGGTGGGGAAACAATTCTCAAGAAAAGTTTCCAGCTGCAGTCAGATCCCAAAGGTGTCTCTCCAGAAGCTTGAATGCGCCAAAGCCGTGTGAGGCACAGGCTTGATCGACCTTCTGCGGAAGGTGCGGTCAAGAGCCACCCTCCGACAGGGCCTTCCGATGCCCCGCAAGGCCTTCAAGCAAAACCGACAGTCTGTTGGTCGGGAGATTTGGCCACCCAACACCTCCATTGAGGGCTCAGGTTTTGACCCCCTTGGAGTCTAGGGTTCTCCACACAGTGGGAGCCACTCACAGTTTCGTTGAACAGAGCCCCCCGTTTTCCGGTAGAATCCTAACAACAGGACCCACCGGGAACTCCTCCGAAACATCAAAGCCGCATACGTGCAAATCGTGCAAAACACTCCGCTGACCCTACATCGTTGTTCAGCGTTTAAGCTCGCCATTCAACCAACGGGCTTGATAGGGATTCATGGGATCATCCAATACCCACTTCAAGAACTCAGAGAGTCACGCAACACCTCGTTTTAGGCTTAGGGTTGCTACACGCGCTTTCTCAGAGTTTAAAGTCATGCCGTTGCACAGCGGAAAGGAAACATCAGCATCCTCGCAAAGCAGACGGGCATTCTTATTTGGCTAACATCCTTGCCGTTATTGTACCAAGGGAGCTGTATGTCGAGTTTCTGGCTCGGGAGGTGGGATGCCGAGGATGCAGAGAGAGAGAGAGAGAGAGAGAGAGAGAGAGACTGTTGCAGCTAGGCGAGGAACTTCTGCGCATTCAACTACCGTGGAACTCCGAGACTCCAGCTGCGATGGTCACCAAGAAACCTCGAAGGGGTCAAGGCATGGCTGGGCTCTTTAGACATCAGTTGAAACCCCAGGACTTGCTAGGTAAAGTCACCAAGCGGTGCAGATTCCGAAGGAGACAGAGTAGTTCTGCTTGATTCAGGCGGGAGGCTACCTGAGATTGTAGCTCCAAGAAGACCACCACTCGATTCTGCTCTCCTTCGTCACACTTGCTTCAAATGCCAGGGACTGCCAGTGCAATCTGCGGTATGCTTGTTGGCAGAATTGCTTTCGGGGCGAGTCCTCACGGCTTCATGCACCTGCGGGCTCGGCAGCGCCAGCAGCGCGCACCTCGTCAGAGAGGTGCGGCTTGGGGAGTGCCGGCTAAGGAATCCAGAGGCTTTTCCAAGTAAGCCCGGGACACGATTACGACGACCGTCGAGTGGCCCAAAGCGAAGAAGAAGCCCACAGTAACAGGCCGCCTTCCCCCGGTGGTGAGCCTGAAGAAGGCAGCGACAGCCCGGGTTGAGCCGCACCGTCGGTTTCTGATGGAGCGGGACCTCCGAGTGACGTTGTCGATCGCAGCGATGTGGTCTGCATCGACAGCATGTCTGAGCCTGGCATACGTGGGAATCTCACACCGCACTTGCTAATGTCAAGGCCGAAGACACCAACACCAGGCTCTTGGAGAGGGACCCCAGACAGTAGGCCAACACTCCCATGGTTAGGAGCTCGGGCGCCAGCAGCAGTAAACAACCTGCCAGGACCGCCTCGGCTGTGTCGACACATGTGCGAAGCAGACCTGCGCGCCTGCCGTGGCAGGCACTCTTGAGTCTCACTGCTGTGCCGAGAAACCGTGAGGAGGCTGATGCCCGTCAAAACCTTGGCGACCCAAGGTATGACACGGCAGACCGGCAGAGCTTCTCATGCGTGTCTTGGCACAGATACACTAGGACGGGATCTGATTTCCTTGATGAACCCTTTGGAGCTTCCGACCGTGCAAACATGTGCAAACTTGAGGATCGTGAAGCGGCCAGGGCTTGGTACTGCGGAGGATGCATACCCCTTTTGCTGCAGAACAGTGTCCAGCTACTTTTATGTGCCACACCTACTCGATGTTTAGGGAACTGACCCTTAGGTACGAACGCGCGCAAGACTCGCCACTGAAGCCGTAAGCGACACGAGAAAGACGCAATGCAAACGGAAATCGCCAAAAGCTGGGGAAAGGAGTCACCATGCCTACCCCTAGTACAGGGTAGGAGATACGAAGAACAAGTGAGAGAAAAACCGAACAGAAGACTTCAGCAGAGTCAATCACAGGAATGACACGAACGTACCGCAACAAGCATTTGACCAGTAAGCATTTGCCTATTAAGCCGAAGCCAGGAGGAAAGTGGTAGGCAAATGACAACATGAATGTTGCTGCGATGCTCAAAGGGTGCATAAAAGGAATCAGGAGTCAGCCGAGACCCTCAACCTGATCCTGGTTCTTTGCCCTGACCCAGCGGCCATCCCCAGCTCGCTCCGCACTGGCAGCTCAGCCCGAATCAGAAATTGAGCGTTTGATTTCGACTGCCGGTGCTCCACAGGGGCGGCTCTCATGGAAACCCGGTTCCAGTCCGGCACTCTGCTTCTATATAGATATCCCGACATGCGGCCCCCGATGGAATCACAACATCTGATTCCCTCTCTCGCTCTCACTGTCCGTCCTTCTGGCGAGATGCTGGAATGGCTTGCTTCTTGATCGCCTCCTGCCGCATCGCAGCTTTGTCCCCGTCCTGCCCAAGCAGCTCCTGCCGGTTCGGGAGGCACAGCACGAATCATTTCCACATGCATGATCATAGGCGATGGCATCCATGACACATGGAAAGCAATGACATGGAGTCCTCGGAAAGCATACCGCTTGCCGTCATTGCCCAGGAGGCAACTTCTGAAAGGGCTTTTGCGTCGACTCGTCACGGCACTCCCAGACTCTGTAGGCTGCGCTCCACGACTCTTGCCTTCTCTTGCATTCTGCAGGTTTTACTGGCACGACAAGGCTGGCTGTACTGAGAAAGCTGTGCGAAGTGTGACCTGGACAAAACATGAGCACAGCTGAACAACACATTGCAGCAACAACAAAGCCAGGTGTCACTGTCGGAAGATGAGATTCCAGGATCCAGGCAAACTTTTCCAGCCATGCTGTATCTCTGTCAGTGTGTGCCCTATGGCTAGCATGCACTTGAGTGGAGGTGGCAAAACCCAGAGGCGAACAAATTGTCTGGGGTATCCCGCTATCTCGTGGAAAATGGATTTAGTCCGCCCCTAGTCTTGTTACAAGAGGCGACCGGGCTTGGCCGGTTGCTCACCTGTGGCCATGGGTATGTCCAACAATCTTTGGCAGACTTTGTGCCAAAGAAAAAATACTCTCCACATCCCACCCTTCCGAAGAAGACTCCGGCAGCTTCACAGTTGGAGATGCGGGAAGCACTCGGCCGGCCGCTACGCTGGAAGCGGTCACTTTGAGTGACAGGGCAGGCGAGTACGCGTGATGCCTCGTTTGCATATGAAGCTCTTGCTAGCCACTTGTTCCTGGTTTGAATTTGCATGCCTCTGCAGCCTGCTGTTCAGCTTTAGGCTACGTTCATTTCCGAGGAAGGCTGCTGATGTCTGGCTGCGTCGAGACTGGATGCATAACCTTACTGAAGTTTGCACTCATTCGGGTGCACTGCGAATCCATCCTGAGGTACGGTGGATGCATTTTTGACGGGCTGTGCATGTTGCCAGTGCGAGGAATTCATGCAACAAATGACCTGACCAACAGTTCATTTTTCTTAGCCCCGACGACTTCCAACTCACATCCTAACCTGTGGCTCTTCTTATCTGCCCATCCATCGTGTGAAAGTCCCGGAGGCTGAACTCCCCAATTACAATCGTTCTGTGTACTCCACCGCTCACCTCCCAGACCAACGTCTGCTAGCCAGGTTGCTTGGCTGCGTCCGTGTGTCAAACCACAGCACCGCAAGCCTCCAACAGAGCTTCAGCCCCAATCTACAGATCATCAAAGGAGGCCATGCACAGGCTCCTGACTAATTTCTACAATGCAGGAGCGCCTCTTCCTTCGGGAATAGATACTTGAAGCCAACATATGCCGCCATAGCGATCGACCTGAGCTTTCGAGAGGAAACTGGCTTGCGCACACATTCCTGTTGTTCTGATTGCAAGGAAACGTTCCACTCGTTCCAACGTGTACACCATGGCTAGTTACGATCTAGCGGATCTAGTGAGGTCCACCAAGACCGACTCGCTGCAGCATGTCCGCTCAAAACAGCAGGTATCACACTTGCCTGGTAGCTTCCGGTGGCAACTGCAAAAGATCTTCTCAGCCTGGTCCCAAAAGTTCTCCCAGCACATAAATCTACGACACTAAACCGGAGGACGTATACTCGCCAGGAATGGCTGTTCCCTACCAGGGGCTTCTAAGGCTTCCTATCACCCCAAAAATAGCAATGGTCATGGCAACGATCGGGATCCCTGTGACAAGGAGGACGACGACGATGATTCCAATGACGGAAACGATGGCGACCTTCCAAGAATACGGCTACTCGAACTATAACTGTGATTTTGAGCTGTGTTGACCCCGGTTGACAAAACATCTTTCAGGTTGAGCTCTTTCTGCAGAGCGTCAGAAAGAAGACAACAATCACGATTCCCACCGTCTCAAAGTCATTGTTGAGCTTCGTGATAAACTCCCAAATGGCACCATGAAGATCTGCGGCATGCAGCAGGCGCATCGTGTGGATCACTCACGGCTTGCTTACAAGCTTGCACCAATCTCCTGAAAACTGGACACCACACTCCCTGCCTTCACAAGTTGCTAAAACCCCCAGCAGCTCCAAAACACCGACAAGGAGAGCGATCCTTTGTTGGATACATTCCGATGCCAATCAATCGCGAAGTCATGCTACCCACAACGTAGCTGATCCAAGTATCGCAGCCGACGTTGCCGTCACGACCATGTTGTAATACCTAGACAGCGCTGCACCCTTCCAAGATAGACAGGGTCTCACTGTGTTCTAAACGGATGGAGCAGAAGACCACATTTGCAGAATGAGGATGCTTATGCAGCCAACTTGCAGCCTCTGCTTGTTGCCATCTTTGCCTGATCCATAAACCCACGCCATGAGGATCCCATTGGCAGTGTCTATGAGGCACATCCCGACCAAGAACATGAGTGGGAGAAGCATCACCCATGCCTCCGTGCAGCCAGTGCTACATGAAGCGTTGAAGTGAGTTCAAGCCCGACAATACCAAGCACTTGCGGCCAGTAGCTGGATTCTCAAGACTGTGTGAAAGGCCAACCTGGGAAGGCCAGAAAAAGACTTCCCTTTCGACACTGGGATCAGATTGACATGTGCTGCAGCATGTTGGTCACTTCAGTTACGTGTACTGCCATGACAACCTGCCCTGGCAGTCCGAGGTCAGAGCCATGGCAAGCACGGCCACTTCGCTTGAGGTCTCGAAGCCCAAGCCAAAGGCAAATCCAACTGGAAACCTTATAGCCAGGTACACACGCGGGGTGCAATCAGCAGACAAGCCTGATGCAAACGGATGTAATCGCTGCCGAGCTGCATGTGCCAGGGAGCTGCAATGCCACTGAACAAGCCCGGACAGCAGGTGGTGTAGAACCCTGCAGTGGCATGATGATGGTTGGCATATCCTCAATTCAGCGAGAAAGGCCGAGGTGCTGGGCTGATTACGGGGCATTTGAGCTAAGCCTGCTTGCATGGGGCCGGTAACTGAGGCCATGTAGCCAAGAAGCTTCCATCATCCTAGACAAGGCCCAGCAGTCGGACACCGCGGTAGGAAACACTCCCGCCACCAGTGGATGCAAGCGACAACCAGCAACATGCCCCAAAGTAGCAGTCCTTCCAAGACCGTCCCATCGACAGAAGCAGAACGAAGTTGATAACCTGCTCCCAGTGCATGGCACGACTGACAGAACCCACCATGAGATGCTCACAACTTCGGACATCGCAGATGCGACAAAGACACTCGACAGCTACTTGCATGATGCTCTGTTTGTAGCTCTCCCTGCACCAGAGTAGCTGAATCTCTGCCTATGTCAGATGCATTCGAGATGTTCGCCTCTTTACTGTACCGGGATGACTTGACCAATCGGGAAGAAAAGGCGACAGCATGATCACCATTCAAAGGTCTACTAAGGTAACCACTCTGTTCCTCTCAGTGCCCGGCAGCTATCACCACTAGAAAGCCTTGGGTGCTGTGAGTTGCCAGGCTTGTGTCTGTGGAACATGACGACAGATTGCGTCAGGGAGCCGCCGGAAAAGATTGCTGAAACCATGCCACCGTTCGACTCCAATTTCCTGCACGGATTGCCATCACTCAGTCGACAAAAAGACTGTCTGCTGCTGGGCTGCTCATGCCAGTGAGCGTATAAGATCTACGAGAAAGTCTCGGAGGCATCCTCACGGCTTCATGCACCTGCGGGCTCGGCAGCGCCAGCAGCGCGCACCTCGTCAGAGAGGTGCGGCTTGGGGAGCGCCGGCTAAAGAATCCAGAGGCTTTCCCAAGTAAGCCCGGGACACGATTACGACGACCGTCGAGTGGCCCAAAGCGAAGAAGAACCCCACAGTAACAGGCCGCCTTCCCCCGGTGGTGAGCCTGAAGAAGGCAGCGACAGCCCGGGTTGAGCCGCACCGTCGGTTTCTGATGGAGCGGGACCTCCGAGTGACGTTGTCGATCGCAGCGATGTGGTCTGCATCGACAGCATGTCTGAGCCTGGCATACGTGGGAATCTCACACTGCACTTGCTAATGTCAAGGCCGACGACACCAACACCAGGCTCTTGGAGAGGGACCCCAGACAGTAGGCCAACACTCCCATGGTTAGGAGCTCGGGCGCCAGCAGCAGTAAACAACCTGCCAGGACCGCCTCGGCTGTGTCGACACATGTGCGAAGCAGACCTGCGCGCCTGCTTTGGCACGCACTCTTGAGTCTCACTGCTGTGCCGAGAAACCGTGAGGAGGCTGATGCCCGTCAAAACCTTGGCGACCCAAGGATACCAAGAGGAAAACATAGCAGGACTTGCCTGACCGTAGCTTCAGATGCAGTTGATCACTCTTTTCTTCTGAAGGTCTTGGGATAGCCTGCTGTCGTTGTCCCTGCAGAAAACCCAAGACCAGCAAACAAGCAGAACTTGACGGAGCGCATGGCCCCGAACCCAGTCCTCAACCCCTCCTCGATCCGAACGAAGAGCACTCCGAAGCCTCAAGTAGACCTCTGTGCGCCGAGATGCTGGGACTGCCTGTGTCTTGAGATCAGCGTGGATCGCTGCATCGCTTGCTTCCGCCCTGTGCGTCAGCAGCTCCTGGTAGCAAGTAATACTGGAATGACAGCTCTGCTTTATTCGAATACTGGCTGGGACTGGGGGGAAACCGGCTGACGCAATAAGTCCTCGGTCAGCGTGCTGTCCGGCATCACGCACCAGAGCTGCAAGATAATAGCGTATGCAGACAGAAGGAGCTAAGTTCACTTTCACTCAGTGTCAGCAGGTAAGCAACAACCAATCAATGCTGTTCCCAGGTAATCTTCGCCTACAGACAAAACCAGTGCCTAAGCTCAGCGTGGAAAACGGCATCAGCTCGAGTACACGTGAATTGACAGCATAGGTGGTGCAGACAGGCAGGCTGCAAAGTTGTGAGAATACATTGGGCTTTTCAATTCTTCATTCGTCGACGTGTGGCATCTTGGCTGAAGAATGAGGCGTAGCCTTTTCATCTCGTGGAACGACTCAAGGTCGAAGTGCGCAAGCTTTGTACAGCCGTAAGCTGCACAGCCCTTGTATGCAATAGCTAAGCCTGTGTGAATTCCCATTCTAGCTCCGCCCAATGGGCGCCTGGACACGAGTTCTGGCAATTGCCATGCCTCATCAGAGAAAGGGGCAGCACCTCGTTCCGGAAAGATGCTGCTTGTCGAGCCCATGTTGCTGAAGTCCCTGCTGAAACTTCCTGGGAGTGTTGCCCACAATCGCCAAGGTCCAATTGAAATGCGGTGAATGCCTCCAGATGGATCCAAAACAGACCCTACCGAAGTAGTCGTAGGTACATCGGCAGCGGTGGCGGTATGGTCGTACACGAGCGGGCGTCCAGGCCTGACCATTGATGACTCAAAGACCCTGCAACGGTGCTCCATGGAGTTGCGCTGAGGTTGAACAGCCGGACGTTGTTGAAGGCTAATCAACTGCAGCAAAACCATCGTCACTTTCTTCCTTCATGCCCAGCTTCTTGAGGAGCTTGCTGATATGCTCCTTGCCAACTGGTTCGCTGAGTGTGATGCTAGGGTCGGCTTCAAATTTTGCGCATTGTTTTGGCGGTCTTGATTGCTACGTCTTTTTTCAGCAAGCCTAAAAGACGGGGTTCGTTCTCGTTCTTTCGCTAGGCCGGGGGGAAGCCTCTCGCTCTAGTACTCTTCCTCATGTTGCGGGTGCCAAGGCTCAGCAAAGACCCCGCACCAGACCAGGTAACCCAAAGGCTAACGGCACGCTCACAGCTAACCATACTTGCAATCCCTCAACCTCTCAACTGCACATACCATGCTCCGGGGACCGCTGACCTGGTCTACGTCGTTCTTGCTTTCGCCAAGGCTAAGCTGAAGGGGCTTGACCTGCTCTGTCTCTCTCGCTGTCTTTCGCTCCCTCTCTACAAGCCGTGGAGGAAGCCGCGGTCCAACTGCCCCCGCGTGCGAATTCGCACACCCGCGCTGCAGAGGCTCGGCTGTACTAAACCACGACCGCCAGTCTGAGGGCCTGGCCGAACAAAAACAATTCAGATGATACCGAGGAAAGGTAGCTTCCACCATTCAAAGTTCAAACACACAGGCCTTGCTGTCATAGCCTACTCCCCCAAATGCTACCGTGGTTCGGCAAACGGATTTCACAACTCTGGTGAAGTATGCATTGCCCATGCAACCCTGAGCTTTCAAGGGCTCAGGTGGAGGGAAATCCCCCGCAGAAAGTTCAGTAAGCACAACAACCAAAACCCATTAAGGCCATTCGGGATGGATCCCCCCCACCCGCATGTTGCATGGGCTACTATATTTTGCGCATGTCAGGCTCAGACTTCTTTTTGAAGCAGCGGCATATGGTTTCAATTCCCTCCTCGTCCCCTCAGTACATCATGGCGCTGTCCCTCTCGACTTCGCTTGCCGTGGCGCCCGCCGGTCTTGCCTTTGCCTCATTCATGTCCTGTCGTCTCAGCTTTTCCCCTTTTTCGGGTAAGTGCCTGTTCATCTGGCGCTGTGTCAGCTTGGGCTGCTACTCGGAGCATTTGGTCGCGTAGCAATGACTTAGTTATCCTGCTGCTTTGGGTGGCACTGCATTCAGATTGCATCTTGACGATCGCCCGCTCCTTGGTTGCACCGGCTTCCATGTCAATCCGAGGTCCTGAACCTCCATCTGCAGAGGTGGGTGCTTGACCTGCAAGAGGCCTTCTACGAGGGATCCACAAGGCGCGTCGCATTCATGAACAGGGCGGCACGCCAGATTGGCGGTAACGCAGTGCATGCGGCCTCGCGCCTACCTCCCGGAGGCCATGTTCACGGGGACCGTAGTTTGACCACGAGGGCTTCCATCTTGAGGTCTTCCCGGTGACGTAGAGCTCGTTGTTGACGCGGTGCTGAGTCGTGTCGTAACAGGTCCCCGGTGGTACAGGTAGATCTCGGCTGAGGTTGTTTCACTAGGCTGGGCTTGTCATTCGAGTCCCGTTTTCTGACAAAGGCGCAGGGGTAATCGTCAGGGTCGCCCCCCTTCCCTCTGGTGTCGCAACCTCCAGCATGCTCCGGCAAGAGGCGGCAGTTCCGAGAGCCTTTGCATCAGCTCCGACATGGGTGCTGTAGTGGGAGCTGGTTCCCAGTCGCCTTCTGTATTGTTGCAGGGCTGAGGCAGGTGAGGTGCGGTTCAAGTAGAGGGCGCTCGCCGAGAGCAGGAGAGAAGGGTAACCGGGTGTTGCGGTGTGCGGTGGCAGGCTTTGATGGGCTTTGTGTTGTGGATTGTTGTGGGTCAAGAAAACGGGCACCGGGTCCACTCCAGCACAGTTGTGTACAGCAAGCCCATCATGCCAAAATGGTGCATGGGGCCGCTCGGACGAGCGGGAAGGGGCCCTTTGGCCACATCGTTTCAAGAACACTCGGTTTTGCTGAAATGCGTAAAGCCGCCATGTTAAGTCAGAGCCTGTTCTCCGCTGTCTTGCTTGCTTGCTAGACCCGCGCCGAAGCCCCCGACCCTCAAACGTTCGTGAGGGTAAAAGGCTTTGAGGTCCAAGGGACTGCTTGTCAGTCCAAGGTCGGAGTTGCTGGTAAAGTACGGTTGCTGTTATCCCCCCAAGCCCTGAACACTAACACGCATCCCGGCCTCATCCCCGCGCCCTTTATGGCCAATCCTTAGCACCTACAGCAACCGTGCTCCAGCAACTGGCAAACGGTTGTGGCAGCGTGAAGACTCGCAACCTGCAGGCTACAGTAACACGAAATAGTGTACGACAACACGTATGACCTCCCCACGGTAGCTGCAAAGGCATGACATCTAACCAAGCTTTAAGCTGTGGCCATGGGCCTGTTCCCCACCAAATGCCATAGTATGCTATGCAGGTAAAGGGCAGTGGGGCTCAGCGTTCTTACCAAGTGATGAAGTAGGATCTGGCGCTTGCGCGGGCCTGCTGGTACAATGCTGAGACTTATCATAACCTACTCTAATCTAGTTTGCATAAGGGTGTCTTTTGATTCAAATGCCAGCAAAAGCCCGAACCCCATAATCATGCACGAAACATCCCGAGCTCAAAATCCAGGCCGATTACGTCCAGAAGTATGAGTGAAGTAAGGGGGACGGGATTTCGTGGAAGATGGACTTGACATCATCATCAGAAATGTCCCTGGAACTGAAGCCTAAACCTGCGGCCTGCAAAGCAACGACGCAGACAAAAACAACAGCAGGAATGGGACCTAAAAATCATTGAATCTAAACCCTAAATGCTACCCTGGCTATGCCTACCCGAGGCTTTGATTGCCGGCACTCCCATCTTCCAGGGCTCAGGATTTGTTGCAGTTAACCGGCTCTCCTTTTATGACCGGTTTTAAAGATTGAGGCTGTCCAGTTGGCTTTCGAATCGTCTAGGGCTGACAAGCGTAGGATGTAAGGACACGCGAATACCGTAGCTTTGTTGGGGGTCCGTACTCTGGTTGAGAGAACTATCCACATGCAAAACTCTGCACCGCCAAATCCCTGAACCATTCAAACATGATATCAGCCGCTGGAGTTCCAACCTCAACACACAAGAAAGGCCCGAGGCTTCGGTTTTGCACATATCAGAAACACTTGTGAGACACAGGATGTAGAAGCCAAGCAGCTGTCCCAGGTCGCGTTTTGCTACTTCCCTCGACAAGATACGAAAAGATTCGTTTTGTTTAACGGAGTGAATGAAACTTCAGACCAAAGCCATGAAAAGCCATAAAACGTGAAACACCGGCCCAAACCTGACCCCTACAATCCAAACCTCAACCCCAAAGCCCTAAATTCACAGAGAAGCGGCGGCTGCTGCCGCTTCTGCTAGCACTGCTACAATTTAAGGTCCGAAAAGCGCAAAAGCAAAGCAAGACACTGCCTCCAGCTCGGCTGCCAGGGCCTGCTCGAGGGGCTTCTGAGTCTTGCTTGGTGTCCGGAAACAAATGGGGTGGCTCCAACTTGTAGCTCCCTGGCGTGCATCCGCCTTCGGCGGTGGGTGGCTCCGTTCCCCTCGCTGGGCTCACTATCCCCGCTCAGGCGGTCTTGTTGTTGAAAGCTTCCGCTGGATCGGCCAGTCGGGCAAGTTGGCGGGTCCCCCACATGCTCAGTTCGCCGTCGTCGTTGCATTCCCACCGTTCGTCTTCTGTTTCGGTGCCGGGGATGTCGCCCTGGTCCCGGCCAGCGAAGGCCTCCGCCCGTTCGGCTCGCCTGTGCCTTTGTCCCACGCTCTCGGTCCCCGTTGCGAGGGGTCGGGCCCCTGCCGGCTGCCAAAGGAGGTCGTTGTGTTGGTGCGTTGTAGTAGCTGGCGGCGGCGGGTCCCATCTCACGGTCTCCGCCATATCGTCGGACACCAATTGGATAGGCTCTTGCCAGAGCGCCGTGGTCCAACACTCCAGCAATTGCAGCGCCTCCATTGCGAACGGCAGCTGGTCCCCGACTAGAGTGGGCACGAGTTGTTGGAGCAGCTGTTGGGCTCGCAAGATCATGTATGGCGTAGCCTCCCCGTTGGCTGCTGCCGCTGCTCCTGTATTTGCCGGTGCCCCCTGCGTGTGAATTTTTCTCCTTTTGGCTGCTGGAGCTTCTGGTTGAGCTGTTCGACTGCTGTCGGTGGGTAGTAGTGGATAAGGTGTGTTCCCGATTGTATTGGTCGTGGCTGGGGGCTTCCCCGCTGTGCTGGCTGCTGTGGTGTGGCTGTGGGTACCGCGGGCGTTGGTGGCAGTTGGCAGTTGTTGCTCTTCATCGGGTTGCGTTGTGGATCCGCTATCAGCTTGTGTGGCTGCTGCCGTGGGGTTGCCGGTTGTCACTCGCACTCGGTCTGTTCCCCTGCTTCTATTGCCAGTATTGCTTGGAGCATGGCTTCCTGTGTGTCTTCACTGGGTAGGAGCCAGGCTGGCCCACGAGGGGGAGGATTTTCCACATGCGTCGTTGTTGCACACGCTGTGTGCTCCGCGATCCTGCTTTCTGCTGCGCTGCCGGTACCACTGCTGGGCATATTGGGCTGCGGGGGTTGAAGTAGATCACGTAGCTGGCGGATGTTGTGATACTGTGGCGGTTGTGGTTGTGGTTGCTCCTGGTGATATCTCTTGCTTTCTTGCTGTTACTGTGGCTCCTGGGAGGGCTCCGTGCATCGTAAGTGGGTGTCTGTTTGCACCAGGGCAAGGCCTGTGGTGAGTGGTTCTGCTGAGGTCATTGCCCTGCTGCTCTGTGTCGGCTGCCGCTGACTGTGGCTCGTCCTTCTGGGCTTCTGCGCTCTCCTGGTAGGTGGGTCCCCCTTGCGGGCTGCGGCTTCCGGCCCGCGGTTGTTGTGGTACTACGGTGGTTGTGGTTGTGGTGGCTCATGGTGCTGTAGGGGGCTTCCTGGGGTCCCGGACGCTGGGGCTTGTGCTGCGTACCCATCCGCGGGAGGGTGGCAGTGCTTGATTGCAAGAGCTCCGTTTTGCGTCGCCGCTGTTGCTGGAGCTCTGGTTTGGTGGCCGCTGTGGCGCTAGGGGAGGCCTGGCTTTGGGCACGCACGGGGTGTGTGTGACTCTTCTTCTTCTTCCCCGGGGCATGAGGGGGTTTCGTGTGACTCTTCACTTCACTTCACACAGGGGTTAGGCTTCAGCGAAGCCCGCGCCTAGGCGCCCCCTTTCCCCATGCGAAGGTGGAAAGGGGCATTGGGGCTGAGTTGCTCGGGGCTTGTGCCCAAGTGGTCGGTTTTGAGAGGTGTCGAGCGCCTGTCTCGGTAACCCGACCCTCCCTGTACTTTAACGCGCGTCCCGGCCTCATCTCCGCGCTCACTAAAGCACAATCCTGGGTCCCTCGACAGGCGCACGTCCCCTTACTTCGTCTGGAAGCTATCCCCCACTAGATCAAGCAACAACTGAGTACGTGTGACTCTCTCTCTCTCTCTCTCCGTTGTCTGGCTAGCTCCGAGCTGACAGCAGCCTCTTTGTGTTCTGGTCGGTTGTCAGTCCTCGGGAAGTCCGGCCAAAGCGTGCTGGCAGGAGAGCACTTCCAACGTCAAAAGAACGGATCGCTGTGCAGCTGCTGCCTCCTGAAAAGACATGGGCAGATGCAGGGCTGGGGTTGCACATCTGGTTGACACTTGAAGCTACCTTGACCTGCTGCTCCAGTAGGCTTTGAAAGGCATCATCTGAAAGAGTTGACCTTCTCGCTGCTACCCCTGCTACATCGTCCAGGCCAAGCTGCAGGGGTCAAGGCGTACCAGAAATTCACACCTTGGAGATCTGAAAATAGAGCTTGCTGTCGCTTCGAACCTGCAAGGTCCTCATGTCTGTGCGGCGGTGCGGCCAAGAGTCTCATAGAGAAGGGTAGGGCTTCTGGCGCCTGCGGCTGCCAAGTGCGCACGGAATGCCACCAACCCGGTGGGATGTAGATGGCCTCGTCTCGTAAAAAAACCGACACATGCAGCTGGACAGGATTGGACAGGTACGGGACACGTCTTTGACGCGATCTGCAAACAAAACAAGCGCAAACCTGAGGATCGCACATCTCCAGGGTACAGCATAGCTCGAGCGACCGGTTCCTGCTTCAGTCGATGCTCGATCAACCGATTCGGCACGAGCGGTGTTGCAAACTGATGCTCCTTCATTTCCTCCACCATGGCCGGATGTGTCAAGCTGTTCCTGTCTACGAAACTACAGATACCCACAGTGACACGAAGCCCCTGTGACCAATTCGGAGAAGTGTCTCTTCGAAGAGCCGGTCAATGGAAACGAGCGTGTAATCAGACGTGGACTCGATCGACTGCATGTCGCACTTTTCCAGCAAGATCCTCCGCGAGACACGCAATGGTCTGCCAACTGCAGCGTGGGGCAGGCAATGGTCTGCCAGGTGCCGTGGAAACTGCACGAAAAACACGCCTCCCTCTGCGCATGTCGCCATCGTAAAGGTGCAATGCAACCACAACAGTGCCCAAGTCCCCCGAAAGCCCCTTTTCTGGCGAGCTGGAGACACTTGGCATCGCGACTGCAGCAGCACACCAGAAGATTTGTGTGGCACCGGTGGGGCCCCAAGTTAGGCTTGGCCGCCTAGTAGTAGTGACGTTCCCTCGGCCCATTCGGAAAATCCAGCCGTCCACGGAGGGTGTCCGCTTCCCAAGTCTCTGACTCTCTCACTCCTATCATTGACCCTTCCGAAAGTCAATTCGGCTCCTGGTTGGGTCTCTGGCCTCCCTGTGTTTCCAGTCTCCTTCCGTCCCAGCTTCTCGATTCCCTTCCCATGCCCTTACTAAGGTCCCCAACGTCCGCTCAGGAGAAGCTTTGCTTTCGGATCATGTCAGAAAAGTGCTTTATGCAAAGGGACGGCTTCAACTGTGTCTCAGAGATCGAGTACATCCTGTTGCCTGTTCCTGTCAAGACATGACCAAACCAGGACCTCGGCCCGGGGGCCCTAATCAACCCGATTGGAGAGTCGAAGCAGACAGGGAAAGAAGAGAAAAGCCATCATCACAGCAATCACCTCAGCAAGTCTTGACAAAAAAGGCAGGGACTTAGAGATCAGACATGATTTCGAATGCAGATGCAAGGAGCGAAAATCAGAACGCCTACATCAAGGGCCGTGCGGCGAAGACAGAAATCGGTGCTCCTTCCATGTTCCGAGGTCGACATGTTCCACTGGGCTTGTCTGGCGAAGCGCGTTCCATACCTGAACGACTCACGGGTGAGAAGTGAAAAGGAAACGCCACTGCTTGCGCATGACGGCTGCGGAGAGAATGCATCGGAAGCAATGACTCACTGTTGGTGCGGCTTCTCCCGCATAGTGTCTTCAGCACTGTCGCACATGCATGTGCACAAGTAACTATACTAGCATGCATCATCAATCCATCCCATCCATGCGTGCGGGCATGCAGGCAGACAGACCGACAGACAGACAGACAAACAGACGGACAGACAGAAAGACAGAAAGACGGAAAGGCAGAAAAACAGAAAGACGGACGAAAAGACAGACAGACGAAACTACATTAACATGCATACAAAAGCAGTTACGTGCAGACGTACGATGACGTACGTATGTGCGTCCATCGTGCATACATCTTAGGGGTGATTTCTGTTTGCGTACGTGCACACCTTCATGCACACACTTCTTTCATTTACTCCACAATTCAGAAACACACAGGCTTCGGAATCTGCTGCCAAGCCCAAAGAAATGCGCGTCGGCGGCCAAGATGCAAGGCTGGAGCTTGCAGAGGAGCTACGAGAAACACCTGCCACTCACGACTTCGCAGCGCTTCCTGTCTGTCTATAAACGCGCAAACCATTGCAGCCAAACTGCATAAGAACCCAGAGCTGGTTACGAACGTCTTTTCTGAATCTGGGAACGATGGATTCTTCGGGCCTCCTTCTTGCCGCTGATGACGGCATGGAGGTTCTGAAGGTGATCCCAGTGGAAGCCCGCTGTGAGGTGACGAGTGCCCTGGAAAGCAAGATGCAACACGGCTCCCATTGTGGTGTTCCCAATCAGCACTGCGTTTAGATTGGATCGGGGGGAGGAAAGCACGTTGGATCTTCCCGCCTCTGGGCCTCCTGCGCACATCCACAAACGGCGCTCTCGTAGAAACGGCTGCCAGTCAGGCATGTCGAGCTTAGTTGTCAGATCTCCATGCACGAACTCCTGTCAAAAGAATACAATTTCCTTACATTGCCATGTCCTACGACCTCCAATGTGCCCCGGTCCTGCAACAAATCGTCCGGCCAGTCAGCTGCATCATCCACGCAGTACAGCGACAGTTGCTGCAGCTCGCTCAGCGGCACGTAGAGTACGTCATGCAATGCCTGTGACAAGGCCATCAGGCGGAAACGTGCGGAAATCACTGGCGTGCTCGCGTGGTCTCTTGATCACTACCTGTGTCTGCTAGGGTTTCGTCTTCTTTCAAGCTTCCCCGTGCACCGACGGCTCCTGCACGGCTGTACCTTCCGCGAAATGCTCGCGAGGTGACCACGGGAAGTAGATTACACTGGCACCCTCAGCAGTACGGTGTAGGCGAACCTTAGAGTCCATGCTTGCAATCCTGCACCTTCATCACAGTCCCTGCCCTCTTCATCCTGTTAGTATCTGTTAGTCCTCTCAATCTGCGACGTCATCTTCAACTACAACTCCATCTTCACCATCATCACACACATCATCGAGTCGCGATGGAAGCCAGCCCAATGTCTTGCTGCAAGGCCATCCTTTTTGAAGGCATGGCCTGGTCACCGGGACGTTATGGCATGTCACGACCGCACTCAGCAGAAAATCAGCCAGGTGGCTTTGAGACCTCCTGCATGTCTCCTGAAGACGTCCGCACCAACTGCACCACCATCACCGTCACGGTGCTTACCATCCTCATCTCCCTCCCCGTCCTTCTCCGTCTCCTCCGGATCCTGCTCCTCGCCCGTGTTCTCCCTCCTCCCTCTGCTCCTCCTGCTCCTCCTGCTCCTCCTGCTCCTCCTGCTCCTCCTGCTCCTCCTGATCCTCCTGCTCCTCCTGATCCTCCTCCTCCTCCTCCTCCTCCTCCTCCTCCTCCTCATCATCATCATCATCATCATGAGGCTGATCATCTTCACCATCATCGCCATCACATTCGGACCTTTGGTATTGTGATTATCAGTCTTGAGCATCCTGTTCATTACCGAGCTCGTCTGAACGCATCTCAATATGTTTCATTCAGAACCCTAGGTTCCCGGGTTCTGATTCGGCTCTGTGCGCCTCGAAGTCACGGTCAGCGTCCGCATCGTCAGCATCATAAGGCATGCTCACCTCGTCTGCATGCCAGCAATTGCAAACACTCGTCACGTCGACCTGATCTTATTGCCGAGTTGCAACACGAGCCGCCGACTCGGTTGGCCCGACCACTCCATGCTTCAGCTCCGCAGCGCTCAGGAAGTCCCCGAACTTCATCTCCAACCGCCCCGGATTGATCAATCTGGGCAAAGTGCCACAGACGAAGGGAGGAAATCCGTCAAAAATGCTAAGCCTTAGCGGCCCACCCCCGGGCGCCTGGGCGCTTCAGCTCCCGGAGGCTCGCGGACGGAGCGGTGCTTCGTCTGGAAGCTTCGGGGGATCTCGTAGTTGAAGAAGGACGCCGTCGGATCAAAACTGACCTAAAATGCCATGCTGCACACCGCGAGGAAGTGCCAGAGCTGTCACTACAGCAGAGAAAAAACATCTCGGCTGCTGCCAGCATTGATATCATTCAAGCGGCTAGGCACCTGAACGGCTCTGATCAAAGCATATCAAAGCGCTGCTCTTCAGGATGCTTCACTCTGCTGGACGTTGCTGGCGCAGACCAGCCTTCTGTTCCCCAGACGTCGTCGAAGCAATTGCACTTTGTCCTGGAACCGCCCCTGGACCACCATGGGCCAGTCAGCAGCAATACCGCGCCTTAAGTGATGCTGCTTGTACCACAGGCCGCCTCATGCTCCCGGACTAAGGTGGCCAGGCTGCAGCACACACGGCTGGCTCCGCGCTGCAAAACCTCGATGCTGCTTGCCATGTGGTAATGTCACAGTGATCTTCCTGCACACTCAAGGCCGCGCCTTTGAAACGGTCCAACTCCCAGTGAGCCACCTCTTCCAACTGCTGAAGACACATCCCGAAAGCCGGATGCGGCCTGAGAATCGCAGAGAAACATGTGGGTAGAGCGCATCATGGGATACTAGATGTTTCCAGGCGGTTGCATTGCAGCTGAGAGACAGTATTGTTCGTGCACAACATGGCTTATCACCCGAGCAATTGCTGGAGGGGGGCGATGAACTTCTCATAGCTGCAGAATGGCGGAACCCTTTCCACGACCCAAGATGCCAAGACCCTTGTGCTCTTCTTTGGCGCGCGACTGTTTCACCGCACAGAGCAAGGAGTACCGACAAGCGCGCCGCGGCAGCAAGCCTATGTCTAGTGGACTCAGGCCGAAGGTCGACACGGCATACATGACTGAGGTTACGTTAGAGTCTCCGCTCTGTTGCGAAACCTTCCTGGCACCAAGCGAACTAGACTTCGGGTCATTATCACATCAACACACCGGTAAACGGAAGGGTGTGCATTGATTACAGGTGCCAGATGAAAACCTGGCAGAAGCTCACTAACAGCTCCGGACTCCTCTTTGGAGCCCTCGAAGCACGGCGAGGCTGCTCTTCAGCGTCGCCCTTGTCTGCACTCTCTCGCTGTGATTTCCGACTTTTTGCGACAATGTGACTGTAGCACACTGCGACTCTCGCTACCCAATTCAAGGGGAAGGTCGCAAGACTGTAGAGGTGGCCAAGCGTTTGCTTACGAAGCATCTCCACAAATCAACAACGATAAGAGTACGACTGCTCAACATTTACCAGGAAGAATCTTCAGCGCTCCGGCTCTGCAAATTGCCACAAGAAGGCCTGTCAAGAAGGCAATACAAGCCAAAGCAGTTTCCATGGAATGGATCAAGTCGTTTGATGGCCTGATTCATCGAAACTCGGCGCTCTCGTCTGTTGCTCCGTCCCTCGCAGAATGCTCAGTGTCTGAAGCTGGTTCATGGCTTCGCCATCCCCCAGTCTGCGACCAAACTCACAGCTAAGCCAAGGAGCATCTCTGGGTTTGCATGGCGAGCTGGCATCCATCAAGGATTCGGATGTGTCCGAAGCCTGGAAACTCATCGACAGCTTCACTGCCGAGTTGTAACTACGCTTGCAGGCTGCGTAGAACGCACATGGTCGTTGAGGGTTTTTCGTGTTGAACCAGAACTTGCTGACGAGATTCGACACTGCTCGCTGCAGCCTCATCTCCTGCTGCCTGTAGATGTGACTGCAGACGGAAGCGGCTACGAAGCGGAGAAATCATTGTGCCAAGATCGCAAGAATCTCTCGACTCTTCCGAAAATGTCTGCGTGGAAAGCGCCGTTTGGATTCATCTCCGGACTTTCATTCGTGCACCCTCCATCATCTTGCAAAATCAGGATTGGCCGGCTCGCGATCCCGCAAGGCCCAAGTTTCACAAAACCCCCTGTGCCTCTGCCGCTGGCTCGAAGCGTGGCACATTACCTGTGCCTGCCAAACAAAGATGGTCGCAGGCACTGATCAAGCTCGGCCGTCAGGATTATTGCGCATTCGAGTGAAAGGCTGCCTACTCATCTCATTTGGCAGAGAAATTTAGTGCAAGCCTGCAGGATCGTCCGCAGGATCGTGCGTCTCGCAGTTGGGTGCCGTCTGGGACAGGGCAGAACCTGCATCGAGCAAATTTGGAATTTAGCGTTGACTGAAGCCAGCCGTAACCTGAATGGCCCTCAGTTGAGGCATCGGCCTGGCTGCCCGAAATCCTCTTCCCACGTTACCATTTTGTCGGCACGATCTGACAGGTTCAGACAACTTTCTGTTGATTGCCACGCGCACGAGCAGGCACGCCTCTCTCCGAGGCAGAATAGGAAGGCGAATGTTCTGAACCATCACCGCCCTCGTCACCACAAGCCTGTTGGATCGATGTTCGCACATTTCCAGAACGTGAGCATCCCCGGCCTGCATTTGACAACTTCCAGCGGGTGGCGAACTCCGACTCTCCTCGCACCCTTGCACCTCTAAGTCTAACGGCACCCGTGCCCCTGCCGCCTCAGGCAATGCCAAAAGCGATGCCTCCGAACAACGGTCTTCGGATGAAAGTCGCACCTCGAATTCCGCAACTTTTTCAGCCTTCTCGTGACCGGTCTCCTCGAACAGAGAGCTCGTCTCCTCGTGCTCCTGTCGCACCTCTTCTGGATGGAGTTCAGCCTTCATCGTCCGTTCCAGACAGTCGCCGTGATCCTCCGCATGACCATGCTCGGCCGCATGACCATGCTCCTTGCTCTTCGTAGCAAAGCTGCTGTGGCAATGGAAACACATGTTTCAACTGCACTGGCCTCGCTCTCAAGATGATCCTGCACCTGCAGGTCCTTTGTCAAGTCCATGGTCGCCTGCTTTTAGTCTGCTGGCATACGTCGACATCTTAGCAACTTGGCACAAAGTCTTGGTTGGCCTCGTCACCTGCCATTCCCGTATCAACCGGAGTGACCATGGTTGAGCAGGGCAGTTCCTCCTGGCACGACCCAAACTAAGCGCAATGTGCTCAGAAAGGCAGACCAGTTTCTGAGTCCATAGCGGTGGCAAGAGTGCCAAGCCAGGGCGTCGAATACAGCTTAGAAGGAGCAGGAGGCTTTCTACCATTCGTAAGCCTACCTATTCAGCAAGTCATAAACGGGTGCACTGGCTTTGATACGCATGAGATGGACCTCTTCTTCAGGCTTGACCGACTGCTTCTCTGGCTCCACACACACTACCTCCTCGGAGACGGGACACTGATTGGCCTGTGCAATCCACCCGTGGCTTCAAGTTTGCAGTCCTTGGAACTTGCCGATGCAGCTTCCTCCTCCGAGCCTTGCTGGTCCTCACATGTCTGTGCGCACTGAGGCCGGAATTGCTCCAAGTTGATGCCACCTCTTCAAATCCTGCCAACCTTCTTCTGCTTACTGCACTGTTATTCATCGAGCACTTGGTTCGAGATGCTTTTACGAAGATACTGAACATCATTGTACACCAGCACACTAACTTGCATAAACCAACGAACCCACAAATGCTGAAGACCAACCCGTTCGAAATGTGCACATGACTTCATCAAAGATCTCTGTCGTCTAACAACAAGTGCGACGTGATGAGATCGGTGGGCACGGGTTGATGTGTGCCGCGATTGTGCCCACTGAAGCTGCAACCTGCAGCTTCGGATTTCCTTTGTGCTTGAACACAGCGTTCTCCCATGCTGTTATGTGCCTTCTGAAATTTGGAGACGCAGCGTTGCACAGGTCAAACAGGCATGGGACAGCTCCTCCAGTAACGTCGGAAGTGGAGCTCGCGACGGTCCCGACCAGTTCTGGCGTGCACGACCTCTTCCTGTCTCCTGTTTTCGTGAGACGGGTGCACTCTTCTGCACTCTGTGCAACCACGACTCCTGCAGTTCGCTCTCTCGGGATGCCCGACGACGCCTCGCATCGGTAGTGTCACACTCGGAGCAGCCAGACAGCCAAGACACGTGCCCAACTCTGACATTTAGGCTGCCGCGTCCGTTCAACTGAAGACGCTGGGGTGCTCTCAAGCACAAGAAGCCGATGCCTGACAGCACCGTCAGGGATCAGGATCACGCCGCACCCTTCTGCAACAAGAAAACTCTCGAGCTGGGCAGCCAGCTTGACCAGGAAGTCGCTGGGGATTCCCGCATGTCTGGCGTAGTAGGCAGCAGTGGCACCGTGCGTGTCTCGCCTGTGCACACATGTCTGCCAGAACACTTGCGATGACTTTGTGGCCAGCAAGGTGCTACGATGAACTTCAGCTGCAGGGAATGGAAAACAGAATATGCGAGGTGGAGGTGCACTACCACAGCATCGAGATCTCGAGGAACCGAGAAAGTTGAGTAACTACACGCAAGCCCAGACCAGGGCTCCCGCATGTCAACGACATCGCGGCTGACCCGGGGCGCCATCCATACGAGGACCTATTAAGCTAATCGTGTCATGGAAATCTTGAAGTTATCGGGTGGTCTTCATTGCTCGTTCACGAAGGGTACCTCGGTGAGGCCTGCCCGGCTGGCGAGATGCAAGGCTGACCTCAGGCAGCAGATACATTGAATCTGCGCAGCCATTTGCTGGAAAGCTTGGTCGTCGGCTGCCCTTTCTGATTCAGGGCATTGACATTGGCCTGTTGCGGCGAAGCAGCTAGCTCATCAGCAGATTGCAGGAACCGTCTCATGGTGTGAATTTCCTGTACGGAGTGCGCTCGATCTGGACCACCAATCCCTACATCCTTGTTGCCACAACTAATTTCAAGCCTTGTGCTCAAGCAGGACGTCACACACCGAGCTCAATGGCCTAGGCTCAAGCGTAGGTCGTGTCAGTCGAAATATTAAGCATGTGGCTTGGAACTCTCCTCTGAACTCTGAACCCACTGGCAACAAGGAGGGGTTGAGGCAATGGCGAGAAGAAAAGTGCGGTTTGGCCATGTTGGTCAGCTGCATTTGCATCTGCACGAGCTTGCAGAAGTGTTCTGCACAAGTCAGCCAGGCCATCGAAGGCGGCCGTGTGGAGGACACAAACACCTTTGGCATCCGTCTCATTCGGGTTCGCCCTCGCCTCAACCAGGAGCCGTGCCATCTCCGCACTCCGGGCCTGCACTGCAGCCCTTAAAGGAGTCTCCGGCCCATCCCACTTGTCTGGTGGAGCTCCATCCTTAAGAGCCCTTGAGATGGCTCCAAGAGCCAGTGCCCGCTTCTCCTTCGTCGCGGATGACAGCAAGGGCTCTGCTGCCTGGTACAAGCTCGGAGGCGGCCCTCGAGGCCGCGAACACCTCAAAGGCGATCCACTGGAGGCGCGCCGAGTCGACCCTGTCGCTCCGCTCGCCCCACGCGGTGTGACGGCCGGGGAAGACGCGGACTGAGACCTCTGCCGAGCGGTGCTGGGACTCGGAGCGACGACACCACGCTCGCGCTGGCGCCGCTCCCGCTCCTCTCCCCATGTGCACGCGGACGACTCGGCATCGGCTTTGGGGACATCCTTGGGCCGTGCCTTGGGACAGCTCTTCGTCTTGCGCACAGCACCCACGCTACCGCTGCTGCTGGATCGTCTGATGCTGGACGTGAAGCTGCTTCCCGACTCGCTACCAGCGGATGTGCTGCAGACGCTGCTGGAGCCGGCGGGCTCCGCCTTGGCTGTACTGCGGACCGGGTATCCTCCAGAGACCGGTCTCTTGCCCTGAGCAACACCGCTTTGGGCCAGTTTTGCCAGGACATCATCGGCCGAGGGATTGGAGACTGCTGGACTCGAATGGAGCTCGCGCTCAACGCCTTTGTCTTGATGCCATAGCCCAGCAGAGGACAGCGCAGAACGCAAGGCCTTGGTTTCTTGCTGGAGTGCCTCATGCTCCTGCCGCAGGGACTTCAGCTGCAGACCGTGGTCCGTGACGATATCCAAAAGGCGGCCAATGGATTGCTCTGGCCGCTCTGCGGCCGCAGCAGGCTTTACATTGTGACCCTTGCGCACCGGAGTGGTGTTCCGAACATCCCGCGCAAAGGACATGACAGTCCTTAACGGCTCACATCCTAGACAGTCTTGCTTAAACGAAAACTAGGCCTTCAAAACTACTTGGCAGAGCTGCGGACTGACTGGCTCCTGCTCGAGTGTAGCTGTGTGCAGGGTTAGGGCGGTTAGGGGGCAAGATTGTGGGTGGCTTGCTTGCCACTTGCTTCTGCCGCGAATGCGCATACTGAACTTTGAAGAAGAGCCGGAAGCATACAACATGATGCTTTCTCCTGGGGATGCAAACAGTACTGCTACGGAAGATGCAGCTGTCACTCGACTTACAAGGTCTGTAGCATCACTAGACTTTTTCTGTCTCAACCAATCGGGGCTTCGAAGCATTCTCTGCATTGAAATATCGAGATATTGTCACGGCAAACAACACCTCCGGCATTAAAGGGCCGCTCCCTCGATGCCGTGCTAGGCGCCAGAGTTTGTTTTGAGAAGCTTTTGCTCCTTCTTCCAACCGGTCAGTGCCAGCACAGAACTTTCGGGGAGCAGCATCGCTTAAATGTACACATTGGGATCTTTGTTTGGTGCCGTGTCCAAAGCAGTGAGCTTGTGGCTGGCATCAAAAACAAGTCCGGTCTCGTCCAGACTATCTGGCTCCGTGGCCAGGGTGCAAGAGTCGGGCTCCGGGCAGCACTTGTCCGAAGTTTTTCTGAGCTGGGTGAGGGCGAGCTTGGGCAGATACTCCTGGATGAGCTCCTTGACTGGGGGAATCTCCGTGATTCCCATGGCAGTCATCTGCAGCTTCTCATGCTTGGTCAGGTTATCTAATGACCTGGGCGGATCAGAGTAATATGACTTGATATCCACGAAAGGTCCAAAGTGCCCGCCACCGTTCAGCATGATGGAGTAACAAACCTTGACATCGGTCTCACCACGCTCAGGCAAGAACAAGGTCTTGTTGAAGTCTGCGAGGGTAGCGATCATCTGCTTCAGCTGTGCCTGGTACTTCGGATCATGTGACAAGTCATGGCTTTCACTTGGATCCTCTTCTATGTTGTACAAACATCCGTCACCGCAATCTCCACGCCAGTAGTACTCGTCTCCAAGATCGATCTTGTACTCCAGCACTCCAAAATCAACAAAATCTGGACCGCCTCCTGACACAAAGCGGCCGACAGTGCTGCAGTTCGGGTACAATGGACCGGTGTGGACCATGTAGGGCTGTTTGCCTGTCACGAGCTTGTAGGGATATGACAGTAGAGCATTTGCGGATATGAACAAGGACTCGTTCGCACGAGGACCTGGAGCACCTTGGAAAATAGCGTCGAGCATGCCGTTCTTGCCGTCCACCGGAGCCAGCGTGCTGAGGCCACGGGACTTTAGCCAAACATTGGCCGCTTCAGCGGCATCGTCCTTGGGGTCAACGCCAGCAAGTTCGGAAAAGATGGTGTACCAGTCTGCGATCGAGACGATGCCGTTGTGAATGCGGCCCCGGCTGGACTCGGGGATGAAGCCGCCCGAGATGAAGGTGTTTGTTCGCACGCCCCCTTCGAAGTCAGAGTATTTCCCACCTCTCAAAGGGTAGTTGTTGGCGGAACCCGGCTCATAGATTGGTCCGCCATTGTCGGTGGTGAAGACCAACAAGGTGTTGTCCCACATTCCTTTCGATTTCAGGGCATCCGTAAGGTTCTTGATCGTGTCATCCAGATACATGGTCATTGCCATCAGCTTCCGTCTGTTCTCTGAGTCCATGATCTGTCCACCCTGCTGGGAAACGATCTCAGAAATCTTGCTGTAGTAGTACTTGGGGATCTGCAAAGGCGTGTGAAGCAGGTGGAATGCATGAAATAGGAAGAGTGGGTGATCCAAGTCGGATGCATTGTGATCTCGGATTATCTGCAAAGAGCGTTCCTCAAACATCTTCTCCTCGTAGCAAAATGGTGTACGCTCCTCACTATCCTTGCACGCATCTGTCAAGTCTGCTTCCTTGTACGGTCCGCGGTATGTGTCGTTCTCAGTCACAAGGTCGTAGAATGCATTCAAGCATGGCGTGATTTCACCAGTTGCCTGGATTTGTAGACAAAGGGGTGTCAAGCAATACTTAGCATGATTATTTCGGTTTTACTGGGTTCAGGGTAGGGTTGCAGGAGGCTTCGAGCTAGGTTTTGGGCGGGGTCTTCAACATGAAGGAATGCTTTCAACTCACTCACATATTTGGCTTGGTTTTAGTACAATTGGCACCCTCAACGACGGTCAAGCAACATTCTTCCTAGAAATGAAGGCAACGACAACCTTTCACTGCAGAGCACAAACAGCACCCTCAATGAACTCACAGCCGGCCACCGAACCTGGATTCCAGTCTTTTTGTTCCAATAGTCGTTGGCATGCTGGTAATAAAGGAAACTGCTGTCGAATCCACGACCACGAGGGGTGTGCTGCGGAGTAGCCATGCCTGCGTCCCACTTCCCGGTGTAGAAGGTCTTGTACCCACCGGCTTTGACCTTGGCTCCCATACCTGAAGGCAATGCAAGAATACAATTAAAGAGAAAGAGCCTTGTTTAGACACCGGGTGGCAGCGAATACCATAGGTTTAGCACTATGTTCGTCAATTCATCGGTGGGGTTTCCGCCGCAGCGAAGGCTCCGATCCCGTCCTTGAAGAAGGGATTCTACCGGAATGATATGTACGTGACTGTGCGAACTTAGAGCACATTTAGTTTCAGTTACGTATGTGTATGTATATACATATGTAATTGTATATATATATATGCATACACATACATATATGTGTGTGTGTGGGGGGTCATTCTTTGTCGATGTGTTTGTGCATGATTTTGTGCGACCGACATGCTGGGACGCTTTGTTACTGTCCGACGAGCACAGAACAAAGGCAAGGCGCCCTAGACTCTAGGCTTTCCCAGACGAACATGGGACAAAGCTTGCCACAAGACTTTCAGTTTATTGCAATTCCGAGCTCATTCCTTTCTCTGACGTTCGGACAAGAAGCGAGACTTTCGGAGCAATAGCACTCACACACACCCAGCCCACGAAAACATCAGTGGATGGGGTTGGTCTGAATGGGTGCGCCTTTCATTTGAAAATGAGGTTTGCACAGAAAAGCCTTGGGACTCAGTCGTATCTCGCACGCACAGCAATGTATTGGATTGCAGCTCGTTTTGCATGGGAACTTGGTGAGAACTTCCAAGCGTGGACTAACTTTCCGGCGCCGGAAACCGATAGCTAATCGCCGGAGTCGATACGTGATCGACCCGGCAGTTCGAAGCAATGCTTTTCGCCTCATTCATTTACTGCGGTTCACACCCGCGCCTGTCATGTTGCGGGGGATGCCAGCGAAGCCGCTCACGGGGTCTTCGGGATTCTGAGCCGTCACTGCCACGTTCTTCACCAGAACATGAGGGGCAAGGCGGCCTGATAGTAGAGCAGACCTGGCTGGACCACAGATTCTGTAGGAGTAGTGGCGATCGAGGACCACGCCCTCGGCTGCCAAGGCGTTTATGGCCGGAGTGTGCACCTCCAGCTGGCCCTGTTTCTCGTCAGCCGTCTGTGAGCCGTTCCGATGGTAACCTATGTTGGCCCACCCCATGTCATCCGCGAGGATGAACCTATACTGAACTTAGACCCCTACCAGTAGCAGGAATCATAAAAAGGTCAGCTGTTTCTTAGGGAGTACAGGAACCAAAAAACGGAAACATTTCTAAATACACCTGAGGAACAGAATGTGAGGCTTGTGCCTGCTGGCTGGTCCTGCCCCAGCCGCGGTAGCGAAGGCCACCACGGCAGTAGTAAGGCACAGGCAGTGCTGTGGCTTCATACTTCTTCTGAGGTAGAGATCCCGCCAGGGCTTCAAAAGGCTGCAAATGGCTGCAGGCAAGGACACACCCAAGATCCACCGAGCGCACAAAGCAACAGCGACGACGTCGTCCAAGATCACGGTGTTGCCACGGGAAGTTGCTAAGACCTAGAGCTTTTTGCTTTTCCAGATACGAGAATATCAGAGCCTTGTGTACATCATGTGACCTTGCACATTCGACTTGTAGAGACAAACAAATTGCCGCCTGCTCCGCTGTCACTCACCGGCGAGCTTCACCAAGTTAGCGGAAGGCCCAATGGTCAACAGCATCGTCAGCTTCGAAGTCAAGAATTGAAAATAAGACCAGGTGCACGATTCTGCATCACCTCACAGGGGCAGGTCTCAAGTCTCCTTGAATCTTGCAGCTTGCGGACCAAAACCCTTCGCCTTTCTATTCGAGGTACTTCGCCAGAAGCTTCTTTGTTGGAGTCAAAAACCTCAAGAATTCTTCGAATTTCTGCAGACTGCCACCCAACATCAGCACCGTTTGGGATTTGATGCTTGGGTTCTCGCTTGGAGTCATCTGCCGATCCTTTCCTCGCCTGGCTCAAGTATCCGCGTACCTGGTGCTGGCAGGCAGAAGTGACACATGCAGTGGCAAAGCCGGCTACCTCCTTGGCCAAGACTTTCCCGAGTTCGACACCCCACCTTTGTGACAAAGATCGGCATCGCGTCTGCTGTTTCTACTTCGAAGCGACCAAGTCCATCACTGGTCGAACGAGTTAATATCCCACAACCAGCCTCTCGATGCACTGGCTGCAAGCGAACAGCTCGCAGACTATACTGCACACATCGCTCCTTGCACAGCAGTGCGGTGCTCGTAGAGGGCCAAGAGCTGCCCCAGCCTGACTAGCACTCGCTATTGTACTGGTCTGCACCCTTTCCCTGACGGTTCTGACGGTTCTGGTCTCAGCCAAACGCCAGTGTGCATTGCAGACCGGCAGCAGCAAGGACCTGACACCGTGTTGCGATGACGGCTGTCCAACGCCTGCTGATGCGAAGATGCCAAGGCCGCAGCAGCGACGGCCTGTCCCCTGGGAATGTCTTGTGCGCAACGAGCTTCTCTGGGATCCCATCTGCCTGGAAAGACACAAAAGAAGGGCTCCCACCAACATGTTTTTAGGCCAGTGGGTGCCTTCAGCTCTTCGGCCGTCTTCCCCAGAGCCAGTGCATCTGTCACACGAGCATCATTAAGAGCTTACGATTTCCACAAATCCCTGAACCTGGCTGGGCGAAGAAGTTTGACATTAGCTCGTCGTGATTGGAAACCGCTTCGCCAGGCAGCTCAACCTCGATCAACAAGGGCAGACTTCAGAATCGTTGGGCTCCGGGAAAGCTGAGAAGCAAGCTGGGTTTTGCGAAGCCGCGAATCCAATGAAGTGAGATGGGATTACTCGGCCCTGGTGCATAAGCTGGTAGAACGAGTGCTGGCCTTGGCACCAAATTTGAACCATCCCCTCAGAGGCAAGGCCGCTCCCATTCTACTCGTCTTGGTCTTGGGCCGTTCGTGCCAGGCTCACCGAAGTTAATAGCGCCGGTTCCGACCGGCACCTCGCTCCCATCCTTAAAGCTGCGGGTCGTGTCGCACCCTTCCGCGCTTGTAACTGATCGCAGCGTCAGCCACCGAGGCCAGTGCCATCTGCACACGTTTACCATTACCTTAGCAAACAGTCACCACTGATCTGCCAAACACAGTCTTGTCGGCATTCTTGCTTCTTTTTTTTCATTGTGCCGCTGGGCGACTTTCCATATCCAACTGCTGGATGTGAGGCACGAAACGCACCAGGGCCTGCCAGCAATGTATGAAGGCAGGATTTGGTCCAAAATCAAGGATCTCGGAATCTGCGGTCAAATAACCAACATACCAAAAGGCCTGGCAGTAGGGCAGAATAGCAACGCCCTCGTGCCCCATCATGCTGCAGTTCCAGACCTCGGATGTCGCCGGACTGCACAGCAACTTTCTACGCATGCAAGCAGGGAGAGTTTCCTTAGAAATCCTGACAGATTACCTCCGTCCTTGGCTGCCAAGGGCGTCACGTCCAGTAGCCCAATGATCAGTGGAAGGTTTTCTTTGGCAGGTGCCTGCACCAGACATGGCCGCTACGCACAGGAAGAATGCTAGATGCGATGCCTTCTGGAAGTGCTGATCCATGGCATGCCTTGTCAATGATCTGGGCATATCAAAGTCCATCCACAGGCTGCGGGAATCAAAGCCACCACCGAGCTCGATGCCCTCCTTCCAGGAACTGGTTGACGATGCCGAAACCATACCTAAGCCACGTTCGCAGGCAAGCTTATGGTGGTTTGTTCCTGTGACTTGGCCCCTGCCGTTGCACTGCGCTCTGTCTGTGTCTCTGTCTGTGTTGTGTGTGTGGGCTGGTGCTTCCAAGATTGTGTTTGTTGTGTTTGTGGTTGTGCTTGTGTTTGTGCTTGTTTGTGCCTGTGTCTGTAAGCGTGTGCGTGTGCATGCGTGTGTTTGTGTGTTTCTGCGTTTGTGTGATTTGTGTCATTTGTATCATTCGTGTGTTAGTGTGTTTGTGTGCTTGTGTGTTTATGTGTTTCTGTGTATGTGTGTGTTGAGCGTTTTTGCGTTTGTGCGTTTGTGTTTGGTGTGTCTGGGTGTTTTTATGTGTGTGATTGTGTTGTTTGCTTTGCTCGTGCTTGTGTTTGCGTGTGCGCTTGCATGTGGGCACGCCGTGTGTTTGCATGTGCACCCGTGCATACGTGTGTGCGTGCCTTTGTGTGCGAAAATTAATGAGGCGCCATGGACAATGACTCGCAGCGTGGGCATCTGCATCTGATTTCCATCTTTCCGCACCACTCTCATACATGCGCGTCTGCCACGATCGTTTTCTCTTTTGGGTTTTGCGGTCGTCAATTTCTGTCTGTCGCTTGTCGCAGTCACTCGTGCCAAGCCACAAAGTGCATGTGTGTGTGTGTGTGGGGGGGGGGGTGCGCGCAAGAGCGAGAAACGGCCAAACCACAACCTTCTGTTGTGTTGCTATGGCGGTTTCTTCGATCAATTGTCGTGGTGTTGCTGTGTTGCTGCTGCTCGTTCGTCGTCATTGTTGTGCGTGGCGATGTTGCTGTAGCTACAGTTGTAGTGTTGCTGGCTGCTGTGTCGTTTGGGTCGATGTCGTCGATGTTGCATTGGTTTGTTGCTGTCCTTTCGTCCGTCGGCATGGTTGTAGTTTTCTGTTGCTGCCAACAGCATTGCATAAACACACCACTGTCAGCCGCATCACGCCGCTCTTACCTTTTGCTGCATCTCGCAGGCCTTTGTTATGTTACCGTGCCATCTGTTGCGTTGTCATGGCTGTTTGTTCGGTCAGTCGTCGTCGTGTTGCTGTGTTGCTGTGTTGCTGTGTTGCTGTGTTGCTGTGTTAGTGTGCTGCTGTGTTGCTGTGTTGCTGTGTTGCTGTGTTGCTGTGTTGCTGATGTTCGTTCGTCGGGGTTGTTGCGCGCGCAGATGTTGCTGTAACTACAGTTGTTGTGGTGTTGGCTGTTGTGTTGTTCGGTCGTCATGGTCGTTGTGCTTTGTTGCTGCCGTTCTTTGCCCGTCCACATCGTTGCTGTTACCAGGAAAAACATCACTTTCGGCAGTATCACTCCGGTCGTCCCTGTTTGCAGCACTACTCTACTAAGAAACCGTCCTCGACCGGTTGCGCCTGTATCACACTCCTGTTGGATTTAGATTGCACCGCCACGTGTTAATTAAAAGCAAGGGGATGGGACACACATCTGGAAGTCCCATCCACTACAGCTGTCCAGATGTGTGGGAAGTGTCAAGGGACGCCTTGACACGAACTGCTAAAGAAGTGCTACACATTCGGAAGCTGAAGAGGTAACAATCTAATTAATTAGGACAAACGGCATCCATCTACGTTAGGATGACTGGTCTGCAAATGTGCGTGTGTGTGTGTGTGTGTGTTGTCTCAAATCTTAAGCACCCACTCTTTGAGGCTCTGGTCTGAAGTGCCAAGCAGCATGGTGGCGTGCTAGCATCCACCCCTTTCCGCTATATTCCGCTATCTTGTCGAGGGCCCGGCTGCAGCGACAACGCGAGGACACCCACGGCGCTCCAAACCGAGAAGCGTCCGCCGACCTGCAAAGCGATGAAGACGACTGCTGTCTTCAATCAAACTTCAAGCGACACCGAAAAACAGAGGCGCGCTTCTCTCTGGGCGACTTGCCCAGTCCCAGAAGCCGAAGACATTGTTCGAGTCGATGCCGAAGGCCTCCCGCACATTCAGCAAGAACGCTGTCAACGCCAACGCCCAGACACCCCAGCCAGCCTGGGTCTTGTCGAGAGCAGTGGAGCATGCCACGACGTGTTTCGCGACGCCTCAGAAACGAAGGACAACACCAGCTGAGAGTCAGCTGAGATTCGGGGGGACATCCACTTGACAAGAGCAGCAGCAGAAGCAGAAGCTAAACACTTTTGTGGGGGGTCGACAGTCTGCGCTGCCAAGCTCCTTCACGAGCCATGCCTGAGGTCGAGTTAGAATAGACAAACGAGAAGTGACCTTTGCTTGCGGCGCCTTGACTGTCTTGGCATTAAGCATCGTCTCAGCTGTTGTAAATGTCTTCGAGATGATGACGACCTTGTTTTATCAGGAGAGCTTGTCTGACTTCGCTTCTTCTTCACGAGTTTCCTGGCCAGGGTCGTCTCGGCATTGAGCCCTTCCAAAGCCTCGGGGGAAAGGTGAAAGGGATACCCGGACACCCTAAACCGGAATCTAGACTCTAGACTCATCTAGACTCATCTGCGTCTCTCGACTCTAGACACTCTTAGCCGATGACCCGCTGGACGTCGATAGGGTCCACATTCGCCAGGAAGCGAAGCTTCCGACCCTGAGCCGCTGCCGCTGCCTCACACCACGGAACGGAGTCGGACTTGGACTCTGACTGGCGTTGCGCACAACTTTGCATCTCAGCTGTGAGCCTCCGGATCTGTTTTCAGCGCTTCGTAGACGAACTCCACACCCAAGTAAGAGCCGCCGATCCTGCACCACTGCAACAACATGTCTCAGTATCGCAGAATGTCGGAGGTGTGGAATCTGCCCTGAATGTGTTGATGTGCCCATGTTTACCAGGAGGTTTCTGCTGATTCAAGGGTACTGGCGGTTATGGGCATCGGGCTGGCATGCGTCTCTGCTACAATTATGACATTCCGAGCCGTCTTTGTCGCATGCACGGCAGGCCGAGGTGCCATGTCGTCAGGAAATAGGTGCGACTCCGGGAGCCCGTGAAGCCCTTTGCTGTATTCATTCTTGACCAACTTCCGGGCTCAAGCAACCAGAACAACAACGAAGCTTTCGGATTCCTTCCCCCACTCAGGTACCAAAAATCGCAGGAAAAAATCCAAGCGTCGGACTCACGCCGGTGCTTGCTGGGGCTTCGACCCAATACAGACCACGTCTGTCAATGGTTTTCCAGTGAAGCCTTTCCATTCTCCTGAGCGAACCTGCGAGACAAAGTCAACTCCGAGACTGCCCCTGCACGACCGCTCTGTCTGCGCTGAGCCTTGTCGGAGAATCCTTTCATGGCATCCAAGACTTTCCAGACCTGTTTCCCAGCACTCTTGCAGGAATGTTGCAGTTTGCTGCCACACTTCCACGAAATACGAAAAGACTTATGGCTAGTATCTCAAAGACAATACTGCAGAACCTGATACCCACCTTGCCGCATGCAACCCACAGAGAAGGAAAATGCCAAGGCTAGGTCAACATCGAGCCATGTATGCCATTTCTCGAAGAGGCCTCTGGCACCACATTCTGTCCATCCAAGGGGATGGACGCACTGCGAGGCGCTCGCAGTGCTGGGTGAAGAACCTCAGACTCTGGTGTTGCTCTCCGCAACTCTTCCTACACGTCCCGAGTTCCAGGCTGCTCTGCCTTCGGTCTGATTGATGCGCTCGCCTGCAAACCTGTAGGTTCACAAGCCCTCCATCTCGAAAGGGCGATGCAGGGAGACTGAGGCTGGCGGCATCTTTGCCTTCCTCTGCTCGACACCAGCCTCCGCTTAAATTCCCAAGGCCCGAGACTCGATGGCCATGTCCGAAGATGCAAGTATGCCTTCTCGGCTAGATCGAAGAGTTTTGACCTGGCACACTTTCGTGTGACTGGCAGTGAACGCACTCCTTCCTCTGCTGCACCGAGACAGGCACATGGTCTCACTGTCGACCTTTTGGCGACAATAGTCGAGAACCTCACAATGAAGTTCCAGTTCCAAGCACGTGATCTTGTGCACCGCCCAAGCCCAAGCGTGCGCTACGAAAAGTGTCAGCACAAGGTCGACCGTGCACGGACTCTGTAGCGATGCATGCGCGGTTGCACTGTCATTTCAAGGCGTGGCGCTGTCCCGTGATGACAGAGTACATTAAACTACCGACAGAACCATGATGCGCCTAAGGGACCGAAACCGAGACCTTGAGAAACCGCATCATGTTGTGCTGTGCTGAAACCTCTGCTTTCAGACAGAGGTGTCTTAGGGGGCGATGTGCTGCATGAAACAACACTGCACGTTCCTTCATCGGCTTCAAGACGGGCCGTGGCTTGTGGAGGGGTCTGTTGAATGTACATTTCTTGTGGCAACTGGCGCTTCACGTGGGCGCAAAGCTTCGATCGCAGACCCCTGAGCCAGCCACTACTTGCCCGCTCTGGACAAACATGGAGTCGTTGCGGGCCTTTTATACGGACTCTTCACTTGCACACAGGTCGAGTGTGAAACAAGCGCACCTGATCCTGCATCAGGGTCCGCAAATGTGTAGATTTCATTTTGGGCACTTGGCCTTGCATGTATGCTGCGCTGTCGAAATCTCGGTGCATCTGTCCAATTCAACTTGCGATGAAGCATGTGCATGTTCCTTGCCTTTCAAGTCATTCCATAGGCCGGAAGCCATTTGCCTCAGGACACGCTGTGAGGAATCGTGAACATCATTGCCTGCTGTCTAACCATAAACACTTGCGGACTCAACACAAGCTGGCCCGGCACTCCATTGCTGAAGTGTGGATTCTGTTCTGAGCGGTCGGCCGTGCCAACGGGACCAGCTCCGGAAACAAACACACATCAACTGAAGGTTTCCAACGCTGCAGAAACGAACCGAAAAGTGTCATGGCCACCGTCGACTCAGACATTTCTCAGCTTTTTGAAAGCATGAACATCACAGAGACGACAAAGCCAAGGACAAAGCCAGCGACTGCCGGGCACTTTTCTATTCATCACCGACATCACGATGATCACACTATTCCTGATGTTTGGCAGACGAACCCTTGCCGCCCCAGAGCAATCCCTATCACCCCATTTCTTCAGGCTGGCAGTATGCCCGAAAATGCGACTTTGCAATCGCTGGCCCTCATAACTAGACTGGAAGACAACATAATCCATCAAGGCGAAAAGACCGCATTCAGAACCCTGCACCCACCAAAAGAGGACAACTACCTTATCCTCGCGCAAGCCACCACATGTAGACAGGACAGAAACGCTGATGCCAGAATTTGCAAACTTGAAACTCTTAGACCCTAAACTCCAGGCCACTTCTCCCATGTGGAGATTACGATGCACGGAATCTTTTGGCTCGGATGCCTGGTCTGAGCTGCACGGCATGGCTCTTCTGATCGTTTGGAGCCTGCTGTTTCCTGTTCAGCCTTTCCTATAGCTGGATGAAGCGCCATACCTAAGTGCACACAGTGTCTCTAATCTCGGTGCGTGTGTACAACGAAGTGCGCTTCTGCGCACCTGTCCTCGAGACTGCTAGACTGCGTGGTGCCAGTCAGGCCTTTCAGCTCTGCTCGAGCATTTTGTGTTTCGTGGCAGCTTGGGATTACATTGATTACATGTCTACCAGGTATATGTTGTCGCTATACTTGTCTCCCCATATTACAGCCCAAATTTACAGTCGCCAATGTCATCCGTAAGAGTCCTGCGCACAGCATTTCGCACTTCCTGAGCTGCCTCTCCACACATGTTCGGCAGCACCACTAAAATTTCCAGCCCGAGCAGTGATTCTTTGGAGCTGGGCAGACTGCCAAGAATTGAAGAATCTTCCAACATTCACATGATCCAAACACAACGAAAAGGTACAGTATTCCAATGATGGTCTGAGGCGACACATATCAAGGATGTCGAGATTGAAAGAGGATCAGGAAGCCTCAGCTCTTGTCCTCCGGAGCATCGGCTGCCTCGGCGTGTCCAGGCAGTACGTCTGCACGGGCTCGCAATGTTTCGGGACGCTGGCGACAGCCGCGATCTCTGGCTCTGCCACGGGACTCTCCGTCCTCACAGAACACATTGACATGGCTCCACGCGCACAGCTTCAACTCAGCATCCGGAATTCGCTTCTGTTCCCCTGCGTCCTCGTCTCAGCCGCGGATCCTAGCACGGGATATGATTGCTTTCACACACGAGACACACCCTCGAAAACGAGCGAACCTGCGTTTCCACCACCACGCAGCCTGCGACGGCCAGCTTGCAAGAAACATGAAAAACGCAGCACTGAAACACCTTGCCACGAGAGTGGGGACACCGGACGTAGAATGGACTCAAGTTTGCGGCTCCCTTTTGCCAGCAGGAGCGATGCAGCTCTTAATACCTGGATTCCACAAGCCTACTGGCACTTGATAAGGCTGTATGGAAGATCCATCTCGGCCAGTTTCACATAGCAATCTTCGATGCTCTCAGCTTGCACTTTGGTCGTGCAAGGGTACTTCCTCGGTTTGTCTCAACTTTGGACTTTACGACAGCATCTTGCCATGGCAGCACCAGAGATCAAAAGCAAAAGAGAACCGCTTGCATCCGGCTCGCCCGGATTTCGTGCAGAACTTTGAGGTGCTGAGCCCAATCTGCCCGGCGTGCACTCCACCAGGCGCCCAGTCGAAGCACTTGCCAGCTACCACGCCCCGCCCAGCACAACAGCGTATCTCATCGCCCAAGCCTGCCACTTCGAGCCAGAGAGACGAACACACAAGAGAAAGAACACGGACTTAGGACCTACATGAGCTGGAACCGGGTGCTTGTGATGCGAGTGGTTGCGCTCGTCGCGTGCGCCTTTCTTTGTGGCAGCCTCCTTCTGCTCAACACTCCCGACGACCCCATTGAAGATTTGTCAATGCAATTGCTGCGCCTAGCGCGGACCCCTTGAAGCTGGGGCGTCGAAACCTGTCGCCTAAGCCCATCGGCTGCAGCAGCCCATTGGCCACAGCCCGCTCGGTTCATGAAGTCTCCTTTGTTCCTTACTGGCACAGCCGCGTACTCGTTGAAGGCTGTTGAACACCCGATTGTCCCGCTCCCTCCGCCTGTTGTAGCAAGCGGGGCTCTTTTCACTGTAACCCCTTGCACGAGGCGGTGCACCGGCTCCTGTGAGGTTTGACGGCGGGACTCCGAGAGCCATACTCTTTCAGATCACTTTCCCTAACTATCCCTCTGCTCCTTTCTCAGGGCTTGGTGGTTGACCCCCGCGCTGTGTCTCGACCGTGAAACCCGCCCGGGGCAACAAACCTTTGGAAATCCTAGCCAACGCCAAAGACTTTGAGCTCGCAGGATCCAGACTGAGCTGCACACCTATGCCGCTGAATCCGCGATGCCCTGATAACTGCTGAATTTGACAGCGGCTGCCGTAACACCTCGGTGCCGAGTGGGTTCGGGGCGTCTGGGCACTCGCGTCAAGCCCAGCACGAATCGCACATTCGCTGAAAGGTTCAAGAACCGCGGATGGATTCCCACACATAGGATTCGTGCATCGCAGCTCTAAAGATGGATTCGTGCACCAGCGGCGCGGGTTCACATGCCAAACGGGTCAAAACCCATAACCTGCATGACCCTAAACCCTAAAAAACGAAAGCCCTAAAGCCCGAATCTTCAAGCGACGCTTAAACCTGTTCACCCTAACCCATAAATAAACCGCAACAACCTCCAAATAAACCGTGGAAGCCAAGAGCGATGCCTCTCTTGACGTGCTGATCCACAAATAGCGAAAATCCACCAAAACGCCAACGCTCGAAGCCCCAAACCCTAAACCTTAACCCTTGAAACCCTGAAGACTCGGCTCTACTTGCTTTCTCCTATCACCAAACCTTAACCCTGAACCACTGACCCCTGCCCTAAGTTCCAGTGCTTGAGTCAGCTGGAGCTTGACTCACAGGCGACTGCACGTGTACGCGTGGGATTTGCGCTTAAATCGCAGGTGCTTCTTATCGCTGGCCTTGCTCGCCTTTGCGGTTCAGTTAGGAACTGAGTGCATGAGGGGACAGAGCACTGGCACTGCTGTTCTTCCTGGAGCGCTGGTGTTTCGCAGAGCGTGTGCTGAACATAGTGGCAGTGTCTTGACCATCGAGAGGACACAGAAACAGCAAGAGTGGTGCTCCGCTGGAGACTTTCGGGGTGTGACCTGCAGGGCACACGCGGTGGCGGCGTCTGAGACATACGGCCTCACACACGGTGGTGCCTTTGCGATGTGAAAAAAGCTGTAAACTCTTCAGGCAGCTCTGTGCCTTTTGGTTATTCCTGTTTTCGGTAGTTGCGAACTGCCATTGCAGGTCATGTCACCTCGAGGTGGCAAGTTGTGCACAGTGCCTCAGTTGGAAGTTAAGGTGCTAAAACACACGCCGTGCGAGACTTGTCCGACATGCTCGAGAGAGAGGAGTCGCAGTAGGAGCGGCTGCACAAGGCACTGCATCAGCAGCTTTTGCAGCTTGGCCCGCACCGTCGGAAGCAGAGCCGACCGCACGAAAGAAGGTCTGGAAGAAGGGAAGACTCTACGCGCTCTACTAGTGTATTGGTGGCATTCGAACTTATGCTGAAGATGGGAGAAGTGGCTGTCGCATTTGGAAGGACAGAGCTCGGGTCGACACCACAAACTTCCAAACAGAAGCCACAAAACGTTGCTAACCGATCTGGCCCAAGCGCAGCTGAGCATAAGCAGCATAGTGGTCAGACCTCGTCCAAGATACTAGAACAAGTACGAGCCAGCAAAAACCGCAGGCATACTGCAGTCATGCTGCAGGTCATCCACAGAGATGTTCGGCATGGTTATCGCGCTGGGAAAGCAGACATCAGACTTCATGGGCAAGTATTGCCATCTCATGCTTTTCGGGCTCACATACCTTGGGAGGACATCTCTCCCCACACCTACTCAACAAGCCATACTCAGCAAGCCGAGGTGCCTATTCCCATCTGACACGTACATGATTTGATCATGTGGACTCTTTTCATGGGTTTCCTGGACAGGTCAGTGGACAGTATTGATACCTACATAACGAAGACGACATGGACAAACGATTCCAAAGCCGGTCCTGGTGATCGTAGTGCAGATATGCATTCTGCCCACCGCCACCCTCAGCAGTAACATGCTAGCAACATGCTGCATGTTAAGGGGTCACAACATATCCAGAAGCTTCAACTGTGTTTACCGCTGGTGTGACCGCAAAGCAGTCTAGGCAGCGTATGCGTGCAGACCAGTGACGTACGAGCTGTATGGAAGCCGCGTCCGCAGTGGGAGCCAGAAACCGGACTCGTCGAGAGGCGAGCTCTCTGAATGAAGTACCTCACCGACAATCGTAGCAACTCCAAACTGCAAGCCGGGACTGAAGACCTCGAAAATTAAATCCAGAAAAAAGCGTCGAACATGCGTTGGGCAGGGCTGCTGTCTTCATTGTTTCAATTTCTGACATCTCCGTGTTCATGTCTCCTGCAATGACCAGCTTGGAGCCCTTTGGAATCGTCGTGTCAATGTGTCTCCACATTTGTTTCCACCTCAAGTCGAGAGATGCGGGCATTCCGATTCGCTTTCGAGCACATCGCGACTGCAGAGATCGAGGACCACACTGCTTTACGCGAATACCAGCATTCTGGGGCCACGCTTGCACGTGGGATCCGATAACCCACACATCTCCGATGGAAGGATGCCCAACTCGAACACGCATGAAGCCCTGGCAGGCATAATGTGCTGGTAGTTGTTGACAAGCTCTGAAGGGCAACGCCGATCACTCTGAAATCTGCGCCTTCTGCGACATGCCGTCTTCGAAATCATGATCGACGTAAGCCTCCTCGTGGAAATCTGATATGTACAGCCCCTTCCGCACCATGATCACTACCCCACCTCAGGGCAGGAGACGTTGTGTAGATTGGTGCAGATCATACATGCTGCATCGTGATGTCCGTTTGGGTTTTCCCGGCTACATTGCGTTGTGTAAACATGGAGGCACATGCAAGGCTCCAGTCATCACGCTCTGCAAAGCTTCACTGCTCCGACTCGGGGGCATCCCGAGGGATCGAACTCGGGCTGGGGATGTCTTGCAGGAGGACCAGTAACATCATGCAGGAGAAGTACTAATAGCAACTGCAACACTTACAAAACACAGTAGGTATCATCTCCGACGCACGTTGCACAACAGCGCAACCCGCTACGTACTTGCAGGCAGCCTGAAATTTTCACCCATCCAGCTGGATTCAGCACTCTCGTGGCAAAGCCGAAGTGCCCAGCGGTGCTGCAGGTGAGAACATTGTCTTTCGCATACTGTCCATTCCGCCTCCATTGCGGGTTACAGAGACGTCTGAAGATCGTGCTTGCAGCTTTGGAGAAAATTTCGTTGAACACGACGACATCCTTGGGCTGCCAGCAGGAGGCGTTTTGTCTCGACGAAAATACAGCTCGTAAACAACGACAGCTACAGTATTCAAGCTCATGCGTCTGGAACCTCATTCTCCTTCAACCCCTCGAACCAGCGGACAAGTCCATCAGCTCTTTCCTGCATGTCCTCGCTCCAGACGCCAACCGGGCGAGTGAAGAGGCTTCACGGTACCTGAGAGCCGCGCTGGCTTAGAGCCAAAAGCCAACCCTTGGCGAGGCCCCCAGCCAGCGATGCGAACTTCCAAGAGAAAAGTATTCACCTCAACACGACAGCCAACGACGAGTTGCAGCATGGAGTCATGCTGAAAGGGTACACTAACTATGCACTTGCTCTGGCAACTTGTCCAAAATCGCAAGGCTGCTGACATTCATAATGGAAAATACATCTTCACCACCCGGTGGAGTCCAAGCTTTCCCGAGGCTTCGATCATTGCTTTCCCTGAAAGCTACCCCGCTCACAAGGAGGAGGAAAAGCAGCTTCTGCGCCAGGAGCATGAAAGCCGAAGCTGAAGCTTACAGACAACGGTTGCTTGAGCCACACTTGCGGCAAGCCTCACCTGCAAATGACAGAAGTCGGCTCTTCCTGCTCTCTGCATCCGCTAAGGCCTGCGAAGTTCTTCCTGCATCTGCTGGATTCTCTCCTCCTCCCGCTTCTTCTCCTCCGAGGCGGTCCTTCCACGCGTGAGCCGGCGCGAGAACCGTCGCGAGAACCGTCGCGAGCCGTCGCGAGCTCTGAGACTGGAGCTTGAGCTGCTCTCTCAAAGCCACCATCTCCTCGGCAAAGTGCCAAAGATGTCAGGACTTGGCGGCTGGAGGCTCAACAGGCCAAGAAGCCTTTTGATGCTCCTCCAGCTTGCTGAGGTGCTCAGTGACCTGCCGCCACACTTCGAACTCAATCTACAACTCTACAACTTTTTCAGGCGCGCCCGTGTGGCCTCTTGGTGCGCCTGTTGAGCATGCTCCTGACACGAGGCAGCTTCACGATTTCCACGGCACGGAGGAGGCATTCTCCAGGCAGCTGCCTGGTGACGTCTGGCAACTTCTTCTTGCTGGTCGCGCTCCTTTTCCAGAGCCTGTGTTTCTGATGTTTCTAGTGAGGTCTAGAACTGCGAATTGCTGCCCAGGCCCAGGCCCCACCACACACAAACAACGCATGTTTTTTCGATGTGCCATCCACACCAGAAAGTTTGCAAGCCACCGGTCCGAGGCGAAACTAGGTGCTCTCAAACAACCGCAAACCTTGCGTAGCGTTTGTTCGAAATCTTCACCCGGGCTAGATTCGAGGCGTTCCCGTGCCGATCGTTTCATGCTGGGTCGGGCCGAGCTGGCCAAAAATGGAATGCAAGAGGCACCCATCCTGCCATGCGCCCGACTTTTCATATCATCGGGGAAGCCTGAACTTGTCCCACCCTGCCACTGGCGACTCGTTCCGGCGTGGATCGTGCCCCATACAAGTCCCAACACAAGATCCTGCGCGAAAGCTGGGCTTCCTCGTGCTGCTCGGAAGGGCTCTAGTAACTCTTGTTTTCTTACGGGAGTTGGTCCCGATCCTCCAGAGACTCAAACAGAAAGCCAAGGAACTTCGGCCCGCTGCTTGTGCCGCTCGAGCTCTTGCTTCACCTCCTGGTGCCTATCGCTTCGGTCGTGGGATTTCAGTAGCACCACGTGCCACGCTGGCACTGTGCCGAGCTCTGCGCTTGTCTGCCAAGTCCTTCGCCCTGTCGGCCTCCTCCTGCATACTAGTACGGGTGACCGGGTGACCTGTCTGTACCCAGACCAGGCCATACCATCGGAGGCGTGGACAATCTCGCTCCTGCGCTTTGAGGACGCTGGCGCGATGCTTCGTCTCAAGCTCATCAACCTTGAACCTGCGTCTGGCAACTCTGCGCTTCGCTCAAGAGACAGCAAGGGGAGTCCAGAGCAAAGGCCAAGCGGCTGGAGTTCTGTATGGTTGAGCTGGAACTCACGATGCTTGTCCTGGTCAGGCCAAGGCCAAGAGCAACAGTGGCAGTGAGCCATCTTCTAAGGTGTTTGCGGCTCTGTCTTTCAGCATGGCTTGTGGACTGCTCTTAGCCTTGGCTTCGTCCAGCGCGCGCTGCTGCTCAGAAGTCTTCTCGAGCAGCTCAACCTTGCCGCTGGCCCGCTAGCATGCATCTGCTCCTCACGCGTCGAACTCATGTCTCTCAGGCCCTGGCTATCTTCTTCTGTGACTTCAGCTCAGCCTCAACACAAAGACAAAAGACAAAACAAAGGAAAGACCTGGACGTGGACATGAAAACACTCGGAGTCCTCTTCGTGCTGTCGTCGAAGTCGGGTCAGCTGCTCCTCCAGGGCCTGGCGCTCTCTGCTGTCTGACGTGTCGGCATTCGCGTGTCAGCCTTCGCTCTCAACGGCCTTTCGTTCAGACTCCGAGACGCCATCGTCTTTCTCTATGGAGGGCTCAAAGTCCTGAGTCTCCGCTCCGCTTCTCTGACTCCTCTACGCATGCCTCCCTCTCGCTGCGTCTTTCGGCGCAAGCCCGGCGCATCCAACGCGTCGAAACATTTGCTAACTACACGGGAGTTGGAAGGCCTTGTGGGCTCCATCCTGAGATCAGGGAAGCTACACTCAAGCCTGCTAGCTGAGAAGCTTTACTGTGGGCCAAAGCTCTTTCCGCTTCAGGACAGTCAATTCATTCGGATGTGAGTGTTCGGGGTCTGCCGGCCTTCGCAACTACCAGAAGAACTTTGCTTCTGCTTCTCATCAATATGCCACCCCATGAGCGACAGATCAACCTAGACGTAGGCCGTGGACCTGCCCGGCTGGCTCACACAATCCGAACACGTCGGACGAACTCTCAAGGTTCCAATGCTTTGCTGCAGATGCAACTGCGACAGATGCAAAAGCAGCGTGCATAGCACTATGCGTAGGACTCTGCGTGCCTCCTTGGCCTCAGGCAAAGGCCGGTCAGGGCGCGCTGCTTGCAAGAGATGTGCTGCTGTTGCTACTCTGTGCGAACTGTGCTGAGCACTTACCAAGGCACGAACTTTGAGCGCCGAGAGGTCCAGTGCTGAGAGGGACGTCTTGGCGACCATTGGCCTGTCACATAAAATCGCTCGACTTCGCTGCTTGTTCAGAGTCTGGCTGCCGCGCTGCCTGTCATTCCGGCATCCTTCATTGTTGCAGGAATCCTGAGAGAGCAGAAAACCGTATGATGCGACATTGCCTGGCAAGGCCGCGAGCCGCGAGTCCTGCCCGGCTTGTGCCACAAAGCCGACTGGCCCAATGGGGACCCTTCTCGCACAGGCTCCATGGCACGCCTCCTGCTCCTCGGGCTGCCTCACGAGCAAGACCAGTATACGGCGCCTGCTGAGCCTGTACTTGGCAGCGGTCGCCTACTGTGCTGCCTGAAGGAGAGCTTGGCTGCGCCTGTGCTCAATGAAAGCCACGTGCCCTGCACAGCTTCACGTGACGCAGCCGGCACAGCCTGCGGCATGCTGATCGGACCGAAGCCCGCGGAGACGAGGCGATCACTCATGCGAGCGTTCTCTGCCTCGGCACGAGAAGCCATACCGAGTGATGAAATTCTAAGCCAGTTGAAGACTCTCAGCCCGCTGCACGTAGGGAAGCCTCACATTCCATATTGCTCGTGACAAGAAGATGACGAAACACTACGTTCCACCACACGAGACTTGCGTCCAGAAGCTCTGTCATGCTTGTGACATCTGCAGTTGCTCCACAGCGGAAGATTTGAACATGTCACGTATCTACAGAACCTGTTGAACACCGGCAGTCCTGACAGATTCAAGAGTTTGTCATTATACTATCCTTCACATTGCGTCTTGGCATTCGAAGCCGAGTTCAGGGCCATTTCGTGCAACTGCTTGACCACCTGCAGCGAAGCTTCACATGCAAACCCAATCCAAACATGGCGACCCCCAATATGTGACGTTGATGCTGGTTGCTCCGCCGCACTCTGAAACCAAAGTGCTCGCCTCTTCACGCAGCGCATCATCATTGATTCCAGCTGCCGCATCCTGAACGGGATGCCAGGTTTACAGAGAATGGGACCCTTGCCCGCCAACGGCCTCTGCTTCAGAGCTAGGGTATACTGAATGCCTTGCTGCTCTTGCCTGGCATGGGACTTGCTACGATCATGGAACTAAACCTTGGCCTAGCAAGCCAGGTGCCACAAATTTGCCGTGTCACTCTCACTAAGAGCACAGACTGGCAGACCTTCCGAACACAGGTCAGGTAGACGCGATATCGCCCCAAACCACAAAACCGACAATAGGGAGCGTCAGGGGGCAGGCGATTGCCTCAGCAACAGGAGCTGCGAGGGTCCCTGAGACAACACGATCGAGATGTTATAGCTACTGTTACTATAGAAACAACTGTTCTACCGTCCACGACCTTGGACCGGTGAGGCTTCTTGCAGAAGCAGAAAAAAGGCACAGTCTGCAGGCTGCCCCAAGCGAGTCCACAAGCACAGCTGAATCGGCTGAATGAAGTGAAGAGGCAGGAAACCCCTGCTTCCGGATCTAGCTTTAGCTTGCACCAAGAACGAAGCCTGAATGATGAATTAACTAAGCGATAACAAGCAAGCTTGATGCAATCGCTAGCAATCGCTAGCAGATAAGACAGCCAGGCTGCCGCAGTTGTGGCAGGTAGCTCCGTCGGAAGCCACCGATTTCGCAGATGCCTGTCGCAGAATCTCCGGTGTCAGGGATCCTGGAACAGGATTTGGTGACCAAGCTCTTGTGGCTTTCGCCGGCACCGTCTCTTTCGGAGATGGTGGGGCGTGCGGCGCAGCCAATGTGGACACCGCGGAGGTCCGAACTTGCATCGGCTTGGCAGTCAAAACGAAGCTGCTAGTACTCTCGTTTCGGGGAAGGCTTTGTGCATTTGTGTTCGCCGTCATCACATTCACAGAGTTCGCGCTTTGGGCTCGAGATGGAAGATTGCTCCCATCTGTGCGTCCGCTGCTGCGTCGTGCGACTCCACTAGTGATCGGTTCTGCGGCATTGGCGTTTGGTGCTGCTCGCAGCATGCGAGGAGACAGTGTTGCCGGAATGCACGAGTACACTGCTGGCCCCGTCGAAAGCCTGATAGCAGGATTCCCCCGCGCTTGTGGGCAGCCTGATGGCCTCCGCCACACATGGCCTCCCGGAGCACTGCGGCTTCGCAGAACAGCATCACCGGCAGCTCGGTGTCCGAGATCCGAGCACATCTTCAGAGCTTCAGTGCCACAGTCGGCCAGTTCAGAGCAAAGTGAGTTCACCCGCTGGCGCAATGCACCGAGCTGGGGCTGCTCCTTCCGCAGCTGAGCATCCAAGTTGCTGCGAACAGCATGGAGCTCTTTACGCAATCCACCGATCTGCTCTTTGAGATCAACGATGGCTGCCTCTGTGTCGACTCCTTCCGGAGCTGATCCTGCGGGCTTCGTGGAGGGGTCGCATGAGGGAGCGTTCCTGACGTCCTGGGGCTCACTTTGGCAGGCTTGCTGGGGTGGTTGCTGTGGCTGCGCCTGTGGTGGTAGCGGCCATGGCTGCACAAGGGAGGCTGGACCTGGCGAAGCTGTGCCGGTGCCCTGGCCATGTGCCCAGCGTGCGGTCACGGGCTCCGAGAGGTAAGCCACAGATCGGCGCCCAGGCACCGTGCCTTGGGCCTGGAGAGCCTGAGGAGCCTGGGGAGCCTGGGGACCAATGATGACTGGCGCAGGCCATCTCCAAGAAGCGACGGGAGCCGTAGGCGCATACACGGGCAGCGCACCGGGTGCACCTACCTGCGCAGGCACTGGCACGACCGGCTCAAGGAAGGGTGCCGCCATGTGCCGCCAGTCCACTCATGGGTCAGCCATGCAGTAACGGAGACACTAACAGCAACCTGAATCTTGTTGATACGATATCATCTCCCGTTTGATGTTTATCTCGAAGTTAGCCATTACACAAAGGCTTGTAACCTGTCAGTCGGGATGGCTGTGCAGAAAGCGGCGAGTGGCGTCAGCTGATGAGTCTACAGTCACGTACATCGACATGACATGGCGCACGGTGTATGATGCCACCGGCTCCTCTGCATCACGGTCATGCAGGTTCTCAGCCTTTCCCTGCAATAGCAGTGAAAGTCCCGTGTCCATGAGGCACATCTTACGCTAGGAAGCGCTGCCTTGACATGTTTGCCCTTCTCTTCATGATCCTGACATGAACATATCAGACGAACACGATGTCGCACTGCTCTTTCCGCAACTATACGCTCATGGCCTGCTTCGACTTCAGCTGATTCAAATGCTCGCGGATCTTGTCTTCAATTTCCTTGCATCTCAGCTAGTTGACACCGCAGCGAGTCCTACCGACACAGGAACAACACAGGCTTAACGTCGCTTCAGCAAACGGCTCGCCGCATGCTGTTTTGTTTTGCCGCCCGCCCCCTCTCCCCGCCCTCTTCATCCGGGCCTTGCACCTGAGGAGCCGAGGCGGGCGGCGTAGCGTGAAAATTAAATCTCATTTCACAAGCTCCACGATCCTGAAGTGCACCTGCCGGAGCTAACCAGCTGGTCCATTTCGCAGCAGGTACCCAGCGATTGCCCACACAAGCATGCTGTTTAGCGTTGTTGGTTCCAGCAGTGGACCCTCCTCTGCAACCACCTGCACATCCAATTGCACCACATGGTCTTGAGTTCCGCTGTGCCTTCCCACCTTTTAGTGTGCCCCGTTTGTCTCAGGTCACCAGAGAGGAGCAAGCCGCGACCCCTTCGCACATGGCGACCTATGAGCTGGCTTCACCCTACTTCTCGCTGCCACATTACCCGTGGTTGGGGGTCCAGGTTTTTTTTTGTATTGTCTATGACTATGGTTTTATTTGGGTATTGTTTGTGGTTTTCTGTGCCTGGATTGTAGAAAACCCTGTAAGGGTCACGCGGAGGGGCCCGATTTTGGAGTTTTGTGGGTATTTTTTTATGGTTTTCTGGGCCTGGATTGTCGAGAACATGCACCGTGTATGATGGATCTGGAACACTCGAAACTTTCAGGAAGAAACATGTGATTGACGCAATTCCTTCTTGGCGAAGAGTTATGTGATTGACGGAATTCTTCTTGACGACAAGCCATGTACGGCATGAAAAGAAGGTGGGCGGTTGGCCCTCAGTCGGCGATGACCGTTCACCATATATCTTAAACACGGCCCCTCTTTTGGTGATAACGGCTCATCAGGCGGTTCCGGTTCACCAGATATCTCTAACACGCGCCCGCATTCGGCGATAACCGTTCACCAAACATCTTAAACGCACCCCCTCTTTTGGCGGTTCCGGTTCAACATATGTCTTTAACACGCCCCCTTCTGGTGATAACCGCTCATCATCTATCTTAAACACGCCCCCTGATTCGGCGGTTCCGGTTCATCATAGATCTTGAACGCGCCCCCTCTTTTGGCGATTCCGAGTCTCCCGTACCCCATGCTCACTGGTTGCAGGGTGCAACGTCAGATCAACAGCCCGACTGACTAGAGGATTGACGGACTGATTGACAGACAGCCAGACTGATTGACGGCTCGGTTGGCAGACGGACTGACTGGCTGACCGACTCACCGCTGGACGACCAACTGACTGACTGACTGACCGTGCGGTTGGCAGACCGACTGACTGGCTGGCTGACTGACTGCTGGCTGGCTGACTGACTGACTGACCACGCGGTTGGCTGACCGACTGACTGAACCCACCGAACCGAAAACCATAAAAAATAACAAACAAAAACAAAAAAACACTCAAAACGAACCCCCAACCCGTGGTTGAGCCGTGCCTTGGCGGCCTCTTCATCTGCTTTCTCCTTCTCCTGGGCTCTCCTGACAGCTGTGTTCCGCATCGAGCAGTCGGGGCTCCAATCAGAGTCCGAGTCCTTTGTGATCTGGCTGGATCGGCCCTGTTCAGGACGTCGGCTATGCCCTGCGTGTCAGGACGAACAACAACTAAATTACACGGCTTTAGCCTGCAGAAGCCACGGCATGTAAAGCGGAATACAAAAACACGTTGACTATGCGAAGCAGCCAGGCTCCTTGAACTTGTTGGAAGCAGCGTAACTCGCTGCAGTGTGACCATAGATGTTTTTGAGGTCCTTCGCTCTGCTTGCAAGTGAAGCCAAGGAAAGCAACAGTAGGGCAAGCAACAAGAAGCCACGGTCCAAACTCTCTATATAAAATGCAAGCTCAGGGCAGAAAGATGCTACTGAAATCATGCCGTGACGAGCTGTGCTTTCGCAATCTGTCCACCGCTACGCCGTCTTACGCAGTCTTACTCTTCAGCAACGGGCGAACATACTGTCGTGAAAGCTGTCTCTCGCAGCTGCGGCGTCAGACTGTCCTTGTTGGGGTTGCTTTTCAGCAGCTCCATTACAACTGCAAGATGGCCGTGATAGGCGGCATAGTGCAGGGCCTCTTCAAACAGCTGGTCTTGTCGTGTGCAAACTCCAAGTTTCTAGATTTCCGGATGTCACCGAGCACCGGGACCGTATTGCCATGATCATCAGCCAGATCGACTGAAATCTGGGCAAGTTTCTCGGGCTTGACTGGTTGCGGCTAGGAAGCGTTGTGCCAGTACAGAGCTTCAGGCTTTAGGCATCATGCGCAAAGCCGAAACCTGGCGGGAAAGCTCAAGGTGAAAGATCGGATCATTCGATGACTGGTACCCGGGAACTGAATCAGAAGATTGTGTGTCATGTCAAACATGGGAGATGGACAATGTCTTTGTATCCTCCACCTGCTGCCTCCATCAGAGGGGTTCGACCACCTGGCCAGTTTCCACTGCTGATGCGTCGCAACAGGCTTCCCGTTGCTGTAGTGACAACACTTCGTGACTCTGCCCTGGTTGGAGCGTGCCGTTGCCCTGGTTGGGCAGCTCTGGATCGGCACCGGCCCGGAGCAGGGCTGCTGTGCACTGCCGGAAACCCTGAGCATCAACGGAAGAGGTACTTCTGAGGCCGAGTCTGGAACGGTGGACAGTGTGCCTTTGCGGCTGCGTAGATCAAGGCTGTGTTCCCACTGTCATCGCGTGCATCCGCAAGGTCCCTGTCGGCAGTTCGCCGCAGCAACGACAGCCACAGGAAAATGCCACGAAGCACAATGACCTGTAGCCCAGATCCTCGTTGTAGATGAGCTCCTTCACAATCTGGGGATACCTGCATGTGGCGCAGCGACGACAAATGCTGCTGACGCTTGCGTTTCAGCTCCAGTCGCACCCATCGTTCGTTGCGAAGATCAAAGCCTTTGGTGATGTGTTGACAGTCAAGCTCACTCGCTCAAGATGGATCCGCTCTGTCTGACCAACCGCGCTGCACCACAACTGGGGGCCCAACAGCGTCGCCGTACTGCTGCACGTAGCTATTGACATACCTTTTCAGACTAAAGCTTGTATAAGCCGTCAGATCCACAACCTTGATCGCTTTTGCTATGAGGTCAAGGTCTGGGGCTGAGCTTTGCGCTGGATCGCGCCTTACCACCGATCACTTCTGTGTCCGAGAGTCCGGAACGATTTTGTTTTCCGCCCGGTCGGGCAACACACCCGGTTGAGCTTCATGTGTGTCCCGGTATGTTCCGTAATGTTTCAAAGGTGATATGGCCCAGCTCAAGCAAGCCATGGTTGGCTTCACGACGAGCCTTGCGACGACTAGCAGAAGGCATCCCACACAATGTTCTTGTCAACGGGGCCCGATTGGTTGAAATGAAAAGCTACACTCCCTTGTGTCACGTCCCAGCACTTTCATGTACATCGCCGATGGGAGCAATGCAAAGAGACTTGTTTTGCAGGCAGGTGCAGAAAACAAAGGAGCTTGCAAGATGGATGCAGTCGCACAGCACTTCTTCAAGCTGGGCACTGAGACACCTGTCCTGCAGGCAGCGTTGCCTCCTGACACAGTGGACTCCCATGCTCTGGGCAATGCTGTCTCAAGGCGCTGTAAACTCGCATGCTCCTCTATAGGCTGCCCATGGTTCAGAACCGGCGCCCCTCGAGAGATCCTGCAACAAGGCACACCCGTCACACTCTTGTGGCAAGTGGTGTAAGGCAAGCGTACCAGCCACCAAACATCCAGGAGAACCAGGAGAATGGCGGGAAGGACCTGCTCTCTTGCAGCAGGCTCACTGACTGCAGAATGGATGTGCACCTTTATTGGGCCATTCTGAATCCGCTGTGGCTGACAGGCATCAAGGCTCCGGCAAGATGTAGAGAAACAAGTCATATACCTGGCTGTTCAATCTTGGCTGCAGGATCCACCGCGGCGTTTCATAAATTCTCCAACTTCAGCTCCGGTAAGCGAGCAAATGTGCCAAGTACAGAGGCCACATCACGTCCCACCTCAATTCTGTTGGGAAGGCAGCCGCCTTGCTGACGTGTCGACTACTGGGCCCAACACCCGAGCAGCAGCCAACCAAGAAGCCAGACTCCTCCGACTCCCAGTCCCACCTGCTGAATTTGGGGGCACGGCTCGAAGCAGGCAGAGAAAATTACAGTATCCAACACCTTTTGTGCGCTTCTTTTCAAGGACTCACCTTCTGCAGAAGCTCTTTGTCCATGGCCATCCCCCTGCGGATCAATGTACTGGTTACGACTATGCAGTCTCGGTAGAACCCTTCGCCTGCGGCCCTTCGACTTGCCGTCGCCACCTCCGTGGCCCTGCAGGCGATGTCAGGATGCCACCGGGACGGGCTTGTCGGGCTCATCCTGCCACTCGTGCCTCGAACGGTTGGATTATGGGTCGGCCACCAGAACCTGGCCAGTCGACTTGGACCGATCTTTGTGCAGGAAACATCTCGCGCCGCTCACCTGCCATGGAGATGGTCTTGCCATAGCTGTTGCCACCCCCTCAGTCGTCCGTGTACACATAAGCCCACAGCAGACCCCTGCAGCCGAGGGCGAGACCTTCGATGTCAGAGGGAACCTCAGACAGACCAGGAGACACTTCCCGGGTTCCCTCAGACTGGAAAGGAGATCAGGCAAATTTGAGATGCTCGGGTCATCGCCACTTCTGGCGCTGTATGACGAGGTCGCATGGCTCACTGTGAAGATGTGCCGGAACCAGTTCTACGATTCTACGTAATCGAGCTGAGCGGGAGGTGGATCATTCTGGGCTCAGGTCACGTGTCGGCGTGCGGCTTGGGCTCCATGTCGAGTCGTTGAGAATATGAGTTTTTCAGGCTTCCAAGGGAAGTGGTGTCTCAAAACTGCGTGAACCGTGACATTGCGGATGCAACACGTCCTCCAAGCGGATTTTCACGAATTAAACGATGTGCCCATGCGCCAAAACGGCACAGGCAAGGAAAGATACACTTTTTGCTGCGCAGGATCGATCCTACCAGTTGCTCGTCTAAAAGGGGTCGACAGGATCTCACCAGGCTTTGGCGCATTTTGGTGCGAACTCGAGGATCTAGCCATGTTCAACATGGCTCATTGCACGCCGTTGTAGGCGGCCGTTGCTGAAGAACCTCAGCTGTGTTTGAGACCTCGACGAACATCTCTGCCGGAGGGGAGGCGGCTTACTCAAGCGAAGTCTGAGTGGAAGGACCCAGCCCTTGGAAGCAGCAAGTCGATGGCACAAGTCCTTGTGACAGCAAAGGGCAAATGGAGCAGTACTCAAGGCTCGAAGCTCATCCGCCTCCACATCCTTCGCAGGAATGATATCTGCAAGGCGACAGTCTATTCCACGCCTGAAGCGTGCCGAGAAGCATCCACAAGTCAGGGTCGAGGTCAGAGAAAAGAGATGACGCCAAACGCTGGTGCTTCAAGGACAAGCCCCACAGCAACACTGCTATCAAGAGGCAGGATCGGATGGCGGCCTCATCAAGATAATTCACAAGGCTGCGCGAGCACTCTAAACCGATGTCGCGCTTCCACTCTAACCCGTGTCGAGTCCCCACTCACACTCTTAAGAACTGCTCCGGCCTGTGTTGGCAACCCATCGCATGGCCGCACTTTGCTCGAAAACCTCAGAATCGCAATTACCCGATGTAACTCTCAGACTCTCAGCCCTGGTACACACATGGCACAGTCAAATGCATGAGGTGAAGCGTGTGCGAGGACTGATCCTGGTCCTCCATCCCTGTGGAGGTAAAGCCAAACAGCAGACACGTTTTCTGAAGTGAAGCGTGTCGTGTGGGTTTGAGGTTTGTGGCGTTGTGCAGGCGATCCGATCAACACTTTGTCACGGACTAAGAAGCTTTGACTCGTTTCCTCGATCTTGACGTGAACAATGACAACGAGGAGGACCGCGTTTCCATAAGGACGTGATACGCCGGCAGCATACCTTCAAGGTCCAACCTGGTCGCTCCGCTTGGGACAGTTCTTTGCCTTGCTGTACTGCTTGGGTTTCATCTTGCCGGGGCCGGACTTGCTCATCCATCCGATTGCCATATTCAGGGACAGCTTGCTATAACTGAAAGTCAAGCAATTAAGGAGCAAAGTGCGCAAAAGTTTACAAGGCTTTGACGCTTTGACTGAAAGCAAGCACGGACAGGCGCGAAATTTATTGTGCATGTCAGCCAAACGGTGCAAGATCGATGCAAGAGTGGCGGTGGGTCCCCATCGTGTTCGTGCCATGCACAACGCCAGGCCCCCTCCCGCATCCAGTGGATGGCGCAGTCCATGTGATGAAGCTTTGAAGCAGTGCTGCACCGGTGAAGTCAGCAAGGTCTGGTTTGAACGGGTCATTCGGGCGACGCCACAAAGTCTTTGTCTAAGTTGCTGACCCCACCGTACAGCACCGTGGGCTTCACAAAGAACTGGCCGGTGATAGGACAAAGCCTGATTCGACAGGGCATGCAATGATGTCATTGACCTAGTGACCTAGTGCTTCGGGCACCTGAGACATCACAAGCACATGAGAACACCCATGCTGCTGTCATGTATCATGCCGCTTTTTCACGTCGAAGGCAGCTAGCTCCTCAGCATGCCATGTTCACGTGAAACATGGGAAGATCCGTGCACTCAGGATAGTGTGTTATGTCCGCGATGAGTGCGAAGTATTCGGTTAACAGTTAAAGGTGATACAGAACGAACAATCTCAAGGAGATGTATTCACCGGATCTGCACAGAGGGAAATCGCTCCGCCGACTCAGTCATCGAGAACCGAAGAAGTTGAGGAAAGTGGTTTTCCTCATTGTGCCGGGAGTTGCTCGTGCATACCGGTCTTGGCGTCGAGAATCAACATACTGGCAGTACATAAAACACAGAAGACTGCAATGTTTCCCTCCAACTCGCTCCAAGGATCATGCTGCTTACATCTACAGGCTCGCTGAGCCATCGGACATCGATAACCTGGCCACAGGGACGTTTGAGGAAGCCTCTTCATGAAGACAGCCACAATGCTATTCGCTGCCTTCCTCTTGTCTAGCGAGTTGAAGTCCAGGACGATCTCAAACTCTGCACCATCCTCAACAGATCATGACCGACATACACGATGCCTGGGCCTCTGCTGCATCAATGTGGCCAAGCTGCTTTAAGGCAATTCAGCAGAAAATCTCTGTCGTCCTCCACACGGCCAGGTCCTGCGTCTGTCCGAAACCGTCTGACACTGGGTGCTATGCAACTGTACACCGGGACTCTGCGAAGCTCGAAACACCAACACGAATTTTGACGACAAGCGGTCGGACACGTCACCGGCACGCCAACTTCGACACGGTGTCCACTACAAGGTGTCGTCATGGCGTGCAGCAATGAGCGATGCGCGATGCAAAGTGAACCTCTCGCAGGTCGTGCCCCTCCCTGACACGACAGGAAACCTACGCAGCGAGAGCTCGTTGCTCGATGGCCTTGCTTGGAGAAAGCCTTCTTACAAGCACTACATCCCAACAGTCCTTTGACGATTGTGAGCCCAGGCGGAACACTTCCTTAGACGGCCGCACATCGCATCAGTTTCATATTGAGCCTTGGGGGCATGTCGCTGGATACACTGACAAGACAGGCAGCCTGATGCATCTGGATACCTCAGTTCCAGCGCATAGGAAGCAAATCAAGCGTCTACTTGCAGGGCAGCACCGACTGCTTCCAGAATTTGGAACATATGCACATTGCGGTCTCGCCAATCGGAACTGCGGCTTTGCAAGCCCGGTGGCAGGACCAAATCTGGATCCTCATCCATCATGATTGTGAAGCGCTGGTCTTGTTGCCTGGAAGATTTCGCCTTGGTACCCACACATTGAAGCTTGCAGACAGGCGCAGAGGAAGCTCAGCCCTTAGCAACTCCGCGCATCACGAACGTCCCCTGCCTGCAACATGGCATTTTTCCGTAACTAATGTCAGTCAGCAGTGATGCTTGAGTCTGGCCTATCACCTGGAAGCATCTGTTCAGGGCTCCAGTTGTTGAAGCTGCCCAACACCCAGTAGCTGTGGCCTCAGTATTAAAACGGCAGCGACGACAAATTCGCGGGCACCATGGCAAGCTCCTGGGAGCGGCACGTGCCGGACCAGTCACCCCGCTGGCTGTCCATCCAGAGTCCGGTCTGATCAAGCTTGAAACACTCACCTTGATAAGAGCATCCACGATCTCAAGGCGTATGCGCACGGACTCTCCATGCTTTCCGGTGATTCTCCAGCACTTTCCATTGCCGAATGCATCGGGCCCTCTGACCGGAATCCCAGTCGCCCCCGCATCAAGAGCGGGCTTTGCGGGATAGATGACCTGCTCCTGGTCTTGATCCCGGACGAAATAGAATGACTCAGAGCGCGACATACCAATGCGAACGGTGACTTCGAAAGCACCCTCCTTTACACCCGAGCTTTGCATCTCCAAGAAGTTCCAGGACGTCCAAGAGCCAACCACGAAGTATCTGTGACGAGGCTTGGATCCGATGAGCTTAGGAAGGGAACCTCCTGTCAGCATAGCATCTGCACGCTGCCAGCTCACACGAAGTCTAAGACCCCACTCCAGGGTGATGCGGAAGGGAGTCCCTGCAGGGACCTCATCATCCCGCCCGTCGATGATCCAGAACTTGCCCTTGCCTTCACCATGCGGTCCCACAACCCGCGTGGTCATGGAGCCATTCTTGACATAGGGATATATGCTAAGATCAGGATTCTGCATAAGGCACAATTGAAATCTCTCAACACGAGTCTCTCCTAGGACCACCATACAACTCCAGCTGTCACCATCTGTACTGGGAGTCATCTCCGTTCTCTGCCTAAAGGCATCCCAGGAGCCAACAATGCCGATCCCACTGTCTGGCCTATCCCCTGCCATCTCTTCTGCTGGGCTCATCTGGAACTTGCCATCGTACAGGCTGCTGTTGTAATCATACTGGTCGAACTCATCACGAATGTTGTCGCAGCGATATCTGCCTCTGTTCCTGGAAATCCTGGAGCCTGACGTTGGAACTTCCTTCCCATCGACATAGTGCATAGGGCCCTCGTCAAAGGGGCAGCTCACCACCACGTAGTCAACTTTGTCTAGACTAACCTTTCCCGGCTTTCTGGGACCTCTGCTTGCCACGGCGTAGACATCAGCACGGGCATTCGCCCCACCGAAGCCAAACGAAGAAACTCCTGAGTATCCAGACTGGTTGCCATACTCGGCGAGCTCAGTGTTGAAGACGGTTGGGTAGCCGTTAACATCCAAGTGTGGGTTCAGTATGTACAAGTGACAGTTCGGAGATCCGGCACAGGAATTGCACATCAAGATGCACTTGATAATGCCAGCTTGTCCAGCATTGGCTTCAAGATGGCCTATATGGCTCTTGGCACTTGTCTGCATAATGGGAGCCTTCCTGTCCTGCATGACTCCTCGCAGAGCTCCGACTTCAATGGGATCCCCCAAAGCCGTGCCCGTCCCATGAAGCTCCGAGCAGGTGATCTGATTGGCTGTCAGCCCAGCCTCTCGCATGGATCCCCTCACACATTCCTGCTGTGACGGTCCGTTTGGTGCCGTCATGCTCGCGCTTCTCCCGTCTTGGTTCAGGCAAGCGCCAATCACGGTTGCGATGGCCTCACGGGTGACTGCCTCTTCACTACGTGCAAAAAAACACGAGGAACCCTCACCGCGTTCAAAGCCATCTGCGGACATGTCAAAGGTGAAGCACCGTCCGCTGATGGACAGCATGTGCGGACCACAAAGGTTGATGTAGTTCCCTGGGCCTGGAATCAGGTTTGCGCCACCCATTAACGCTTCCGTGATGCCGGAATCTTGCCCAGCACGAGCCTGCTCTGCAGTCACCTGCCTCAAAGCAGTATGCCCAACTCCATAGGCCACCAGAGCTGATGAGCAGGCTGTGTCCAGCAAAGCCTGTGGTCCCTGGAGGCCCAAGGTGTAACTGATGCGGCCAGCTATGCAGGACCACTTTCTCGCCTGATAGCCGAAGCGATGACCATCCGTGGAGCCCATGGTGAACCTGGGATCTACGGAAAAGTCATCGCCACTGTGTCCGATGTAGACACCGACCCGCTTCCCTCTGATATCCTTCTTCCGCATCCCGGTATTGAACAAAGCCTCGTAGCTCCTCTCGAGCAGCTGCCGCGACGCTGGAGCTAGCAACCAAGCTTCCTCCTCAGGGACATTAAAGAAGTCGTTGTCGAAGGAGAAGATGTCCTTGCAGAAGCCTCCATGCACGGTGTATGTGTAGCCCATCTGCCACTCCTCGCCCGTTCTCGTGTAAGGCTCAATGTCGAACCTGTCCACGGGAGCGTAGACGTATCCATCCGTGCCGCATGCCACTGCACACCAGTAGGCATCCAGCTTTTCGAAGGCAGCACCAGGAAGGGAGATTCCAACGCCGTAGACACATATTCGCCGACCTTCCGGGGTGTTGGGTCCAGAAACCAAGCCATAGAGCTCGTCTTTGGACTTCTGATCCCCAGCGACTTCTCCAAACTGGAACTGTGCCGGGGCGGTCAGGACCCAAGCTTGCAAGACTAGGTCCTCCTCAGAGTCTGGCCGATAGGCGTAGCTGATACGGTCATGGCGAAACACAACCAGGCGGCCTGCTTGTGCTGGCAGAACTATCTGAGCGCCATCCTTTGGATAAAGCGACAGCTCGCCTCCACTGCCGTGTGCCATCAGAAACATGCACAACTTTCGGCGCTTGAGGAAGTCGACATGTTCATCGACAAGGCCCTTTGCAATGTCTTCGTCGCTGATGTTCTCAGCCACACCCGCGCCCTCTGAAGAGGCCGGCACACGCAGCATTCCGCTTGTCCGGCTGTGCGGCATGAAGTCCAGCGCGAAGGGGGCAACAGGCAAAAGAAACTGTGTAAAGCGAGCAAGGTAGAGGTCCAGCAGGTCGATCGGACTGTCCTTGGGAACTAGTGGCACTTGAAAGCAGCATTGCGGTCCAAGGCTGCTGAGCCCAGCACCATCTCTTGCTTCTCTTCCACCATCTCTTCCAGCCAGGCCGTCTTGCACTTCCTGGAATGCAGCATCTGATGCAGGACATTGATATCATGGTATCAAGAAAACGAGTCCTCCGTCAAGTGGTCAAGTGGCTTACAACTGTGAAGCACATGGTTATCCATTATCAAAACGGTAGGAGACGAAGGCATCAGCAGTAGCAGACACAACTATCACAAGACTATCACAAGCAAAGCAGCACAGGATGCATGCAGCAGCTGTAGGCAGCAGCTACAACTGCACTAGCAGAAGCAGCAGCAGCACGAACAGGAGAAGCAGCGAGCTGTATAGCAGTAGCAGTAGCAGGGCAGAGGCAGGAACAGGAGCGGCAGTAGCAGTAGTCGCCGTCGTGGTCGTGGTCGTGGTCGTAGTTGTGGTCGTCGTGGTAGTTTCGCTGCTGCTGGCAGCGGCGGCGGCGGCGGTGGTGGTGCGTCGCGGCGGCGGTGGCGCGGGTGGTGGTGGCGGTGGGTGGCGGTGGGTGGCGGTGGTGGATTCGATGGTGGTGTTGGTGCTGGGTTTGGTGATGATGCTGGTGGTGGCTTTGGTGCAGAAACAACAACTTCTTCAGCAACATCTTCAGCAGCAGCAGCAAGAGCAGCAGCAATATCCTCGTGCCGATCACCATTATACAGGATACCATATGCGGTGCAAGTTGCTGATGTCTACCCAAGTAGGACGGCTCGAACTCCCTGCGGAGTCGCTTCCATCTGTACCTGGGATGGAAGTTGGTACGGGCAACTGCCACGGTCTGTTCGCCTTGCATCTCGTACCGGCCTTCCACAAGTCACCTCAACTTGTGCTTCTTCGGCTGCATCTTCACCTTTGCATTCAAAGCCTATGCTAAATGTCTCACAACATCCGATGAAGCAGAATTGGAGGTGACGAAAGAAATTCAATTGTGGTTGAATTAAGGGTAGGAAAATTCCGGTTCAAGGAGGTAGTCCTGAGAGCTCTTGCAGGGCGCCTATTGACCCCTCTAGCTAGCCGCTGACTTGCCGAACAGCCCGTGATCCCTCCGATCTCGATCTGAAGACGAAGGGTAAGCCCAGAGTGTTAAATCAAACGGTACGATGACACTTACAGCTTTAGCTCCGTTCCCTGGGCGCGAGGCTCAAAGGAAGCTGGATCACACAGTAGCCTTCCTTTGCCAATGCATCGACGGCCCGAGCCGTGAAGCTGCCAAGAGCCTCCATGTCGCCTTTGGTCGGAGCAAGCTCTGAGCTTCCTGGGACAAGAAGGACCGTTTCCGAGACTCGGTACCGGACCATCTGGA